>JANJXV010000038.1:6712500-6855000 GCA_024803745.1 Megascapheus bottae | reverse complement strand
GTTAGGGTTAGTGTTAGGGAAACGGTAAGGGTTAGGGTTAGGATTGGCATTAGGGTTAGGGTTAGGGTTAGGGTTAGCGTTATGGTTAGGTTTAGGCTTAGGGATAGGGTTAGGGTTAGGGAAAGGGTAAGGGTTAGGGTTAGGAATAGGGGTAGGGTTAGGTTTAGGGTTAGGGTTAGGGTTAGGGTTAGTGTTAAGGTTAGGGTTAGGGTTATGGTTAGGGAAACGGTAAAGGTTAGGGTTAAGGTTAGGGTTAGGGTTAGGGTTAGGGAAACGGTAAGGGTTAGGGTTAGGGTTAGGGTTAGGGAAACGGTAAGGGTTAGAGTTAGGGTTAGGGTTAGGGTTAGAGTATGGGTTAGGGTTAGGGTTAGGGTTTGGGTTAGGGTTAGGGTTTGGTTAAGGGGTAAGGTTAGGGTTTGGTTTAGGGTTAGGGTTAGGATTAGGGTTAGGGAAACGTTGAGGGTTAGGGTTAGAGTTAGAGTTAGGGTATGGGTTAGGGGTAGGGTTAGGGTTTGGGTTAGGGTTAGGGTTAAGGTTAGGGTTTGGTTTAGGGGTAGGGTTAGGGTTTGGGTTAGGGTTAGGGTTAGGTTTAGGGTTTGGGATAGGGGTAGGGTTAGGGTTTGGGTTAGGTTTAGGGTTAGGATTAGGGTTAGGGAAACGTTGAAGGTTAGGGTTAGAGTTAGGGTTAGGGAAACGGTAAGGTTTAGGGTTAGGGTTAGGGTTAGGGTTAGTGTTAGGTTTAGGGTTAGGATTTGGGTTAGGGGTAGGGTTAGGGTTTGGGTTAGGGTTAGTTTTAGGGTTAGGGCTAGGGAAACGGTAAGGGTTAGGGTTAGGGTTAGGGTTAGGGTTTGGTTAAGGGGTAGGGTTAGGGTTTGGGTTAGGGTTAGGGTTAGGATTAGGGTTAGGGGAACGTTGAGGGTTAGGGTTAGAGTTAGAGTTAGGGTATGGGTTAGGGATAGGGTATGGGTTAGGGTTAGGGTTAGGGTTTGGGTTAGGGTTAGGGTTAGGGTTAGGGTTTGGTTAAGGGGTAGGGTTAGGGTTTGGTTTAGGGTTAGGGTTAGGATTAGGGTTAGGGAAACGGTAAGGGTTAGGGTTAGGGTTAGTGTTAGGGAAACGGTAAGGGTTAGAGTTAGGGTTAGGGTTAGGGTTAGGGTTAGGGTATGGGTTAGGGTTTGGGTTAGGGTTTGGGTTAGGGTTAGGGTTAGGGTTAGGGTTTGGTTAAGGGGTAGGGTTAGGGTATGGGTTAGGGTTAGGGTTAGGATTAGGGTTAGGGAAACGTTGAGGGTTAGGGTTAGAGTTAGAGTTAGGGTATGGGTTAGGGGTAGGGTTAGGGTTTGGGTTAGGGTTAGGGTTAAGGTTAGGGTTTGGTTTCGGGGTAGGGTTAGGGTTTGGGTTAGGGTTAGGGTTAGGTTTAGGGTTTGGGATAGGGGTAGGGTTAGGGTTTGGGTTAGGTTTAGGGTTAGGATTAGGGTTAGGGAAACGTTGAGGGTTAGGGTTAGAGTTAGGGTTAGGGAAACGGTAAGGTTTAGGGTTAGGGTTAGGGTTAGGGTTAGTGTTAGGTTTAGGGTTAGGGTTTGCGTTAGGGGTAGGGTTAGGGTTTGGGTTAGGGTTAGTTTTAGGGTTAGGGCTAGGGAAACGGTAAGGGTTAGAGTTAGGGTTAGGGTTAGGGAAATGTTAAGAGTTAGGGTTATGATTAGGGTTAGGTTTAGGGTTAGGGTTAGGGTTAGGTTTATGGTTTGGGTTAGTGTTAGGGAAACGGTAAGGGTTAGGGTTAGGGTTAGTGTTAGGGAAACGGTAAGGGTTAGCGTTAGTTTTAGCGTTAGGGTTAGGGTTAGGGTGAGGGAATGGTAAGGGTTAGTGTTAGGTTGAGGGTTAGGGTTACGTTTAGGGTTACGGTTAGGGTTAGGGTTAGGGTTAGGGTTAGGGTAAGGGTAAGGGTGAGGGTCAGGTTTATAGTTAGGGTTTGGGTTAGCGTTACGGTTAGGGTTAGGATTAGAGTTAGGGTTAGGTTTAGGGTTAGGGTTAGTGTTAGGGAAACGGTAAGGGTTAGGGTTAGGGTTAGCATTAGGGTTAGGGTTAGGGTTACCGTTACGGTTAGGGTTAGGGATAGGGAAACGGTAAGGGTTAGGGTTAGGAATAGGGGTAGGGTTAGGTTCAGGGTTAGGGTTAGGGTTAGGGTTAGCGTTAAGTTTAGGGTTAGGGTTATGGTTAGGGAAATGGTAAAGGTTAGGGTGAGGGTTAGTGTTAGGTTTAGTGTTTGGGTTAGGGTTGGTGTTAGGGTTAGGGTTAGGGATAGGGTTAGGGCTAGGGTTAGGGTTAGGTTAAGGGTAAGGTTTAGGTTTAGGCATAAGTTTAGGGTTAGGGTTAGGGTTAGGTTTAGGGTTAGGGTTAGGGAAACAGTAAGGGTTAGGGTTAGGGTTAGCGTTAGGTTTAGTGTTAGGATTAGGGTTAGGTTTAGGGTTAGGGTTAGGTTTAGGATTAGGGTTAGAATTAGAGTTGGGGTTAGGGTTAGGGTTAGGGTTAGAGTTAGGGTTAGGGTTAGGGTTAGGGAAACTGTAAGGGTTAGCGTTAATGTTAAGGTTAGGGTTAGGGAAACGGTAAGGTTTAGTGTTAGGATTAGGATTATGTTTAGGTTTAGGGTTTGAGTTAGGGTTAGGTTTAGGGTAAGGGTAAGTGTGAGGGTTAGGGTTAGGGTTAGGGTTAGGGTTACGGTTAGGTTTACCGTTAGGGTTAGGGTTAGTCTTAGGGTTAGGGTTAGGTTTAGGGTTAGGGTTAGGGTTAGGGTTATTGTTAGGGAAACGGTAAGGGTTAGGGTTAGGTTTAGGGTTAGGGTTAGAGTAGGGTTAGGGTTAGGGTTAGGGAAACTGTAAGGGTGAGGGATAGGGTTAGGGTTGGGGTTAGGATTATGGTTAGGGTTAGCGTTAGGTTTAGGGTTAGCGTTAAGTTTAGGGTTAGGGTTATGGTTAGGGAAATGGTAAAGGTTAGGGTGAGGGTTAGTGTTAGGTTTAGGGTTTGGGATAGGGTTGGTGTTAGGGTTAGGGTTAGGGTTAGGGTTAGGGCTAGGGTTAGGGTTAGGTTAAGGGTAAGGTTTAGGTTTAGGCATAAGTTTAGGGTTAGGGTTAGGGTTAGGTTTAGGGTTAGGGTTAGGGAAACAGTAAGGGTTAGGGTTAGGGTTAGCGTTAGGTTTAGTGTTAGGATTAGGGTTAGGTTTAGGGTTAGGGTTAGGTTTAGGATTAGGGTTAGAATTAGAGTTGTTGTTAGGGTTAGGGTTAGGATTAGAGTTAGGGTTAGGGTTAGGGTTAGGGAAACTGTAAGGGTTAGCGTTAAGGTTAAGGTTAGGGTTAGGGAAACGGTAAGGGTTAGTGTTAGGATTAGGATTATGTTTAGGTTTAGGGTTTGAGTTAGGGTTAGGTTTAGGGTAAGGGTAAGTGTGAGGGTTAGGGTTAGGGTTAGGGTTAGGTTTAGGGTTAGGGTTACGGTTAGGTTTACCGTTATGGTTAGGGTTAGTCTTAGGGTTAGGGTTAGGTTTAGGGTTAGGGTTAGGGTTAGGGTTATTGTTAGGGAAACGGTAAGGGTTAGGGTTAGGTTTAGGGTTAGGGTTAGAGTAGGGTTAGGGTTAGGGTTAGGGAAACTGTAAGGGTGAGGGTTAGGGTTAGGGTTGGGGTTAGGATTATGGTTAGGGTTAGCGTTAGGTTTAGGGTTAGGGTTAGGTTTAGGTTTAGGGTTGGGGTTAGGGAAACTGTAAGGATAAGGGTTAGGGTTAGCGTTAAGGTTAGGGTTAGGGTTAGGGTAAGGGTTAGGTTTAGGGTTAGGGTTAGGGTTAGGGAAACGGTAAGCATTAGGCTTAGGGTTAGCGTTAGGGTTAGGGTTAGGGTTAGGATTAGGGTAGGTTTAGGGTTAGGGTTAGTGAAACGGTAACGGTTATAGTTAGGGTTAGGGTTAGGGTTAGGGAAAGGGTAATTGTGAGGATTAGGGTTAGGGTTAGGGTTAGGGAAACGGTAAGGTTTAGGGTTAGGGTTACGGATGGGTTAGGGAAACGGTAAGGGTTAGGGTTAGGGTTAGGGTTAGGTTAGGGTTAGGTTTATGGTAAGGGTAAGTGTTTGGGTTAGGCTTAGCATTAGGGTTAGGGTTAGGGTTAGGGCTAGGGTTAAGGTTAGGGCTAGGGTTAGGGTTAGGTTAAGGGTAAGGTTTAGGTTTAGGGATAAGGTTAGGGATAGGATTAGGGTTAGGTTTAGGGTTAGGGTTAGGGTTAGGGAAACGGTAAGGTTTAGGTTTAGGATTAGCGTTAATGTTAGGGTTAGGATTAGGGTTAGGTTTAGGGTTAGGGTAAGGTTTAGGGGTAGGGTTAGGGTTAGAGTTAGGGTTAGGGTTAGGGTTAGGGTTAGGAAAACGGTAAGGGTTAGCTTTAAGGTTAAGGTTAGGGTTAGGGAAACGTAAGGGTTAGGGTTAGGGTTAGGATTATGGTTAGGTTTAGGGTTAGAGTTAGGGTTAGGTTTAGGGTAAGGGTAAGTGTGAGGGTTAGGGTTAGGGTTAGGTTTAGGGTTAGGGTTCGGGTTAGGTTTACCGTTAGGGTTAGGGTTAGGCTAGGGCTAGGCTGAGGGTCAGGGTTAGGGTTAGGGATAGGGTAAGGTTAAGGGTGAGGCTGAGGGTCAGGGTTAGGGTTAGGGTTAGGGTTAAGGCTAGGGTTAGGGTTAGATTTAGGGTTAGCGATAGGCTTAGGGAAATGATAAGTGTTAGGGTTAGGGTTAGGGTTAGGGTTAGTGTTACGGGTAGGTTTAGGATTAGGGTTATGGTTACGTTTCGGGATAGGGTTAGGGTTAGAGTTAGGGTTAGGGTTAGGGTTAGGGAAACGGTAAGGTTTAGGGTTATTGTTAGGTTTAGGATTAGGTTTAGGGTTAGGTTTAAGGTAAGGGTAAGTGTGAGGGTAGGGTTAGGTTTAGGGTTAGGGTTAGGGTTAGAGAAATGGTAAGGGTTCAGGTTAGGGTTAGGGTTAGGGTTAGGTTTAGGTTAAGGGTAAGCGTGAGGGTTAGGGTTAGGGTTAGGGTTAGGTTTAGGGTTAGGGTTTGGATTAGGGAAACGGTAAGCATGAGGGTTAGGGTTAGCGTTAGGGTTAGGGTTAGGGTTACGTTTAGGGTTAGGGTTAGGGTTAGGGTTAGGGAAATGGTAAGGGTTAGAGTTAGGGTTAGGGTTAGGGTTAGGATTAGGGTTAGGGAAATGGCAAGGTTTAGGGTTAGAGTTAGCGTTAGGGTTAAAGTTTGGGTTAGGGTTACGGTTAGGGTTAGGGTTAGTTTTACGGTCAGGGTTAATGTTAGGGTTAGCGTTATGGTTAGGGTTAGGGTTAGGGTTAGGTTTAGGGTTAGGGTTGGGGTTTAGTTTAGGGTAAGGGTAAGTGTGAGTGTTAGGGTTAGGGTTAGGGTTAGTGTTAGGGAAACGGTAAGAGTTAGGGTTAAGGTTAGCGTTAGGGTTAGGGTTAGGGTTAGGGAAACGTTACGGGTTAGAGTTAGGGTTAGGGTTAGGATTAGGATTAGGTTTAGGAAAATCGTAAGGGTTAGAGTTAGGGTTAGGGTTAGGGAAATGTTAAGAGTTAGGGTTAGGGTTAGGGTTAGGTTTAGGTTAGGGTTAGCGTTATGGTTAGGTTTAGGGTTAGGGTTAGTGTTAGTGAAACGGTAAGGGTTACGATTAGGGTTAGCGTTAGGGTTAGCGTTAGGGTTACGGTTAGGGTTAGGGAAATGGTAAGGGTTAGGTTTAGGGTTAGGGTTAGGGTTAGGATTAGGATTAGGGAAACGGTAAGGATTAGGGTTGGGGTTAGGGTTAATGTTAGGGTTAGGTTTAGGGTTAGGTTTTGGGTTAGCGTTAGGGTTAGGGTTTGGGTTAGGGTTAGGGTTAGGGTTAGGGTAAGGTTTAGGGTTAGGGTTAGTGTTAGGTGTTAGGGTTAGGGTTAGGGGTAGGTTTAGGGATAGGGTAAGGGTAAGGTTTAGGGTTAGGGTAGTCTTAGGGGTTAGGGTTAGGTTTAGGGTTAGGGTAAGGGTTAGGGTTAGGGTTAGGTTTAGGGTAAGGGTAAGGTTTAGGGTTAGGGTTAGGTTTAGGTTTGGGGTTATGGTTAGGGTAAGAGTAAGATTTAGGGTTAGGGTTAGGGTTAGGGTAAGGGCAAGGGTTAGGGTTAGGCTTAGGGTTACGGTTAAAGTTAGGGTTAGGTTTAGGGTTATGCAAAGGTTTAGGGTTAGGGTTAGGGTTAGGGTTAGGGTTAGGGAAAGGGTAAGGGTTAGGGTTAGGGTTAGGGTTAGGTTTAGGGTAAGGGTAGGGGTAAGGGATAAGTTTAGGTTTACGTTTAGGGTTAGGGTTAGGGTAAGGGTGAGGGTTAGGGTTAGTATTCGGTTTAGGGTTAAGGTTATGTTTAGGGTTAGGGTAAGGGTAAGGGTTAGCGTTAGGGTGAGGGTTAGGGTTTAGGGTTAGGGTTAGGGTTAGGTTTATATTTAGGGTAAGGGTAGGGTTTAGGGTTAGGGTAAGGGTTAGGGGTTAGGGTTAGGGTTAGGGTTAGGGTCAGGGTTAGGGTAAGGTTTAGGGTTAGGTTTAGAGTAAGGGTAAGGTTTAGGGATAGGGTTAGCGTTAGGTTTGGGGTTAGGGTTAGGGAAGGGTAAGGGTTAGGGTTAGGTTTAGGGTTAGGGTAAGGGTAAGGGTTAGGGTTAGGGTTAGGGTTAAGGTTAGGGTTTGGGTTAGGTTTAGGCTAAGGGTTAGAGTTAGGGTTAGGGTAAGAGTTAGGTTTAGGGTTAGGGTTAGAGGTAGTGTTAGGGTTAGGGTAAGGGTAAGGGTTAGGGTTAGGCTTAGGTTTAGCATTAAGGTTAGGGTTAGGGATAGGGTTAGGGTTAGGGAAAGGGTAAGGGTTAGGTTAGGGTTATGGTTTGGGTTAGGGTAAGGTTTAGGTTTAGGTTTAGGGTTAGGGTAAGGGTTAGGGTTAGCGTTAGGGTTAGGGTTAGCATTAAGTTTAGGGTTAGGGTTAGGGTAAGGGTAAGGGTTATGGTTAGGGTTAGGGTAAGGGTAAGAGTTAGGGTTAGGGTCAGGAGAAGGGTTAGTGCAAGGGTTAGGGTTAGGGTTAGGTTTAGGGTTAGGGTAAGAGTAAGGGTTAGGGTTAGGGTTAGGGTAAGGGTAAGGGTTAGGTTTAGGGTTAGGTTCAGTGTTAGGGTTAGGTTTAGGGTTAGGGTTAGGGTAAGAGTTAGGGTTAGGGTTAGTGTTAGGTTTAGGGTTAAGGTTAGGGTTAGGGTAAGTTTAAGGGTTACGGTTAGGGGTTATGGTAAGGATTAGGGTTAGGGTTGGGGTTAGGGTAAGTGTTAGGGTTAGGGTTAGGGTTAGCATTAATGTTACGTTTAGGGTTAAGGTAAGGGTAAGTGTTAGTGTTAGGGTTAGGTTTAGGGGAAGGGAAAGGGTTAGGATTAGGGTTAGGGTTAGGGTTAGGTGAAGGATTAGGTTTAGGGTTAGGTTTAGGGTTAGGGTTAGGGTTAGGGTAGGGGTAAGGGATAAGATTAGGTTTACGTTTAGGGTTAGGGTTAGGGAAAGGGTTAGGTTTAGGGTTAGTATTCGGTTTAGGGTTAAGGTTATGGTTAGGGTTAGGGTAAGGTTAAGGATTAGGGTTAGGGTGAGGGTTAGGGTTTAGGGTTAGGGTTAGGGTTAGGTTTAGAGTTAGGGTAAGGGTAAGGTTTAGGGTTAGTGTAAGGGTTAGGAGTTAGGGTTATGGTTAGGGTAAGGTTTAGGGTTAGGGTTAGTGTTAGGTGTTAGGGTTAGGGTTAGGGGTAGGTTTAGGGATAGGGTAAGGGTAAGGTTTAGGGTTAGGGTAGTCTTAGGGGTTAGGGTTAGGTTTAGGGTTAGGGTAAGGGTTAGGGTTAGGGTTAGGTTTAGGGTAAGGGTAAGGTTTAGGGTTAGGGTTAGGGTTAGGTTTGGGGTTATGGTTAGGGTAAGAGTAAGATTTAGGGTTAGGGTTAGGGTTAGGGTAAGGGCAAGGGTTAGGGTTAGGCTTAGGGTTACGGTTAAAGTTAGGGTTAGGTTTAGGGTTATGCAAAGGGTTAGGGTTAGGGTTAGGGTTAGGGTTAGGGAAAGGGTAAGGGTTAGGGTTAGGGTTAGGGTTAGGTTTAGGGTAAGGGTAGGGGTAAGGGATAAGTTTAGGTTTACGTTTAGGGTTAGGGTTAGGGTAAGGGTGAGGGTTAGGGTTAGTATTCGGTTTAGGGTTAAGGTTATGTTTAGGGTTAGGGTAAGGGTAAGGGTTAGCGTTAGGGTGAGGGTTAGGGTTTAGGGTTAGGGTTAGGGTTAGGTTTATATGTAGGGTAAGGGTAGGGTTTAGGGTTAGGGTAAGGGTTAGGGGTTAGGGTTAGGGTTAGGGTTAGGGTTAGGGTCAGGGTTAGGGTAAGGTTTAGGGTTAGGTTTAGAGTAAGGGTAAGGTTTAGGGATAGGGTTAGCGTTAGGTTTGGGGTTAGGGTTAGGGAAGGGTAAGGGTTAGGGTTAGGTTTAGGGTTAGGGTAAGGGTAAGGGTTAGGGTTAGGGTTAGGGTTAAGGTTAGGGTTTGGGTTAGGTTTAGGCTAAGGGTTAGAGTTAGGGTTAGGGTAAGAGTTAGGTTTAGGGTTAGGGTTAGAGGTAGTGTTAGGGTTAGGGTAAGGGTAAGGGTTAGGGTTAGGCTTAGGTTTAGCATTAAGGTTAGGGTTAGGGATAGGGTTAGGCTTAGGGAAAGGGTAAGGGTTAGGTTAGGGTTATGGTTTGGGTTAGGGTAAGGGTTAGGTTTAGGTTTAGGGTTAGGGTAAGGGTTAGGGTTAGCGTTAGGGTTAGGGTTAGCATTAAGTTTAGGGTTAGGGTTAGGGTAAGGGTAAGGGTTATGGTTAGGGTTAGGGTAAGGGTAAGAGTTAGGGTTAGGGTCAGGAGAAGGGTTAGTGTAAGGGTTAGGGTTAGGGTTAGGTTTAGGGTTAGGGTAAGAGTAAGGGTTAGGGTTAGGGTTAGGGTTAGGGTAAGGGTAAGGGTTAGGTTTAGGGTTAGGTTCAGTGTTAGGGTTAGGTTTAGGGTTAGGGTTAGGGTAAGAGTTAGGGTTAGGGTTAGTGTTAGGTTTAGGGTTAAGGTTAGGGTTAGGGTAAGTTTAAGGGTTACGGTTAGGGGTTATGGTAAGGATTAGGGTTAGGGTTGGGGTTAGGGTAAGTGTTAGGGTTAGGGTTAGGGTTAGCATTAAGGTTACGTTTAGGGTTAAGGTAAGGGTAAGTGTTAGGGTTAGGGTTAGGGGAAGGGAAAGGGTTAGGATTAGGGTTAGGGTTAGGGTTAGGTGAAGGATTAGGTTTAGGGTTAGGTTTAGGGTTAGGGTTAGGGTTAGGGTAGGGGTAAGGGATAAGATTAGGTTTACGTTTAGGGTTAGGGTTAGGGTAAGGGTTAGGTTTAGGGTTAGTATTCGGTTTAGGGTTAAGGTTATGGTTAGGGTTAGGGTAAGGTTAAGGATTAGGGTTAGGGTGAGGTTTAGGGTTTAGGGTTAGGGTTAGGGTTAGGTTTAGAGTTAGGGTAAGGGTAAGGTTTAGGGTTAGTGTAAGGGTTAGGAGTTAGGGTTAGGGTTAGGGTAAGGTTTAGGGTTAGGTTTAGAGTAAGGGTAAGTTTTAGGGTTAGGGTTAGTGTTAGGTTTGGGGTTAGGGTTAGGGTAAGGGTAAGTGTTAGGGTTAGGTTTAGGGTTAGGGTAAGGGTAAGGGTTAGGGTTAGGGTTAGGGTTAAGGTTAGGGTTAGGGTTAGGTTTAGGCTAAGGGTTGGAGTTAGGGTTAGGGTAAGGGTTAGGTTTAGGGTTAGGGTTAGAGGTAGGGTTAGGATTAGGGTAAGGGTAAGTGTTAGGGTTAGGCTTAGGGTTAGGGTTAGGGTAAGGGTTACGGTAAGGGTTAGGGTTAGGGTTAGGGTTAGGTTTAGGTTTAGCATTAAGGTTAGGTTTAGGGATAGGGTTAGGTTTAGGGAAAGGGTTAGGGTTAGGGTTAGGGTTAGGGCTAGGGTTAGGGTTAGGTTAAGGGTAAGGTTTAGGTTTAGGCATAAGTTTAGGGTTAGGGTTAGTGTTAGGTTTAGGGTTAGGGTTAGGGAACAGTAAGGGTTAGGGTTAGGGTTAGCGTTAGGTTTAGTGTTAGGATTAGGGTTAGCTTTAGGGTTAGGGTTAGGTTTAGGATTAGGGTTACAATTAGAGTTGGGGTTAGGGTTAGGGTTAGGGTTAGAGTTAGGGTTAGGGTTAGGGTTAGGGAAACTGTAAGGGTTAGCGTTAAGGTTAAGGTTAGGGTTAGGGAAACGGTAAGGGTTAGTTTTAGGATTAGGATTATGTTTAGGTTTAGGGTTTCAGTTAGGGTTAGGTTTAGGGTAAGGGTAAGTGTGAGGGTTAGGGTTAGGGTTAGGGTTAGGTTTAGGGTTAGGGTTACGGTTAGGTTTACCGTTAGGGCTAGGGTTAGTCTTAGTGTTAGGGTTAGGTTTAGGGTTAGGGTTAGGGTTAGGGTTATTGTTATGGAAACGGTAAGGGTTAGGTTTAGGTTTAGGGTTAGGGTTAGAGTAGGGTTAGGGTTAGTGTTAGGGAAACTGTAAGGGTGAGGGTTAGGGTTAGGGTTGGGGTTAGGATTATGGTTAGGGTTAGCGTTAGGTTTAGGGTTAGGGTTAGGTTTAGGTTTAGGGTTGGGGTAAGGGAAAATGTAAGGGTAAGGGTTAGGGTTAGCGTTAAGTTTAGGGTTAGGGTTAGGGTTAGATTTAGGGTTAGGGTTAGGGTTAGGGTTAGGGTTAGGGTTAGGGAAACGGTAAGCATTAGGCTTAGGGTTAGCGTTAGGGTTAGGGTTAGGGTTAGGATTAGGGTAGGTTTAGGGTTAGGGTTAGTGAAACGGTAACGGTTATAGTTAGGGTTAGGGTTAGGGTTAGGGAAAGGGCAATTGTGAGGATTAGGGTTAGGGTTAGGGTTAGGGAAACGGTAAGGGTTAGGGTTAGGGTTACGGATAGGGTTAGGGAAACGGTAAGGGTTAGGGTTAGGGTTAGGGTTAGGTTAGGGTTAGGTGTAGGGTTAGGGTAAGGGTAAGTGTTTGGGTTAGGCTTAGCATTAGGGTTAGGGTTAGGGTTAGGGCTAGGGTTAAGGTTAGGGCTAGGGTTAGGGTTAGGTTAAGGGTAAGGTTTAGGTTTAGGGATAAGGTTAGGGATAGGATTAGGGTTAGAGTAGGGTTAGGGTTAGGGTTAGGGAAACTGTAAGGGTGAGGGTTAGGGTTAGGGTTGGGGTTAGGATTATGGTTAGGGTTAGCGTTAGGTTTAGGGTTAGGGTTAGGTTTAGGTTTAGGGTTGGGGTTAGGGAAACTGTAAGGGTAAGGGTTAGGGTTAGCGTTAAGGTTAGGGTTAGGGTTAGGGTTAGGTTAGGGTTAGGGTTAGGGTTAGGGTAAGGGTTAGGTTTAGGGTTAGGGTTAGGGTTAGGGAAACGGTAAGCATTAGGCTTACGGTTAGCGTTAGGGTTAGGGTTAGGCTTAGGATTAGGGTAGGTTTAGGGTTAGGGTTAGTGAAACGGTAACGGTTATAGTTAGGGTTAGGGTTAGAGTTAGGGAAAGGGTAATTGTGAGGATTAGGGTTAGGGTTAGGGTTAGGGAAACGGTAAGCATTAGGCTTAGGGTTAGCGTTAGGGTTAGTGTTAGGGTTAGGATTAGGGTAGGTTTAGGGTTAGGTTAGGGTTAGGGTTAGGGTAAGGGTAAGTGTTTGGGTTAGGCTTAGCATTAGGGTTAGGGTTAGGGTTTGGGCTAGGGTTAAGGTTAGGGCTAGGGTTAGGGTTAGGTTAAGGGTAAGGTTTAGGTTTAGGGATAAGGTTAGGGATAGGATTAGGGTTAGGTTTAGGGTTAGGGTTAGGGTTAGGGAAACGGTAAGGTTTAGGTTTAGGATTAGCGTTAGGGTTAGGGTTAGGATTAGGGTTAGGTTTAGGGTTAGGGTAAGGTTTAGGGTTAGGGTTGGGGTTAGAGTTAGGGTTAGGGTTAGGGTTAGGGTTAGAGTTAGGGTTAGGGTTAGGGTTAGGAAAACGGTAAGGGTTAGGTTTAAGGTTAAGGTTAGGGTTAGGGAAACGTAAGGGTTAGGGTTAGGGTTAGGATTATGGTTAGGTTTAGGGTTAGAGTTAGGGTTAGGTTTAGGGTAAGGGTAAGTGTGAGGGTTAGGGTTAGGGTTAGGTTTAGGGTTAGGGTTCGGGTTAGGTTTACCGTTAGGGTTAGGGTTAGGCTAGGGTGAGGCTGAGGGTCAGGGTTAGGGTTAGGGTTACGGTAAGGGTAAGGGTGAGGCTGAGGGTCAGGGTTAGGGTTAGGGTTAGGGTTAAGGCTAGGGTTAGGGTTAGATTTAGGGTTAGGGATAGGCTTAGGGAAATGATAAGTGTTAGTGTTAGGGTTAGGGTTAGGGTTAGGGTTAGTGTTATGGGTAGGTTTAGGATTAGGTTTATGGTTAGGTTTCGGGATAGGGTTAGGGTTAGTGTTAGGGTTAGGGTTAGGGTTACGGTAAGGTTTAGGGTTAGGGTTAGTGTTAGGTGTTAGGGTTAGGGTTAGGGGTAGGTTTAGGGATAGGGTAAGGGTAAGGTTTAGGGTTAGGGTAGTCTTAAGGGTTAGGGTTAGGGTTAGGGTAAGGGTAAGGTTTAGGGTTAGGGTTAGGGTTAGGTTTGGGGTTATGGTTAGGGTAAGAGTAAGAGTTAGGGTTAGGGTTAAGGTTAGGGGAAGGGTAAGGGTTAGGGTTAGGCTTAGGCTTACGGATAAAGTTAGGGTTAGGTTTAGGGTTATGCAAAGTGTTAGGGTTAGGGTTAGGGTTAGGGTTAGGGAAAGGTAAGGGTTAGGGTTAGGGTTAGGGTTAGGTTTAGGGTAAGGGTAGTGGTAAGGGATAAGTTTAGGTTTACGTTTAGGTTTAGGGTTAGGGTAAGGGTTAGGGTTAATGTTAGTATTCGGTTTAGGGTTAAGGTTATGTTTAGGGTTAGGGTAAGGGTAAGGGTTAGGGTTAGGGTGAGGGTTAGGGTTTAGGGTTAGGGTTAGGTTTAGGTTTATATTTAGGGTAAGGATAGGGTTTAGGGTTAGGGTAAGGGTTAGGGGTTAGGGTTAGGGTTAGGGTTAGGGTTAGGGTCAGGGTTAGGGTAAGGTTTAGGGTTAGGTTTAGAGTAAGGGTAAGGTTTAGGGATAGGGTTAGGGTTAGGTTTGGGGTTAGGGTTAGGGAAGGGTAAGGTTTAGGGTTAGTTTAGGGTTAGGGTAAGGGTAAGGGTTAGGGTTAGTGTTAGGGTTAAGGTTAGTGTTTGGGTTAGGTTTAGGCTAAGGGTTAGATTTAGGGTTAGGGTAAGAGTTAGGTTTAGGGTTAGCGTTAGAGGTAGGGTTAGGGTTAGGGTAAGGGTAAGGGTTAGGGTTAGGCTTAGGTTTAGCATTAAGGTTAGGGTTAGGGATAGGGTTAGGGATAGGGAAAGGGTAAGGGTTAGGTTAGGGTTATGGTTAGGGTTAGGGTAAGGGTTAGGTTTAGGTTTAGGGTTAGGGTAAGGGTTAGGGTTAGCGTTAGGGTTATTGTTAGCATTAAGTTTATGGTTAGGGTTAGGGTAAGGGTAAGGGTTATGGTTAGGGTTAGGGTAAGGGTAAGAGTTAGGGTTAGGGTCAGGAGAAGGGTTAGTGTAAGGGTTAGGGTTAGGGTTAGGTTTAGGGTTAGGGTAAGAGTAAGGGTTAGGGTTAGGGTTAGGTTAAGGGTAAGGGTTAGGTTTAGGGTTAGGTTCAGTGTTAGGGTTAGGTTTAGGGTTAGGGTTAGGGTAAGAGTTAGGTTTAGGGTTAGGGTTAGGTTAGGGTTAGGGTTAGGGTTAGGGTTAGGTTTGGGGTTAGGGTAAGTGTTAGGGTTAGGGTTAGGGGAAGCGAAAGGGTTAGGATTAGGGTTAGGGTTAGGGTTAGGTGAAGGATTAGGTTTAGGGTTAGGTTTAGGGTTAGGGTTAGGGTAGGGGTAAGGGATAAGATTAGGCTTACGTTTAGGGTTAGGGTTAGGGTAAGCGTTAGGTTTAGGGTTAGTATTCGATTTAGGGTTAAGGTTATGGTTAGGGTTAGGGTAAGGTTAAGGATTAGGGTTAGGGTGAGGATTAGGGTTTAGGGTTAGGGTTAGGGTTAGGTTTAGAGTTAGGGTAAGGGTAAGGTTTAGGGTTAGTGTAAGGGTTAGGAGTTAGGGTTAGGGTTAGGGTAAGGTTTAGGGTTAGGTTTAGAGTAAGGGTAAGTTTTAGGGTTAGGGTTAGTGTTAGGTTTGGGGTTAGGGTTAGGGTAAGGGTAAGGGTTAGAGTTAGGTTTAGGGATAGGGTAAGGGTAAGGGTTAGGGTTAGGGTTAGGGTTAAGGTTAGGGTTAGGGTTAGGTTTAGGCTAAGGGTTGGAGTTAGGGTTAGGGTAAGTGTTAGGTTTAGGGTTAGGGTTAGAGGTAGGGTTAGGATTAGGGTAAGGGTAAGTGTTAGGGTTAGGCTTAGGGTTAGGGTTAGGGTAAGGGTTACGGTAAGGGTTAGGGTTAGGGTTAGGTTTAGGTTTAGCATTAAGGTTAGGGTTAGGGATAGGGTTAGGTTTAGGGAAAGGGTAAAGGTTAGGGTTACGGTTACGGTTAGGGTTAGGGTAAGGGTTAGATTTAGGTTTAGGGTTAGGGTAAGTGTTAGGGGTAGCGTTAGGGTTAGGGATAGCATTAAGTTTAGGGTTAGGGTTAGGGTAAGGGTTAGGGTTAGGGTTAGGGTTAGGATAAGGGTAAGAGTTAGGGTTAGGATTAGGGTTAGGGTAAGGGTTAGTGTAAGGGTTATGGTTAGGGTTAGGGTTAGGTTTAGGGTTAGGGTTAGGGTTAGGTTCAGTGTTAGGGTTATATTTAGGGTTAGGGTTAGGGTATGAGTTAGGGTTAGGGTTAGGCTTAGGGTAAGGGTAAGGTTTAGGTTTAGGGTTAGGTTCAATGTTAGGGTTAGGTTTAGGGTTACGGTTAGGGTAAGAATTAGGGTTGGGGTTAGTGTTAGGTTTAGGGTTAAGGTTAAAGTTAGGGTTAGGGTAAGTTTAAGGGTTAGGGTTAGGGTTAGGGGTTAGGCTTAGGGATAGGTTTAGTTTTAGGGTTAGTGTATGGGTAAGGTTTAGGGTTAGGGTTAGATTTAGGGGATAGGGTTAGGGTAAGGTTTAGGGTTAGTGTTAGGTTTAGGCTAAGGGTAAGATTCAGGGTTAGGGTTAGGGTTAGGTTTGGGGTTAGGGTTAGGGTAAGAGTAAGGGTTAGGGTTAGGGTTAGGGTATGGGTTAGGTTTAGGGTTAGGTTTGGGGTTAGGGTTAGGTTAAGGGTAAGGGTTAGGTTTAGGGTTAGGTTTTGGTTTAGGGTTTGGATTAGGTTTAGGGTTAGGGTAAGGGTAAGGATTAGGGTTAAGGTTAGGGTTAGGGTTAGGTTCAGGATTAGGTTAAGGATTAGGGTTAGGGTAAGGGTAAGGGTTAGGGTTAGGTTTAGGGTTAGGGTTAGGGTTTAGGGTTAGATTTCGGGTTAGGGTAAGTTTTAGGGTTAGCGTTAGGGTTAGGTTTAAGTTTAGGGTTAGGCTTAGGTTTAGGCTAAGGGTTAGGGTTAGGGTTAGGGTTAGGGTTTGGGTTAGGTTAGAGGTAGGGTTAGGGTTAGGGTAAGGGTAAGGGTTAGGGTTAGGGTTAGGGTTAGGGTAAGGGTTAGGTTTTGGGGTTAGATTTAGGGTTAGGGTAAGGATTAGGGTTAGGGTTAGGGTTAGGGTAAGGTTTAGGGTTAGGGTTAGACTTAGGGGATAGGGTTAGGGTAAGGTTTAGGGTTAGGGGAAGGGTTAGGGTTAGTTTTAGGGTAAGGGTAAGTTTTAGGTGTAGGGTTAGGGTTAGTGTTAGGGTAATGGTTACGGTTAGGTTTAGGTTTGGGGTTAGGGTTAGGTTAAGGGAAAGGGTTAGGGTTAGGGTTAGGGTTCGGTTTAGGGTTTGGATTAGGGTTAGGGTTAGGGTTATGGTAAGAGTTAGGGTTAAAGTTAGGTTTGGGATTAGGGTTAGGTTAAGGGTAAGGGTTAGGGTTAGGGTTAGGGTTCGGTTTCGGGTTTGGATTAGGTTTAGGGTTAGGGTAAGGGTAAGGGTTAAGGTTAAGGTTAGGGTTAGGGTTAGGTTCAGGATTAGGTTAAGGATTAGGGTTAGGGTAAGTGTTAGAGTTAGGGTTAGGGTAATCGTTAGGGTTAGGGTTAGGGTTAGGTTTAGGTTTAAGTTTAGGGTTAGGCTTAGGGTTAGCCTAAGGGTTAGGGTTAGGGTTAGGGTTTGGTTTAGGGTTAGAGGTAGGGTTAGGGTTAGGGTAAGGATAAGGGTTAGGGTTAGGGCTAGGGTTAGGGTAAGGGTTAGGGTTAGGGGTTAGGGTTAGGGTTAGGGTAAGGATTAGGTTTAGGGTTAGGGTAAGGGTAAGGGTTAGGGTTAGGGTTAGGGTGAGGGTTAGGGTAAGGGTTAGGGTTAGGGTATGGGTTAGGGTTAGGGCAAGGGTAAGGGTTAATGTTAGGGTTAGGATAATGATTGGGGTTAGGTTTAGGGTAAAGGTAAGGTTAAGGTTTCGGGTTAGGGTTAGGATTAGCATTAAGTTTAGGGTTAGTGTTAGGGTTAGGGTAAGTGTAAGGGTTAGGGTGAGGGTTAGGGTTAGGGTTCGGGTTAGGTTTAGGGTAAGGTTAAGGATTAGGGTTAGTGTTAGGGTTAGGTTTAGGGTTAGGTTTAGGGTAAGGGTAAGGGTTAGGCTTAGGGTTAGGGTTAGGGTTAAGGTTAGGGTTAGGGTAAGGGTAAGGGTAAGGTTTAGGATTAGGGTTAGGGTTAGGGTTAGTGTTAGGGAAAGAGTAAGGGTTAGTGTTAGGGTTACGGTTAGGGTAAGGCTTAGCGTTAGGTTTAGGGTTAGGGTAAGGGTAAGGTTTAGGGTTAGGGTTAGAGTTAGGGGATAGGGTTAGGGTAAGGTTTAGGGTTAGGGGAAGGGTTAGGGTTAGTTTTAGGGTAAGGGTAAGGGTTAGGGTTAGGGTTAGGGTGAGGGTTAGGGTAAGGGTTAGGGTTAGGGTTAGGTTTGGGGCTAGGGTTAGGTTAAGGGTAAGGGTTAGGGTTAGGGTTAGGGTTCGGTTTAAGGTTTGGATTAGGGTTAGGGTTAGGGTAAGGGTAAGGGTTAGGGTTAAGGTTAGGTTTGGGGTTAGGGTTAGGTTAAGGTTAAGAGTTAGGGTTAGGGTTAGGGTTCGGTTTAGGGTTTGGATTAGGGTTAAGGTTAGGGTAAGGGTAAGGGTTAGGGTTAAGGTTAGGGTTAGGGTTAGGTTCAGGATTAGGTTAAGGATTAGGGTTAAGGTAAGGGTTAGGGTTAGGGTTAGGGTTAGGGTAAGCGTTAGGGTTAGGGTTAGGGTTAGGGGTTAGGGTTAGAGTTCGGGTTAGGGTAAGGTTTAGGTTTAGGTTTAGGGTTAGGTTTAAGTTTAGGGTTAGGCTTAGGGTTAGGCTGAGGGTTAGGTTTAGGGTTAGGGTTAGGGTTTGGGTTAGGGTTAGAGGTAGGGTTAGGGTTAGTGTAAGGGTAAGGGTTCGGGTTAGGGTTAAGGTTAGGGTAAGGATTAGGGTTAGGGGTTAGTGTTAGGGTAAGGGTTAGGGTTAGGGTAAGGGTAAGGGTTAGGGTTAGGGTTAGGGTTAGGGTATGGGTGAGGGTAAGGTTTAGGGTTAGGGTTAGGGTTAGGGAAAGGGTAAGGGTTAGTGTTAGGGTTAGGGTTAGGGTAAGGCTTCGGGTTAGGTTAGGGTTAGGGTTAGGGTTAGGGTTCGGGTTAGGGTAAGGTTTAGGTTTAGGTTTAGGGTTAGGTTTAAGTTTAGGGTTAGGCTTAGGGTTAGGCTGAGGGTTAGGTTTAGGGTTAGGGTTAGGGTTTGGGTTAGGGTTAGAGGTAGGGTTAGGGTTAGTGTAAGGGTAAGGGTTCGGGTTAGGGTTAAGGTTAGGGTAAGGATTAGGGTTAGGGGTTAGTGTTAGGGTAAGGGTTAGGGTTAGGATAAGGGTAAGGGTTAGGGTTAGGGTAAGGGTTAGGGTATGGGTGAGGGTAAGGTTTAGGGTTAGGGTTAGGGTTAGGGAAAGGGTAAGGGTTAGTGTTAGGGTTAGGGTTAGGGTAAGGCTTCGGGTTAGGTTTAGGGTTAGGTTAAGAGTAAGGTTTAGGGTTAGGGTTAGAGTTAGGGGATAGGGTTAGGGTAAGGTTTAGGGTTAGGGGAAGGGTTAGGGTTAGTTTTAGGGTAAGGGTAAGGTTTAGGGTTAGGATTAGCTTTAGGTTTGGGGTTAGGGTTAGGGTAAGAGTAAGGGTTAGGGTTAGGGTTAGGGTTAGGGTAAGGTTTAGGGTTAGGGTTAGGTTTGGGGTTAGCGTTAGATTAGAGGTAAGGGTTAGGGTTAGGGTTAGGGTTCGGTTTCGGGTTTGGATTAGGATTAGGGTTAGGGTAAGGGTAAGGGTTAGGGTTAAGGTTAGGGTTAGGGTTAGGTTTAGGATTAGGGTAATGATTAGGGATAAGGTAATGGTTAGGGTTCAGGGTTAGGGTTAGGGTTATTGTAAGCGTTAAGGTTAGGGTTAGGGTCAGGGGTTAGGGTTAGAGTTCGGGTTAGGTTTAGGGTTAGGGTTAGGGTTAGGGTTAAGTGTAGGGTTAGGGTTAGGGTTAGGCTGAGTGTTAGTGTTAGGGTTAGGGTTAGGTTTTGGGTTAGGGTTAGAGGTAGGGTTAGTGTTAGGGTAATGGTAAGGGTTAGGGTTAGGGTTAGGGTTAGGGCTTAGGGTTTGGGTAAGGGTAAGGATTAGGGTTAGGGTTAGGGTAAGGGTTATGGTTAGGGTAAGGGTAAGGGTAAGGGTTCGGGTTAGGGTAATGATTGCGGTTAGGGTTAGGTTTAAGGTAAAGTTAAGGGTTCTGGTTAAGGTTATGTTTAGCATTAAGTTTAGGGTTAGAGTTAGGGTTAGGGTTAGGGTAAGTTTAAGGGTTAGAGTGAGGGCTAGGGTTAGGTTTAGGGTTAGTTTTAGGGTAAGGGTAAGGATTAGGGTTAGGGTTAGGGTTAGGGTTAGGTTTAGGGTTAGGGTTAGGATAAGCGTAAGGGTTAGGGTTAGGGGTAGGGTTAGGGTTAAGGTTAGGGTTAGGGTTAGGGTAAGCGTAAGGGTAAGGTTTAGGGTTAGTGTTAGGTTTAGGGTTAGGGTTAGGGAAAGTGTAAGGGTTAGTGTTAGGGTTAGGGTTAGGGTAAGGGTTAGGGTTAGGTTTAGGGTTAGGTTTAGCGTTATGTAAGGGTTAGGGTTAGGGTTGGGTAAGTGTAATGTTTAGGGTGAGGGTTAGGGTTAGGTTTAGGGTTAGGTTTAGGGTAAGGGTAAGTATTAGGGTTAGGGTTAGGGTTAGGGTTAGGTTTAGGGTTAGGATTAGGGTAAGCGTAAGGGTTAGGGTAGGGGTAGGGTTAGGGTTAAGGTTAGGGTTAGGGTTAGGCTAAGGGTAAGGGTAAGGTTTAGGGTCAGTGTTAGGTTTAGGGTTAGGGTTAGGGAAAGTGTAAGGGTTAGTGTTAGGGTTAGGGTTAGGGTCAGGTTAGGGTTAGGGTTATGTTTAGCGTTATGTTAAGGGTAATGGTTAGGGTTAGGGTAAGATTTAGGGTTAGGGTGAGGGTAAGGTTTAGGGTTAGGGTTAGTGTTAGGTTTAGTGTTAAGGTTTGGATAAGGGTTAGGTTAAGGGTAAGGGTTAGGTTTAGGGTTAGGGTTAGGGGTTAGGGTTAGGGTTAGTTTTAGGGTTAGAGTAAGGGTAAGGTTTAGGGTTAGGTTAGGGTTAGGGTTAGGGTTAGGGTTATGCTTAGGGTAAATGTTAGGGTTAGCTTTAGGGTAATGATTGTGCTTAGGGTTAGGGTTAAGGTAAGCGTAAGGGTTCGGGTTAGGGTTAGGATTAGCATTAAGTATAGGGTTAGGGTTAGGGTTAGGGTAAGTGTAAGCGTTAGGGTGAGGGTTAGGCTTAGGGTTCGGGTTAGGTTTAGGGTAAGGTTAAGGATTAGGGTTAGGTTTAGGGTTAGGGTTAAGTTTAGGGTAAGGGTAAGGATTAGGGTTAGGGTTAGGGTTAGGGTTAGGTTTAGGGTTAGGGTAAGGGTAAGGGTTAGGGGTAGGGGTAGGGTTAGGGTTAAGGTTAGGGTTAGGGTTAGGGTTAGGGTAAGGGTAAGGGTAAGGTTTAAGGTTAGGGTTAGGGTTAGGGTTAGGGTTAGGGAAAGGGTAAGGGTTAGTGTTAGGGTTAGGGTTAGGTTTAGTGTTGGGGTTAGGGAAAGGGTAACGTTTAGGGTTAGGGTTAGGGTTAGGGGTTAGGGTTAGGGTTAGGGTTATGTTTAGGGTAAGGGTTAGGTTTAGGTTTAAGGTAATGATTGGGGTTAGGGTTAGGGATAAGTTAAGGATAAGGGTTCGGGTTAGGGTTAGGATTAGCATTAAGTTTAGGGTTAAGCTTAGGGTAAGTGTAAGGGTTAGGGTGAGGTTTAGGGTTAGGGTTCGGGTTAGAATTAGGGTAAGGTTAGGGTTAGGGTTAGGGTAAGGCTTAGGGTTAGGTTTAGGGTTAGGGTAAGGGTAAGGATTAGGGTTAGGGTTAGAGTTAGGGGATAGGGTTAGGGTAAGGTTTAGGGTTAGGGGAAGGGTTAGGGTTAGTTTTAGGGTAAGGGTAAGGTTTCGGGTTATGATTAATGTTAGGTTTGGGGTTAGGGTTAGGGTAAGTGTAAGGATTAGGGTTAGGGTTACGGTTAGGTTTACGGTAAGGGTTAGGGTTAGGGTTAGGTTGGGGTTAGCGTTAGGTTAAGGGTAAGGGTTAGGGTTAGGGTTAGGGTTCTGTTTAGGGTTTGGATTAGGGTTAGGGTTAGGGTAAGGGTAAGGGTTAGGGTTAAGGTTAGGGTTACGGTTAGGGTTAGGCTAAGGGTTGGGGTTAGGGTTAGGGTAAGGGTTAGGTTTAGGGTTAGGGTCAGAGGTAGGGTTAGGGTTAGGGTTAGGGTAAAGGTTAGGGTTAGGGTTAGGTTTAGGGTAAGGGTTAGGGTAAGGGTTAGGGTTAGGGTTAGGTTTAGATTTAGCATTAAGGTTAGGGTTAGGGTTAGGGTTAGGGTTAGGGTTAGGGAAAGGGTAAGGGTTAGGGTTAGGGTTAGGGTTCGGTTTAGAGTTTGGATTAGGGTTCGGGTTAGGGTAAGGGTAAGGGTTAGGGTTAAGGTTAGGGTTAGGGTTAGGATTAGGGTTAGGGAAAGGGTAAGGTTTAGGGTTAAGTTTACGGTTAGGGTTAGGGTAAGGTTAGGTTTAGGTTTAGGTTGAGGGTAAGGGTTAGGGGTAGCGTTAGGGTTAGTGTAGCCTTTAAGTTTAGGGTTAGGGTAAGCGTAAGGGTTAGAATTAGCGTTAGGGTAAGGGTAAGAGTTAGGGTTACGGTTAGGGTTAGGTTAAGGGTTAGTGTAAGGGTTACGTGTAGGGTTAGGTTTAGGATTAGGGTAAGGGTACGGCGTAGGGTTAGGGATAGGTTTAGAGTTAAGGTTAGGGTTAGTTTTAGGGTTAGGGTAAGGGTAAGGTTTAGGGTTAGGTTAAGAATTAGTGGTTAGGGTTAGGGTTCGGGTTAGGGGAAGGGTTAGGGTTAGGTTTAGGGTAAGGGTAAGGTTTAGGGTTAGGGTTAGGTTTGGGGTTAGGGTTAGGGTAAGAGTAACGGTTACGGCTGGGTTAGGGTTAGTGTTAGGGTAAGGGTTAGGTTTCGGGTTAAGTTTGGGTTTAGGGTTAGGTTAAGGGTAAGGGTTAGGGTTAGGGTTAGGGTTCGGTTTAGGGTTTGGATTAGGGTTAGGTTTAGGCTAAGGGTAAGGGTTAGGGTTAAGGTTAGGATCAGGATTAGCGTTAGGATGAGGGTAAGGATTAGGGTTAGGTTAAGGGTTAGGGTTAGGGTTAGGGTAAGTGTTAGTGTTAGGTTTAGGGTTAGGGGTTAGGGTTAGAGTTAGGGTTAGGGTAAGGGTAAGGGTTAGGGTTAGGGTTAGGGTTAGCGTTAGGCTAAGGGTTAAGGTTAGGGTTAGGGTAAGGGTTAGGGTTAGGGGTTAGGGTCAGGTTTAGGGTAAGGATTAGGATTGGGGTTAGGGTTAGGGTAAGGGTTAGGGTTAGGGGTAGTTTTGGGGTTAGAGTTAGGGTTAGGGTTAGGGTTAGAGTTACGGTTAGGGTAAGGGTAAGTGTTGGGTTACGCTTAGGTTAAGGGTAAGGTTTAGGGTTAGGTTTAGGCTTAGGTTAAGGGTAGGGGTTTGGGTTAGGGTTGGAGTAAGGGTAAGGCTTAGGGTTAGGGTTAGGGTTAGGGTTAGGGTTAGGTTTAAGGTTAGAGTTAGGGTAAGGGTAAGGGTTAGGGTTAAGGTTACGGTTAGCGTAAAGGGTTAGGATTAGGGTGAGAGTAAGCGTAAGGGTTAGGGTTAGGTTTAGGGTTAGGGTTAGAGTTAGGTTTAGGGTTAGGGTAAGGGTTAGGGTTAGGGTTAGGCTTAGGGTTAAGGTTAGGGTAGGGTTAGGGTAAAGTTTAGACTTAGGGTTAGGGTTAGGGTAAGGGTAAGGGTTATGGTTAGGGTGAGGGTTCGGGTTAAAGTTAGGGTACGCGTTAGGCTTACGGTTAGGGTGAATTTAAGGCTTAGGGTTAGGGTTAGGGTTAGGGTTAGGTTTAGGTTAAGGGTAATATTTAGGGTTAGGGTTAGGGTTAAGGGTAGGGTTAGGGTTAGGGTTAGGGTAAGGGTAAGGGTAAGTTTTAGCATTAGGTTTAGGGTTTGGGTTAGGGTTAGAGAAAGGGTAAGGGTTAGGGTTAGGGTTAGGGTTAGGGTTAGGTTTAGCGTTATGGTAAGGGTAAGGGTTAGGGTTAGGCTAAGATTTAGGTTTAGGGTTAGGGTAAGCTTTAGGGTTAGGGTTAGTGTTAGGTTTAGGGTTAAGGTTTGGATAAGGGTTAGGTTAAAGGAAAGGGTTAGGTTTAGGGTTAGGTTAGGGGTTAGGGTTAGGGTTAGTTTTAGGGTTAGGGTAAGGGTAAGGTTTAGGCTTAGGGTTAGGGTTAGGGGTTAGGGTTATGGTTAGGGTTATGTTTAGGGTAAGGGTTAGGGTAGGTTTAGGGTAATGATTGGGGTTAGGGTTAGGGTTAAGGTAAGGGTAAGGGTTCGGGTTAGGGTTAGGATTATCATTAAGTTCAGGATTAGGGTTAGGGTAATTGTAAGGTATAGGGTGATGCTTAGGGTTAGGGTTCGGGTTAGGTTTAGGGTAAGGTTAAGGATTAGGGTTAGGTTTAGGGTTAGGTTTAGGGTTAGGGTTAGGGAAAGGGTAAGGGTTAGGGTTAGGGTTAGGGTTAGGGTTAAGGTTAGGGTTAGGGTTAAGGTAAGGGTAAGAGTAAGGTTTAGAGTTAGGGTAGGGTTAGGGTTAGGGAAAGGGTAAGGTTTAGGGTTAGGGTTACGGTTAGGGTAAGGCTTAGGGTTAGGTTTAGGTTTAGGGTAAGGGTAAGGATTAGGGTTAGGGTTAGAGTTAGGGGATAGGGTTATGGTAAGTTTTAGGGTTAGGGGAAGGGTTAGGGTTAGTTTTAGGGTAAGGGTAAGGTTTAGGGTTAAGGTTAGGGTTAGGGTAAGGGTTCGGTTTAGGGTTAGGTTTGGGTTAGGGTTAGGTTAAGGGTAAGGGTTAGGGTTAGGGTTAGGGTTCAGTTTAGGGTTTGGATTAGGGTTAGGGTAAGGGTAAGGGTTAGGGTTAAGGTTAGGGTTAGGGTTAGGGTTAGGGTTGGGGTAAGGGTTAGGGTTAGGGTTAGGGAAAGGGTAAGGGTTAGGTTTAGGGTTAGGGTAATGATTGGGGTTAGGGTTAGGGTTAAGGTAAGGGTAAGGGTTCGGGTTAGGGTTAGAATTAGCATTAAGTTTAGGGTTAGGGTTAGGGTTAGGTTAAGAGTAAGGGTTAGGGTGAGGGTTAGGGTAAGGTTTAGGGTTAGGGTTAGGGTTAGGGTTAGGGAAAGGGTAAGGATTAGTGTTAGGGTTAGTGTTAGGGTAAGTCTTAGGGTTAGGTTTAGGGTTAGGGTAAGGGTAAGTTTTAGGGTTAGGGTTAGAGTTAGGGAATAGGGTTAGGGTAACGTTTAGGTTTAGGGGAAGGGTTAGGGTTAGTTTTAGGGTAAGGGTAAGGTTTAGGGTTAGGATTAGGGTTAGGTTTGGGGTTAGGGTTAGGGTAAGCGTTAGGGTTAGGGTTAGGGGTAGGGTTAGGTTTAGGGTAAGGGTAAGGGTTAGGGTTCGGGTTAGGGTTAAGTTTAGGGTTAGGGTTAGCGTTAGGCTAAGGGTTAGGGTTAGGGTTAGGGTAAGGGTTAGGTTTAGGGGTTAGGGTCAGGTTTAGGGTAAGGATTAGGGTTGGGGTTAGGGTTAGGGTAAGGGTTAGGTTTAGGGGTAGGTTTGGGGTTAGGGTTAGGGTAACGGTTAGGGTTAGGGTTAGGGTTACGGTTAGGGTAAGGGTAAGTTTGGGGTTAGGGTTAGGTTAAGGGTAAGGTTTAGGGTTAGGTTTAGGCTTAGGTTAAGGGTAAGGGTTAGGGTTAGGGTTATGGTAAGTGTAAGGGTAAGTGTTAGGGTTAGGGATAGGGTTAGGGTAAGGGTTAGGGTTAGGGTTAGTGTAAGGCTAACGGTTAGGGTTAATGTTAGGGTTAGGAGTAGGTTTAGGGTTAGGATAAGGATTAGGTTTAGGTTTAGGGTTGGGGTTAGGGTTAGGGTTAGGGTTAGGTTAAGGGTAAGGGTTAAGTTTAGGGTTAGGATTAGGGTAAGGGTTAGGGTTATGGTGAGGTTGAGGGTTAGGGTTAGGGTTAGGGTTAGGGTTTGGGGTTAGGGTTAGGGTTATTTTAAGGGTTAGGGTTAGGGTTGGGATAAGGGTTAGGGTTAGGGTTAGGGTTAGGGTAAGGCTAAGTGTTAGAGTTAGGGTTAGGGTTAGGGTAAGGTTTAGGTTTAGGGTTAGGGTTAGGGTTAGGGTGAGCATTAGGGTTAGGGTTAGGGTTAGGGGTTAGGGTTAGTATTCGGGATAGGATAAGGGTTAGGGTTAGGGTTAGGGTAAGGGTTAGGGTTAGGGTTAGGGTAAGGTAAGGGTTAGAGTTAAGGTTAGTGTAAGTGTTAGGGTTAGGGTTAGGGTTAGGGTATGTCTAAGGATTAAAGTTAACGCTAGGGTTAGGTTTATGGGTTAGTGTTAGGGTTAGGGTTCGGGTAAGTGTAAGGGTTATGTTTAGGGTTAAGGTTAGGATAAGGGTAAGGGTTAGGGTTAGGGTTAGGGTTAGAGTAAGGGTAAGGGTAAGTGTTAGGGTTAGGGATAGGGTTAGGGTAAGTGTTAGGGTTAGGGTTAGTGTAAGGCTAAACGTTAGGGTTAAGGTTAGGGTTATGATTAGGTTTAGGGTTAGGGTAAGGATTAGGGTTACGTTTAGGGTTGGGGTTAGGGTTAGTGTTAGGGTTAGGTTAAGGGTAAGGGTTAAGTTTAGGGTTAGGGTTAGGGTAATGGTTAGGGTTAGGGTTAGGGTGAGGGTTAGGGTTAGGGTTAGGGTTTAGGGTTAGGGTTAGGGTTATTTTAAGGGTTAGGGTTAGGGTTGGGATAAGGGTTAGGGTTAGGGTTAGGGTAAGGCTAAGGGTTAGAGTTAGGGTTAGGGTTAGGTTAAGGTTTAGGTTTAGGGCTGGGGTTAGGGTTAAGGTGAGAGTTAGGGTTAGGGTTAGGGTTTGGGGTTAGGGTTAGTGTTCGGGTTAGGGTAAGGGTTAGGGTTAGGGTTAGGGTAAGGTAAGGGTTAGTTAGGGTTAGTGTAAGTGTTACTGTTAGGGTTAGGGTTAGACTAAGGATTAGGGTTAGGGTAAGGGTTACGGTTAGGGTTATGGTTAGGGTTAAAGGTAGGGTTAGGGTTAGGGTAAGGGTAAGGTTTAGGGTTAGGGTTAGGGTTAGGGTAAGGGGTAGGGTTAGGGGTTATGGTTAGGGTTAGGTTTCGGGTAAGGGTTAGGGTTAGGGTTAGGGTAAAATTAGGGTTAGGGTTAGGGTTAGGGTAAGTGTAAGTATCAGGTTTAGGGTTAGGGTTACGGTTAGGATTAGGGTTAGGTTAAGGGTAAGCGTTGTGGTTAGGGTTAGGGTTGGATTTAAGTTTGGGGTTAAGATTAGGGTTAGGGTTAGGGTTAGGGTAAGGGTAAGGCTT
The DNA here is from genome assembly GCA_024803745.1 of Megascapheus bottae. Taxonomy (NCBI): domain Eukaryota; kingdom Metazoa; phylum Chordata; class Mammalia; order Rodentia; family Geomyidae; genus Megascapheus; species Megascapheus bottae. Next base: position 6,828,937 of record JANJXV010000038.1, on the reverse strand, counting down.
AGGGTTAGGGTTAGGGATAGGGTTAGGTTTAAGGTTAGAGTTAGGGTAAGGGTAAGGGTTAGGGTTAAGGTTACGGTTAGCGTAAAGGGTTAGGGTTAGGGTTACGGTTAGGGTAAGGGTAAGTGTTGGGTTAGGGTTAGGTTAAGGGTAAGGTTTAGGGTTAGGTTTAGGCTTAGGTGGAGGGTAAGGTTTAGGGTTAGGTTTACGGTAAGGGTAAGGGTAAGTGTTAGGTTAGGGATAGGGTTAGGGTTAGGTTTAAGGTTAGAGTTAGGGTAAGGGTAAGGGTTAGGGTTAAGGTTACTGTTAGCGTAAAGGGTTAGGGTTAGGGTTAGGGTAAGGGTAAGGGTTAGGGTTAGGTTTAGTTTTAGGGTTAGAATTAGTCTTAGGGTTAGGGTAAGATTTGGGGTTAGGGTTGGGCTTAGGGTTAAGTTTAGGGTAGGGTTAGGGTTAGGGTAAGGGTTAGGGTTAGGGTTAGGGTTAGGATAAGGGTTAGGGTTAGGTTTCTGTTAAGGTTAAGGATTAGGGTTTGGGTTAACGTTATTATTGGGGTTAGGGTTAGGGGAAGAGTAAGGGTTTGGGTTAGGGTTAGGGTAAGGGTAAGGGTTAGGGTTAGGGTTACGGTTAAGGTTAGGTTTAGGGTTAGGGTTAGGCAAAGTGTTAGGGTTAGGCTAAGGGTAAGGTTTAGGGTTAGTGTTAGGGCTAGGGTATGGGTTAGGGTTAGGGGTTAGGGTTAGGGTTAGGGTAAGGGTTAGGGTTAGGGTTAGGGTAAAAGTTAGGGTTAGTGTTAGGTTTAGGTAAGGGTAAGTGTTAGGGTTAGAGTTAGGGTTAGTGTCAAGGTAAGCGTTAGGGTTAGGGTTGGGGTTAGGTTTAGGGTTGGGGTTCAGGTTAGGGTGAGGGTTAGTGTAAGGGTAAGGCTTAGGTTGAGGTTAGGGTTTGGGTTAGGTTTAAGGTTAGGTTTAGCGTAAGGGTAAGGGTTAGGTTTAGGGTTAGGGTTAAGGTTAGGTTAGGGTTAGGGTTAGGGTAAGAGTTAGGGTTAGGTTAAGGTTAGGGTTAGGGTAAGGTTTAGGGTTAGGGTTAGCGTTAGGGTTAGGGTAAAGTTTAGACTTAAGGTTAGGGTTAGGGTTAGGTTTAAGTTTAGGGTTAGGCTTAGGGTTAGGCTAAGGGTTAGGGTTAGGGTTAGGGTTTGGGTTAGGGTTAGAGGTAGGGTTAGGGTTAGGGTAAGGGTTAGGGTTAGGGGTTAGGGTTACGGTTAGGGTAAGGATTAGGCTTAGGGTTAGGGTTAGGGTAAGGGTTAGGGTTAGGGTTAGGGTAAGGGTAAGGGTTAGGTTTAGGGTTAGGGTAATGATTGAGGTTAGGGTTAGGGTTAAGGTAAGGGTAAGGGTTCGGGTTAGGGTTAGAATTAGCATTAAGTTTAGGGTTAGGGTTAGGGTTAGGTTAAGTGTAAGGGTTAGGGTGAGGGTTAGGGTTAGGGTTAGGTTTAGGGTTCGGGTTAGGGTAATGGTAAGGGTTAGGGTTAGGGGTACGGTTAGGGTTAAGGTTAGGGTTAGGGTTAGGGTAAGGCTTAGGGTTAGGTTTAGGGTTAGGGTAAGGGTAAGGTTTAGGGTTAGGGTTAGAGTTAGGGAATAGGGTTAGGGTAAGGTTTAGGGTTACGGGAAGGTTTAGGGTTAGTTTTAGGGTAAGGGTAAGGTTTAGGGTTAGGATTAGGGTTAGGTTTGGGGTTAGGGTTAGGGTAAGAGTAAGGGTTAGGGTTAGGGTTAGGGTTAGGGGTTAGTGTTAGGGTTAGGGTAAGGGTAAGGGTTAGGGTTAGGGTTAGGATTAGGGTTAAGTTTAGGTTTAGGGTTAGCGTTAGGCTAAGGGTTAGGGTTAGGGTTAGGGTAAGGGTTAGGGTTAGGGGTTATTGTCAGGTTTAGGGTAAGGATTAGGTTTGGGGTTAGGGTTAGGGTTAGGGTTAGGGTTAGGGGTAGGTTTGGGGTTAGGGTTAGGGAAAGGGTTAGGGTTAGGGTTAGGGTTACGGTTACGGTTAGGGTAAGGTTAAGTGTTGGGTTAGGGTTAGGTTAAGGGTAAGGTTTAGGGTTAGGTTTAGGCTGAGGTTAAGGGTAAGTGTTAGGGTTAGGGATAGGGTTAGGGTATGGGTTAGGGTTAGGGTTAGTATAAGGCTAACGGTTAGGGTTAATGTTAGGGTTAGGAGTAGGTTTAGGGTTAGGGTAAGGATTAGGGTTAGGTTTAGGGTTGGGGTTAGGGTTAGTGTTAGGGTTAGGTTAAGGGTAAGGGTTAAGTTTAGGGTTAGGGTTAGGGTAAGGGTTAGGGTTAGGGTTAGGGTGAGGGTTAGGGTTAGGTTTAGGGTTAGGGTTTAGTGTTAGGGTTAGGGTTATTTTAAGGGTTAGGGTTAGGGTTGGGATAAGGTTTAGGGTTAGGGTTAGGGTTAGGTTAAGGCTAAGGTTAGAGTTAGGGTTAGGGTTATGGAAAGGTTTAGGTTTAGGTTTAGCGTTAGGGTTAGGGTGAGGGTTAGGGTTAGGGTTAGGGTTAGGGGTTAGGGTTAGTGTTCGGGTTAGGGTAAGGGTTAGGGTTTGGGTTAGGGTAAGGGTTAGGGTTAGGGTTAGGGTAAGGTAAGGGTTAGATTTCGGGTCCGTGTAAGTGTTAGGGTTAGGGTTAGGGTTAGGGTATGTCTAAGTGTTAAAGTTAACGTTAGGGTTAGGTTTATGGGTTAGTGTTAGGGTTAGGGTTCGGGTAAGTGTAAGGGTTAGGTTTATGGTTAAGGTTAGGATAAGGGTAAGGGTTAGGGTTAGGATTAGGGTTAGGGTTTTGGTTAGGGTTAGTGTTAGGGTTACGGTTAGTGTAAGTGTAAGGTTTAGGGTTAGGGTTAAGCTTAGGGTTAGGGTTAGGGTGAGGCTAAGGATTAGGGTTAGGGTAAGGGTTAGGGTTAGGGTTATTGTTAGGGTTAAAGGTAGGGTTAGGGTTAGGGTAAGGGTAAGGTTTAGGGTTAGGGTTAGGGTTAGGGTAAGTGGTAGGGTTAGGGGTTAGAGTTAGGGTTAGGTTTCGGGTAAGGGTTAGGGTTAGGGTTAGGGTTAGGGTAAAAGTTAGGGTTAGGGTTAGGGTTAGGGTTAGGGTGAGCGTTTGGGTTAGGGTTAGGGTTAGGGGTTAGGCTTAGCATTCGGGTTAGGGTAAGGGTTAGGGTTACGTTTAGGATTAGGGTTAGGTTGAGGGTAAGCGTTGTGGTTAGGGATACGGTTGGATTTAGGTTTGGGGTTAAGGTTAGGGTTAGGGTTAGGTTAAGGGTAAGGCTTAGGGTTAGGGTTAGGGTTAGGGTTAGGTTTAAGGTTAGAGTTAGGGTAAGGATAAGGGTAAGGGTTAGGGTTAGGGTTAGGTTTAGGGTTAGGATTAGGGCTATGGTAAATGTTAGGGTTAGGGTTAAGGTTAGGATAAGGGGATGGGTTAGGATTAGGGTTAGGGTTGTGGTTAGGTTAAGGGTTAGGGTTAGGCTTAGGTTTAGGGTTAGGTTTAGGGTTAGGGTTAGGCTAAGGGTTAGGGTTAGGGTAAGTGTTAGGGATAGGGTTAGGGTTAGAGGTAGGGTTAGGGTTAGGGTAACGGTATGGTTTAGGGTTAGGGTTAGGGTTAGGGTAAGGGGTAGGGTTAGGGGTTAGGGTTAGGGTTAGGTTTAAGGTAATGGTTAGGGTTATTGTTAGAGTTAGGGTTAGGGTACAAGTTAGGGTTAGGGTTAGGGTTAGGGTAAGGGTAAGGGTTAGGGTTAAGGTTAGGGTAAGTGTAAGTGTTAGGATTAGGGTTAGAGTTATGTTTAGGTTAAGGGTTACGGTTAGGCTTAGGTTTAGAGTTAGGTTTAGGGTTAGGGTTAGGGTAAGGGTAAGTTTTAAGGTTAGGTTTACGTTTAAGGTTAGGGTTAGGGTAAGGGTTAGGGTTATGGTTAGTATTCGGTTTAGGGTTAAGGTTAGGGTTAGGGTTAGGGTAAGGGTAAGGGTTAGTTTTAGGGTTAGGGTAAGGGTAAGGATTAGGGTTAGGGTTAGTGTTAGGGGTTAGGTTTATGGTTAGGGTTAGATAAGGGTTAGGAATAAGTTTAGGGATAGAGTAAGGTTTAAGGGTTAGGGTTAGGGTCAGGTTTGTGTTAGGTTTAGGGTTAGGGTTAGACTTAGGGTTAGGGTTCAGGTTAGGGTTAGGGTTAGGGTTAGGCTGTGGGTTAGGGTAAGGGTTAGGGCAGGGTTAGGGTTAGGGTTAGTGTTAGAGGTAGGGTTAGGGTTAGGGTAAAGTTAAGGTGTAGGGTTAGGGTTAGGGTTAGAGTTAGGGTTAGGGTAAGGGTTAGGGTAATGGTTAGGGTTAGGGTTAGTGTTAGCATTTAGGTTAGGGTTAGGGTTATGGTTAGGGTTAGGGAAAGGGTGAGGTTTAGGGTTAGGGTTAGGCTTACGGTTAGTGTAAGGATTAGGGTTAGGGTTAGGGTTAGCGTTAGGGTTAGGGTTAGCATTAATTTTAGGGTTAGGGTTAAGTTAAGGGTAAGGGTTATGGTTAGGGTTAGGGTTAGGTTAAGAGTAAGGGTTAGGTTTATGGTTAGGGTTAGAGTAAGGGTAAGTGTTAGAGTTAGGGTTAGGGTTAGGGTAAGGGTAAGGTTTAGTGTTAGGGTTACGGTTGGGGTTAATGGTTAGGGTTAGTGTTAGGTTTAGGTTTAGGGGTAGGGTTAGGGTAAGTGTTAGGGGTTAGGGTTAGATTTAGGGTTAGTTTTAGGGTTAGGGTAAGGGTAAGGTTTAGGGTTAGGGTTAGGGTTAGGGGTTAGGGTTAGGGTTAGGGTCAGGGTTAGGGTTAGGTTTAGGGTAAGGGTGATGTTTAGGGTTAGGGTTAGGGTTAAGTTGGGGTTAGAGTTAGGGTAGGGGTAAGGGTTAGGTTTAGGGTAAGGGTAAGGTTTATGGTTAGGGTTAGGGTTAAGTTTGGGGTTACGGTTAGGGTAAAAGGAAGGGTTGGGGTTATGTTAGGGTTAGGGTAACCGTTAGGGTTAGGGTTAGGGTTAGGTTTGGGATTAGGGTTTGGGCAGGGATAAGGGTTGGGGTTAGGTTTAGGTTAGGTTTAGGGTTAGGGTTAGGGTTAGGGTTAGAGTAAGGGTAAGGGTTAGGTTTAAGGTTAGGGTTAGGGTTAGATTTATGGTTAGGGTAAGGATTAGGGTTAGGGTAAGGGTTAGGGTTAAGGTTAGGGTTAGTGTTAGGTTAAGAGTTAGGGTTAGGGTAAGGGTAAGGGTTAGGATTAGGTTTAGTGTTGGGGTTAGGGTTAGGGTTAGGGTTAGGGTAAGGGTAAAGTTTAGGGTTAGGGTTAGGGTTAGGGTTAGGGTTAGGGTAAGGGTTAGGGTTAGGGTTAGGGTAAGGCTAAGGATTAGAGTTAGGGTTAGTGTAAGGGTTAGGGTTAGGGTTAGGGTTAATATAAGTTTACGGGTTAGAGTTCGGGTTAGGTTTAGGTTTAGGGGTTACGTTTGGTTAGGGTTAGGGTAAGGTTAAGGGTTAGGTTTAGGTTAAGGTTAGGGTAAAGGTAAGGGTTAGGGTTAGGTTTAGGTTTAGGGTTAAGGTTAGGGTTAGTGTTCGGTTTATGGTTACGGTTAGGGTAAGGGTAATGGTTAGGGTTAAGTTTAGGGTTAGAGTTAGGGTTACAGGTAGGGTTAGGGTTAGGGTAAGGGTATGGTTTAGGGTTAAGGTTAGGGTTAGGGTAAGCGTAGGGTTAGGGATTAGGGTTAGGGTTAGGGTTAGGTTTAGGGTAAGGGTTAGTGTTAGGGTTAGGGTTAGGGTAAAAGTTAGGGTTAGGATTAGGGTAGGGTTAGGGTAAGGGTAAGTGTTAGGTTTAGGGTTAGGATTAGGGTTAGGGTTAGGTTAAGAGTAAGCGTTAGGTTTGGGTTAGGGTGGGTTTACGGTTGGGGTTAAGGTTAGGGTTAGGGTTAGGGTAAGGGTAAGGGTTAGGGTTTGGGTTAGGGTAAGGGTTAGGGTTAGGCTTAGGGTTCAGGTAAGTGTTAGGGCTAGGGTTAGGTTTAGGGTAAAGTAAGTGTCTGGGTTAGTTTTAGGTTAAGGGTAAGGTTTATGGTTCGGGTTAGGGTTAGTTTTGGTGTTAGGGTTAGGGTAAGAGTAAGGGTTAGGGTTAGGGTTAGGGTTAGGGTAAGCGTAAGTGATAGGGTTAGGTTTAGGGTTAGGGTTACGGTTAAGGTTAGGTTAGGGTTAGGGAAAGGGTAAGGATTACGGAAAGGGTTAGGGTTAGGATTAGGGTAAGGATTGGGGTTATGGTTAGGGTAAGGGTAAGGGTTAGGGTTAGATTTAGGATTAGCATTAAGTTTAGGGTTAGGGTTAGGGTTGGGGTTGGGGTAAGGATTAGGGTTAGGGTTAGGTTTATGGTAAGGGTAAGGGTAAGGATTAGGGTTAGGGTTAGGGTTAGGGTTACGTTTAGGGTTAGGGTTAGGGTAAGGGTAAGGTTTAGGGTTAGGTTTAGGGTTAATTTTAGGGTTAGGTTTAGGGTAAGGGTAAGGGTAAGGTTTAGGGTTAGGGTTAGGGTTACGGTTAGGGAAAGGGTAAGGGTTAGGGTTAGGGTAAGGATTAGGGTTAGGTTTAGGGTTAGGGTAAGGGTTAGGTTTTGGGTTAGGGTTAGGTTTAGCGTTAGGGTAAGGGTAAGGTTTAGGGTTAGGGTTAGATTTAGGGTTAGGGTTAGGGTAAGGGTTAGGGTTAGGGTTAGTGTTAGGTTTAAGGTTAAGGTTAGTGTTAGTGTTAGGGTAAAGGTAAGGGTTAGGGTTAGGGTTAGGGTTAGGTGTTAGGGTTAGGTTAATGTTAGTTTTAGGGTTAGGGTAAGGGTAAGGTTTAGGTTTAGGGTTAGGGTTAGGGGTTAGGGTTAGGGTTAGGGTCAGGGTTAGGTTAGGTTTAGGGTAAGGGTGATGTTTAGGGTTAGGGTTAGAGTTAAGTTTGGGGTTAGGGTTAGGGTTAGGGGTTAGAGTTAGTGTTAGTGTTATGGTAAAGGTTAAGGTTAGGATTAGGGTAAGGGTTAGGTTTAGGGTTAGGATTAAGGTAAGACTAAGTTTTAGAGTTAGGGTTAGTGTTAGGGTAAGGGTTCGGGTTAGAGTTAGGGTTAGGGTGAACGTTAGGGTTAGGGTTAGTGTTATGGGTTAGGGTTAGTGTTAGGGTTAGGGTAAGGGTTAGGGTTAGGGTTAGGGTATGGGTTAGGGTTAGGGTTAGTGTAAGGCTAATGGTTAGGGTTAAGGTTAGGGTTAAGGTTAGGTTTAGGGTTAGGGTAAGGATTAGGGTTAGGGTTAGTGTTAGGGTTAGGAGTTAGGGTTTGGGTTAGGGTTAGGGTAAGGGTAAGGTTTAGGGTTAGGTTTAGTGTTAGGGTTAGTGTTAGGGTTAGGTTTAGGGTAAGGCTAAGGGTTAGACTTAGGGTTAGGATTAGGGTAAGGTTTAGGGTTAGGGTTAGGGTTAGGGTTAGGGTGAGCGTTAGAGTTAGCGTTATGGTTAGGGGTTAGGGTTAATGTTAGGGTTAGGGTAAGGGTTAGGCTTATGGTAAGGGTTAGGGTTATGGTTAGGGTAAGGCTAAGGATTAGAGGTAGTGTTAGTTTAAGGGTTAGGGTTAGGGTTAGAGTTAGGCTAAGTCTAAGGCTTAGAGTTAGGGTTAGGGTTATGGTTAGGGGTTAGTGTTAGGGTTAGGGTTTGGGTATGGGTAAGGGTTAGGTTTCGGCAAAAGTTAGGGTAAGGGTAAGGGTTAGGGTTAGTGTTAGGGTTAAGGTTAGGGTTAGGGTTAGGGTTAGGGTTAAAGTTAGGGTTAGGGTTAGGTTTAGGATAAGGGTTAGCTTTAGGGTTAGGGTTAGGGTTAGGGTTAGGGTAAAAGTTGGGGTTAGTATTAGGGTTAGCGTAAGGGTAATGGTAAGTGATAGGGTTAGGGTTAGTGTTAGGGTTAGGGTTAGCTTAAGGGTAAGCGTTAAGGTTAGGGTTAGTTTTGGATTTAGGGTTGGGGTTAAGGTTAGGGTTAGGGTTAGGGTAGGGTTAGGTTTAAGGTTAGAGTTAGGGTTAGGGTTAGGGTTAGGGTTAGGGTTAGGGTAAAGGTACGGTTAAGGTTAGGGTTAGGGTTAGGGTTACAGTTAGGGTTAGGGTAAGGGTTAGTGTAAGGTTTAGGGTTAGGATTAGGGTTAGGGTTAGGGTTAGAGTTAGGGTTAGGATAAGGGTAGGGTAAGGGTTAGGGTTAGGGATAGTGTTAGCATTAAAGTTAGGGTTAGGGTTAGGGTTAGGTAAAGGGCAAGGTTTAGGGTTAGGGTTATGTTTAGCGTTAGGGTTAGGGTAAGGATTAGGGTTAGGTTTAGGGTTAGGTTAGGGTTAGAGTTAGCGTTAGGGTTAGGGTTAGCATTAAGTTTAGGGTTAGGGTTAGGGTTAGGGTAAGGGTTAGGATTAGGGTTAGGGTAAGGGTAAGGGTTAGGGTTAGGGTTAGGGTAAGGGTTAGTGTAAGGGTTAGGGTTAGGGTTAGGTTTAGGTTTATGGTAAAGGTAAGACATAGGGTTCGGGTTAGGTTTAGGGTTAGGGTTAGGGTAAGGGTTAGAGTTAGGGTTAGTGTTAGTTTTAGGGTTAAGGTTAGGGTTAGGATTAGGGTTAGGGTTAGGGGTTAGGGATAGGTGTAGGGTTAGTTTTAATGTTAGGGTAAGGGTAAGGTTTAGGATTAGGGTAACGGTTAGAGTTAGGGGTTAAGGTTACGTTTAGGGTAAGTGTTAGGGTTAGGGTTAGGGTAAGGGTAAGGATTAGGTTTAGGGTTAGGGTTAGATTTGGGGTTAGAGTTAGGGTAAGAGTAAGGGTTAGGTTTAGGGTTAGGGTTAGGGTAAGGGTTAGGGTTAGGGTTAGCTTTAAGGATAGGTTTGGGGTTACGGTTAGGGTAAGGGTATGGGTTAGGCTTAGGGTTAGGTTTAGGGTTTGGGTTATGGTTAGGGTTAGGGTAAGGGTAAGGGCTAGGGTTAAGCTTAGGTTTAGGGTTAGGGTTAGGGTTAGGGTAAGGTTTTGGGTTAGGGTAAGGGTTAGGGTTAGGGTTAGGGTTATGGTTAAGGTAAGGGTTAGGGTTAGGGTTAGGGTAAGGGTTAGTGTTAGGTTATGGTTAGGGTGAGCATTAGGGTTAGGGTTAGGGTTAGGGTTTAGGGTTAGAGTAAGGGTTAGGGTAAGGATCAGAGTTAGGGTTAGGGTTAGGGTTAAGGTTAGGGTTAGGCTTAGGGTTAGGCTAAGGGTTAGGGTTAGGGTAAGGGTTAGGGTTAGGCTTAGGTTTAGGGTTAGATGTAGGGTTAGGGTAGGGTAAAGGTAAGGGTTAGGGTTAGGGTTAGGGTTAGGGTATGTTTAGGGTTAGGGGTTAGTGTTAGGTTTAGGGTAAGGGTTAGGTTTAGGGTTAGGGTTAGGGTTAGGGTAAAAGTTACGGTTAGGTTATGGTTAGTGTTAGGTTAAGGGTGTTAGGGTTAGGGTTATTATTAGGGTAAGGGTAAGCGTTAGGCTTAGGGTTAGGGTTGGGTTTAGGTTTGGTGTTAAGGTTAGGGTTAGGGTTAGGGTAAGGGTAAGGGGTAGGGTTAGGGTTAGTGTTAGGGTTAGGGTTAGGTTTAAGATTAGGGTTAGGTTAAGGGTATGTGTTAGGGTTATGTTTAGGGTTACGGTAAAGTTTATGGTTAGGGTTAGGGTTAGGGTAAGGGTAAGGGTTAGGGTTAGGGTTAGAGTTAGGTCTAGGGTTAAGGTTAGGGTAAGGGTAAGGGTTAGTGTTATGGTTAGGGTTAAGGTTAGGCTTAGTGTTAGGGTTAGGGTAAGGGTAAGGTCTAGGTTTAGGGTTAGGTTTAGGGTTAGATTTAGGGTAAGGGTAAGGGTTAAAGTTAGGGTTAGGGTTAGGATTAGGGTTAGGTTTATGGTTAGGGTTAGGAGTCAGGGTTAGGGTCAGGGTTACGTTTAGAGTAAGGGTAAGGTTTAGGGTTAGGGTTAGTATTAGTTTTGGGGTTAGGGTTAGGGTAAGAGTACGTGTTAGGGTTAGGGTGAGGGTAAGGGTAAGGTTTAGGGTTAGGGTTAGGCTTAGGGTTAAGGTTATGGTTAGGGTTAGCCTAAGGGTAAGGGTTAGGGTTAGGGTTAGTGTTAGGTTTAGGGTAAGGGTTAGGGTTAGGGTTAGGGTTAGGTTTAGGGTTAGGGTTAAGGTTAGGGTAAGGGTTAGGGTTAAGTTTAGCTTCAGGGTTAGGGTTAGGGTAAGGGTTAGGGTTAGGTTTAGGTTTAGTATAGGGTTAGGGAAAGGGTAAGGTTTAAGTTTAGGTTTAGGATTAGGTTTAGGTTTAGGGTTGGGGTTAGGGTTAGGGTAAGAGTTAGGGTTATGGTTAGTGTTCGGTTGAGGGTTAAGGTTAGGGTTAGGATTAGGGTAAGGTAAGGGTTAGCGTTAGGGTAAGGATTAGGGTTAGGTTTAGGGTAAGGGTTAAGTTTAGGGTTAGGTTTAGGGTTAGGTTTGGGGTTAAGATTAGGGTAAAAGTAACGGTTACGGTTAGGGTTAGGGTTAGGTTAAGGGTAAGGGTTAGGGTTAGGTTTAGGGTTACAGTTAGGGTTAGGGTTAGGGTTAGGCTAAGGGTTAGGATTAGGGTAAGGGTTAGGGTTAGGGTTAGGGTTAGAGGTAGAGTTAGGGTTTGGTTAAGGGTAAGGATTAGGGTTAGGGTTAGAGTTAGGTTTAGGGTAAGGGTTTGGGTTAGAATTAGGGTTAGGGTTAGCATTAAGGTTAGGGTTAGGGTTAGGGTTAGGGAAAGGGTAAGGGTTAGGTATAGGTTTAGGGTAAGTATTTTGGTTAGGTTTAGGGTTAGGGTAAGTGTTAGGATTAGCGTTAGGTTTAGGGTTAGCATTATGGTTAGGGTTAGGGTTAGGAAAAGGGTAAGGGTTAGGGTAGGGTTAGGGTAAGGGTTAGTGTTTGGGATAGGGTAAGGGTAAGGGTTAGTATTAGGGTTACGTTTAGGGTTAGGGTTAGGGTAAGGGTTCGGGTTCGGTTTAGTGTTAGGGTTACGGTTAAGGTGAGCGTTAGGGTTAGGTTAAGGGTAAGGTTTAGGGTTAGGTTTAGAATTAGGGGATAGGGTTAGTGTTAGTGTTAGAGTTAGGGTGATGGTTAGGGTTATGTTTAGGGTAAGGGTAAAGTTTAGGGTTAGGGTTAGGTTTGGGTTTAGTGTTAGGGTAAGAATAAGGGTTAGGGTTAGTGTAAGGGTTAGGGTTAGGGTAAGGGGTAGGGTTAGGGTTAGGGTTACGTTTGGGTTAAGGTTAGGGTAAGGGTTAGGGTTAGGGTAAGGGTAAGGGTTAGGGTTAGGTTTAGGATTTGGGTTAAGGTTAGGATTAGGGTAAGGGTTAGGGTTAGGGTTAGGGTTCGGTTTAGGTTTTGGTTAGGGTTAGGGTTAGGGTAAGGGTAAGGTTTAGGGTTAAGGTTAGGTTTGTGTTAGATTTAGGGTTAGGGTAAAGATTAGGGTTAAGGTAAGGTATAGGGTTAGGGTTAGGGTTAGGGTGAGCGTTAGGGTTAGGGTTAGGGTTAGGGTTAGGGTTAGGGGTTAGGGTTAGTGTTAGGTTTAGGGTAAGAGTTAGGGTTAGGGTTAGGGTAAGGATTAGGGATAGGGTTAGGGTTACGGTAAGGCTAAGGGTTAGAGTTAGGGTTAGGGTAAGGTTTAGGGTTAGGGTTAGGGTTAGGGTTAGATTTGGGGTAAGGGTTAGGGATAGGGTTAGGGTAAGGGTAATGGTTAGGGTTAGGATTAGGGTTAGGGTTAGGGTTAGGGTAAGGGTAAGGGTTAGGTTTAGGGTGTGGGTTAGGGTTAAGGCTAGGGTAAGGGTTAGGGTTAGAGGTAGGGTTAGGGTTAGCGTAAGGGTAAGGGTTAGGGTTATGGTTAGGGTTAGGGGAAGGGTTAGGGTTAGGTTTAGGGTTAGGGTTAGAGGTAGGGTTAGGGTTAGGGTTAGGGTCAGGTTTAGGTTTAAGATTAGGGTTAGGGTAAGGGTGAGGGTTAGGTTTAGGGTTAGTGTTAGGGTAAAGGTTAGGGTTAGTTTTAGGGTTAGGGTTAGGGTAAGGGTAAGGGTTAGGGTTAGGTTTAGGTTTAGGGTTAGGTTTAGGGTGAGGGTCAGGGTTAGGTTTAGGGTGAGGGTAAGGGTTAGGGTTAATGTTAGGGTTAGGGTTAGGGTTAGGTTTAGGTTTAGGGTTACGGTAAGGGTAAGGGTTAGGGTTAGGGTTAAGTTTATGTTTAGGGTTAGGGTTAGGGTTAGGGTAAGTGTAAGGGTAAGGTTTAGGGTTAGGGTTAGGGTTAGGGAAAGGGTAAGGGTTAGGGTTAGGGTTAGGGTTAGGGTAAGGACTAGGGTTTGGGTTAGGGTTAAGGTAAGGGTTAGGGTTAGGGTTAGCATTAAGTTTAGGGTTAGGGTTAGGGTAAGGGTTAGGGTTAGGGTTAGGGTAAGGGTAAGGGTTAGGGTTAGGGTTAAGGTTAGGGTTAGGGTAAGGGTTAGGGTTACGGTTAGGGTTAGGGTAAGGGTAAGGGTTAGGGTTAGGGTTAGGTTTAGGGTAAGGATAAGGGTAAGAGGTAGGGTTAGGGTTATGGTTAGGTATAGGTTTAGGATTAGGTTTAAGTTTAGGGTTAGGGTTAGGGTTAGGGTTAGGGTTAGGGTAAGGTTATGGTTTAGGGTTAGGGTTAGGGTTAGTTTTAGGGAAAGGGTAAGGGTTAGGGTTAGGGTTAGGTTTAGGGTAAGGATAAGGGTTACGGTTAGGGTTCAGTTAAGGGTTAGGGTTAGGGTTAGGGTTACCATTAAGGATAGGTTTAGGGTTAGGGTAAGGGTTAGGGTTAGATTTAGGGTAAGGGTAAGGGTTAGGGTTAGGGTTAAGGTTAGGGTAAGTGTAAGGGTTAGGGTTAGGTTTAGGGTTAGGGTTAGGTTTAGGGTTAGGGTAAGTGTAAGTGTAAGGTTTAGGGTTAGGGTTAGGTTTATGTTCATGGTAAGGGTTAGGGTTAGGGATAGGTTTAGGGTTAGGATTCAGGGTTAGGGTTAGGGTTAGGTTTAGAGTAAGGGTAAGGTTTAGGATTAGGGTTAGTATTAGGTTTGGGGTTAGGGTTAGGGTAAGAGTAAGTGTTAGGGGTAGGGTTAGGGTTAGGGTAAGAGTAAGGTTTAGGGTTAGGGTTATTCTTAGGGTTAAGGTTAGGGTTAGGGTTAGGGTTAGTCTTAGGTTTAGGGTAAGGGTTAGGGTTAGGGTTAGGGTAAGGGTTAGGGTTAGGTTTAGGTTTAGTACAGGGTTAGGGAAATGGTAAGGTTTAAGTTTAGGGTTGGGGTTAGGTTTAGGTTTAGGTTTAGGGTTAGGGTTAGGGTTAGGGTAAGGGTTAGGGTGAGGGTTAGTGTTCGTCTGAGGGTTAAGGTTAGGGTTAGGATTAGGGTAAGGGTAAGGGTTAGCGTTAGGGTAAGGATTAGGTTTAGGTTTAGGTTAAGGGTAAGGTTTAGGGTTAGGGTTAGGGTTAGGTTTGGGGTTAGGATTAGGGTAAGAGTAACGTTTAGGGTTAGGGTTAGGGTAAAGGTAAGGGTTAGGGTTAGGGTTAGGGTTAAATTTAGGGTTAGGGTTAGGGTTAGGCTAAGGGTTAGGATTAGGGTAAGGTTTAGGGTTAGGGTTAGGGTTAGAGGTAGAGTTACGGTTAGGTTAAGGGTAAGAATTAGGCTTAGGGGTAGAGTTAGGGTTAGGGTAAGGGTTAGGGTAAGGATTAGGGTTAGGGTTAGCATTAAGTTTAGGGTTAGGGTTAGGGTTAGGGAAAGGGTAAGGGTTAGGGATAGAGTTAGGGTTAGGTTTAGGGTAAGGATTGGGGTTAGGTTTAGGGTTGCGGTAAGTGTTAGGGTTAGTGTTAGGGTTAGGTTTAGCATTAAGTTTAGGGTTAGGGTTAGGGTAAGGGTAAGGGTTAGGGGTAGGGTTAGGGTAAGGGTTAGTGTTTGGGGTAGGGTTAGGTTTAGGGTTAGGGTAAGGGAAAGGGTTAGGGTTAGGATTAGGTTTAGGGTTAGGGTCAGGGTAAGGTTTCGGGTTAGGATTAGATTTAGGGTAAGGGTCAGGGTCAGGGTAAGGGTTCGGGTTCGGGTTAGTGTTAGGTTTACGGTTAAGGTTAGCGTTAGGGTTAGGGTAAGGGTAAGGGTTAGGGTTAGGGTTAGGGTTAGGGGTCAGGGTTAGGGTGAGGGTTAGTTTTAGGGTTAGGTTAAGGGTAAGGTTTAGGGTTAGGGTTAGAATTAGGGGTTAGTGTTAGGGTTAGGGTGATGGTTATGGCTATGTTTAGGGTAAGGGTAAAGTTTAGGATTAGGGTTAGGTTTGGTGTTATGTTTTGGGTAAGAGGAAGGGTTAGGGTTAGGGTAAGGGTTAGGGTTAGGGTTAGGGTAAGAGTTAGGGTTAGGGTTAGGGTTAGGGTTGGGTTTGGGTTAGGGTTAGGGTAAGGGTAAGGGTTAGGGTTAGGGTTAGGGTTAGGTTTAGAATTTGGGTTAAGGTTAGGATTAGGGTAAGGGTTAGGGTTAGGGCTAGGTTTCGGTTTAGGTTTTGGGTTAGGGTTAGTGTTAGGGTAAGTATAAGGTTTAGGGTTAAGGTTAGGTTTGTGTTAGGTTTAGGGTTAGGGTAAGGATTAGGGTTAAGGTAATGGATAGGGTTAGTGTTAGGGTTAGGGTGAGCGTTAGGGTTATGGTTAGGGTTAGGGGTTAAGGTTAGTTTTAGGGTTAGGGTAAGAGTTAGGGTTAGGGTTACGGTAAGGTTTAGGGTTACGGTTAGGGTTATGGTAAGGCTAAGGGTTAGAGTTAGTGTTAGGATAAGGTTTAGGGTTAGGGTTAGGGTTAGGTTTAGATTTGGGGTTAGGGTTAGGGAAAGGGTTACGGTAAGGGTAATGGTTAGGGTTAGGGTTAGGGTTAGGGTTAGGGTAAGGGTAAGGGTTAGGGTTAGGGTTAGGGTTAAGGGTAGGGTTAGGGTTAGGGTTAGAGGTAGGGTTAGGGTTAGGGTAAGGGTAAGGGTTAGGGTTATTGTTAGGGTTAGAGGTAGGGTTAGGGTTAGGGTAAGGTTAAGAGTTAGGGTTAGGGTTAGGGTTAGGGTAAGGGTTAGGGTTTGGGTTTAGGGTTAGGGTAAGGATTAGAGTTAAGGTAAGGTTTAGGTTTAGGGGTAGGTTTAGGGTTAGGGTTAGGTTTAGGATTAGCGTTAGTTATAGGGTTAGCATTAAGGTTAGGATTAGGGTTAGGGTATGCGTAAGGGTTAGGGTTAGGGTTAAGGTAAGGGTAAGGGTTAGGGTTAGGGTTATGCTAAGGGTTAGTGTTAGGGTTACGGTTATGTTTAGAGTTAGGGGAAGGGTAAGGGCTAGGGTTTGGTTTAGGGTTAGGGTTAGGGTAAGGGTTCGGGTTTGGGTTAGGGTTAGGGGTTAGGGTTAGGGTTAGAGTTAGTTTTAGGATTAGCGTAAGTGTAAGGTTTAGGGATAGGGTTAGAGTTAGGGGTTAGGCTTAGGGTTAGGGTTAATGTTAGGGTTGGGTTAGGGTTAGGGTTAGGGTTTGGGTTAGGGTTAGGGTAAGGGTAAGGTTTAGGGTTAAGGTTAGGGTTAGGTTTAGGGTTAGGGTTAGGGTTAGGGTAAGGGTTAGGTTAGGGTTAATGTTAGGGTTCTGTTAGGTTTAGGGTTAGGGTAAGGATTAGGGTTAGGGTAACGCTTAGGATTAGGGTTAGGGTTAGGGTTAGGGTTAGGTTTAGAGTTAGAGTTAGGGTTAGTTTTAGGGTTAGGTTAAGGGTAAGGTTTAGGGTTAGGTTTAGAATTAGGGGTTAGTGTTAGTGTTAGAATTTAGTGTTAGGGTAAGAATAAGGGTTAGGATTAGTGTAAGGGTTAGGGTTAGAGTAAGGGGTAGGGTTAGGGTTAGGGTTACGTTTGGGTTAAGGTTATCGTAAGGGTTAGGGGTAGGGTAAGGGTAAGGGTTAGGGTTAGGTTTAGGATTTGGGTTAAGGTTAGGATTAGGGTAAGGGTTAGGGTTAGGGTTAGGGTTCGGTTTAGGTTTTGGTTAGGGTTAGGGTTAGGGTAAGGGTAAGGTTTAGGGTTAAGGTAAGGGTTAGGTTTAGGGTTAGGGTTAGGGTTAGGGTAAGGGTTAGGGTAGGGTTATGGTTAGGGTTAGGGTTAGGGTAAGGGTTAGGGTTAGGTTTAGGTTCAGGGTTAGAGTTAGGGTAAGGGTTAGGTTTAGGTTTAGGTTTAGTATAGGGTTAGGGTAAGGGTTAGGGTTAGGGTAAGTGTATGGGTAAGGTTTAGGGTTAGGGTTAGGGTTATGGAAAGGGTAAGTGTTAGGTTTAGGGCTAGGGTTAGGTTTAGGGTTAGCATTAAATTTAGGGTTACGGTTAAGGTAAGGGTAAGTGTTAGGGTTAGGGTTTGTGTTAGGGTAAGGGTAAGGGTTAGGGTTAGGGTTAGGTTTAGGGTAAGGGTTAGGGTTAGGGTTATGTTTAGTGTTAGGTTTACGGTTACGGTTAAGGTTAGGTTTAGGCTAATTGTTAGGGTTAGGGTAAGGGTTAGGGTTGGGGTTAGGGTTAGAGGTAGGGTTAGGGTTAGGTTAAGTTTAAGGATTAGGGTTAGGGTTAGAAGTAGGTTTAGTGTAAGGTTTAGGGTTAGGGTAATGGTTAGGGTTAGGTTTAGGGTTAGCTTTAAGGTTAGGTTTAGGGTTAGGGAAAGGGTAAGGTTTAGGGTTAGGGTTAGGGTTAGGGTTATGGAAAGGGTAAGTGTTAGGTTTAGAGCTAGGGCTAGGTCTGGGGTTAGCATTAAGGTTAGGGTTACGGTTAGGGTAAGGGTAAGGGTTAGGGTTATGGTTAGGGTTAAGGTTAGGGTTAGGGTTAGGGTTAGGGTAAGCGTAAGTGCTAGCGGTAGGGTTAGTGTTAGGGTTAGGTTTAGGGTTAGGGTTAGGGTAAGGTTTAGGGTTAGGGTTAAGGTTAGGGTTAGGGTTAGGGTTAGGGTTAGCATTAAGTTTAGGGTTAGGGTTAGGGTAAGGGTAAGGGTTAGGGTTATGGTTAGGGTTAGGGGAAGGGTTAGGGTTAGGTTTAGGGTTAGGGTAAGAGGTAGGGTTAGGGTTAGGGTAAGGGTTAGAGTTGGGGTTAGGGCTAGGGTTATGGTAAGGATTAGGGTTAGGGGTTAGGGTTAGGGTATGGTTAGAGTTAAGGTAAGGGTTAGGGTTAGGGTTAGGGTAACGGTAAACCTTAGGTTTAGGGTAAGGGTTGGGTTTAGGGTTGGGGTTAAGGTTAGGGTTAGGGTTAGGGTAAGGGTAAGTGTTAGGGTTAGGGTCAGGTTTAGGTTTTAGATTAGGGTTAGGGTAAGGGTGAGGGTTAGGTTTAGGGTTAGTGTTAGGGTAAAGGTTAGGGTTAGTTTTAGGGTTAGGGTTAGGGTAAGGGTAAGGGTTAGGGTTAGGATTATGTTTAGGGTTAGGTTTAGGGTGAGGGTAAGGGTTAGGTTTAGGGTGAGGGTAAGGGTTAGGTTTAGGGTGAGGGTAAGGGTTAGGGTTAGGGTTAGGTTTAGGGTTAGGGTTAGAGTTAGATTTAGGTTTAGAGTTAGGTAAGGGTAAGGTTTAGGGTTAGGGTTAAGTTTAGGGTTAGGGTTAGGGTTAGGGTTAGGGTAAGTGTAAGGGTAAGTTTTAGGGTTAGGGTTAGGGTTAGTTTTAGGGAAAGGGTAAGGGTTAGGGTTAGGGTTAGGGTTAGGGTAAGGACTAGGTTTAGGGTTAGGGTTAAGGTAAGGGTTAGGGTTAGGGTTAGCATTAAGGTTAGGGTTAGGGTTAGGGTAAGGTTAGGGTTACGGTTAGGGTAAGGGTTAGGGTTTAGGGTTAGGGTTAGGGTAAGGTTTAGGGTTAGGGTTAGGGTTAGGGTAAGGGTAAGGGCTAGGGTTAGGGTTAGGGTTAGGGTTAGGTTTAGGGTAAGGGTAAGGGTAAGAGGTAGGGTTAGGGGTATGGTTAGGGTTAGGGTTAGGGTTAGTTTAAGTTTAGGGTTAGGGTTAGGGTTAGGTTTAGGGTTAGTTTTAGGGAAAGGGTAAGGGTTAGGGTTAGGGTTAGGTTAGGGTAAGGATTAGGGTTAGGGTTAGGGTTAAGGTAAAGGTTAGGTTTAGGTTAGGGTTAGCATTAAGTATAGGTTTAGGGTTAGGGTATGGGTTAGGGTTAGGTTTATGGTAAGGGTAAGTGTTAGGGTTAGGGATAAGGTTAGGGTTAGGGTAAGGGTTGGGGTTAGGTTTACGGTTAGTGTTAGGGTTAGGGTAAGTGTAAGGGTAAGGTTTAGGGTTAGGGTTAGGTTTATGTTCAGGGTAAGGGTTAGGGTAAGGGTTAGGTTTGGGGTTAGGAGTCAGGGTTAGGGTTAGGGTTAGGTTTAGAGTAAGGGTAAGGTTTAGGGTTAGGGTTAGTATTAGGTTTGGGATTAGGGTTAGGGTAAGAGTAAGTGTTAGGTTTAGGGTTAGGGTAAGGGTAAGGGTTAGGGTTAGGTTTACGGTTAGGAGTCAGGGTTAGAGTTAGGGTTAGTTTTAGAGTAAGGGTAAGGTTTAGAGTTAGGGTTAGTATTAGGTTTGGGGTTAGGGTTAGGGTAAGAGTAAGTGTTAGGGTTAGAGTTTGGGTTAGAGTAAGGGTAAGGTTTAGGGTTAGGGTTATTCTTAGGGTTAAGGTTAGGGTTAGGGTTAGGCTAAGGGTAAGGGTTAGGGTTAGGGTTAGGGTTAGTGTTAGGTTTAGGGAAAGGGTTATGGGTAGGGTTAGGGTTAGGTTTAGGGTTAGGTTTAGGGTTAGGGTTAAGGTTAGGGTAAGGTTTAGGGTTAGGTTTAGCTTTAGGGTTAGGGTTAGGGTAAGGGTTAGGGTTAGGTTTAGGTTTAGGTTTAGTATAGGGTTAGGGAAAGGGTAAGGTTTAAGGTTAGGGTTAGGGTTGGGTTTAGGGTTAGGTTTAGGTTTAGGGTTAGGTTTAGGGTTAGGGTAAGGGTTAGGGTTAGGGTTAGTGTTCGGTTGAGGGCTAAGGTTAGGGTTAGGGTTAGGGTAAGGGTAAGGGTTAGCGTTAGGGTAAGGATTAGGTTTAGGTTTAGGGTAAGGGTAAGTTTCAGTGTTAGGGTTAGGGTAAGGGTAAGGGTTAGGGTTAGGGTTAGGGTTAAATTTAGGGTTAGGTTTAGGGTTAGGCTAAGGGTTAGGATTAGGGTAAGGGTTAGGGTTAGGGTTAGAGGTAGGGTTACGGTTAGGTTAAGGGTAAGGATTAGGGTTAGGGTTAGAGTTAGGGTTAGGGTAAGGGTTAGGGTAAGGATTAGGGTTAGGGTTAGCATTAAGTTTAGGGTTAGGGTTAGGGTTAGGGAAAGGGTAAGGGTTAGGGATAGGGTTAGGGTTAGGTTTAGGGTAAGGATTGGGGTTAGGTTTAGGGTTAGGGTAAGAGTTAGGGTTATCGTTAGGGTTAGGGTTAGCATTAAGTTTAGGGTTAGGGTTAGGGTAAGGGTAAGGGTTAGGGATAGGGTTAGGGCAAGGGTTAGTGTTTGGGTTA
Source organism: Megascapheus bottae (assembly GCA_024803745.1). Classification (NCBI taxonomy): domain Eukaryota; kingdom Metazoa; phylum Chordata; class Mammalia; order Rodentia; family Geomyidae; genus Megascapheus; species Megascapheus bottae. Next base: position 6,809,500 of record JANJXV010000038.1, on the reverse strand, counting down.
TTGTTAGGTTTAGGGTTAGGGTAAGGGTAAGGGTTAGGGTTAGGATTAGGTTTAGGGTTAGGGTCAGGGTAAGGGTTCGGGTTAGGATTAGGTTTAGGGTTAGGGTCAGGGTAAGGGTTCGGGTTCGGGTTAGTGTTAGGTTTACTGTTAAGGTTAGCGTTAGGGTTAGGATAAGGGTAAGGGTTAGGGTTAGGGTTAGGGGTCAGGGTTAGGGTTAGGGTTAGTTTTAGGGTTAGGTTAAGGGTAAGAGTAAGGGTTAGGGTTAGAATTAGGGGTTAGGGTTAGGGTTAGTGTTAGGGTTAGGGTGATGGTTAGGGTTATGTTTAGGGTAAGGGTAAAGTTTAGGGTTAGGGTTAGGTTTGGGGTTATGGTTAGGGTAAGAGTAAGGGTTAGGGTTTGGGTAAGGGTTAGGGTTAGCGTTAGGGTTAGGGTTATGTTTGGGTTAGGGTTAGGGTAAGGGTAAGGGTTAGGGTTAGGGTTAGGGTTAGGTTTAGGGTTTGGGTTAAGGTTAGGGTTAGGGTAAGGGTTAGGGTTAGGGCTAGGTTTCAGTTTAGGTTTTGGGTTAGGGTTAGGGTTAGGGTAAGGGTAAGGTTTAGGGTTAAGGTTAGGTTTGTGTTAGGTTTAGGGTTAGGGTAAGGATTAGGGTTAAGTTAAGGGATAGGGTTAGGTTTAGGGTTAGGGTTAGGGTTAGGGGTTAGGGTTAGTGTTAGGGTTAGGGTAACAGTTAGGGTTAGGGTTAGGGTAAGGGTTAGGGTTAGGGTTAGGGTTATGGTAAGGCTAAGGGTTAGAGGTAGGGTTAGGGTAAGGTTTAGGGTTAGGAATAGGGTTAGGGTTAGATTCGGGGTTAGGGTTAGGGATAGGGTTAGGGTAAGGGTAAGGGTTAGGGTTAGGGTAAGGGTAAGGGTTAGGGTTAGGGTTAGGGTTAAGGCTAGGGTTAGGGTTAGGGTTAGAGGTAGGGTTAGGGTTAGGGTAAGAGTAAGGGTTAGGGTTAGGGTTAGGGTTAGGGTAAGGGTTAGGGTTAGGTTTAGGGTTAGGGTTAGAGGTAGGGTTAGGGTTAGGGTAAGGGTAAGAGTTAGGGTTAGGGTTAGGGTTAGGGTAAGGGTTAGGGTTAGGGGTTAGGGTTAGGGTAAGGTTTAGAGTTAAGGTAAGGGTTAGGGTTAGGGTTAGGATTAGCGTTAGTTACAGGGTTAGCATTAAGGTTAGGATTAGGGTTAGGGTATGCGTTCGGGTTAGGGTTAGGTTTAAGGTAAGTGTAAGGGTTATGGTTAGGGTTAGGGTTATGGTAAGGGTTAGTGTTAGGGTTAGGGTTATGTTTAGAGTTAGGGGAAGGGTAAGGGCTAGAGTTAGGTTTAGGGTTAGGGTTAGGGTAAGGGTTCGGGTTCGGGTTCGGGTTAGGGGTTAGGGTTAGGGTTAGGGTTAGTTTTAGGGTTAGCGTAAGTGTAAGGTTTAGGGGTCGGAATAGAGTTAGGGGTTAGGGTTAGGGTTAGGTTGAGATTTAAGGTTATGTTTAGGGTAAGGGTAAGGTTTAGTGTTAGGGTTACAGTTAGGAGTTAGGGTTAGGGTTAGAGTTAGGGTGAGGGTTAGGATTATGTTTAGGGTAAGGGTAAGGTTTAGGGTTAGGGTTAGGGTAAGGGTTAGGTTTAGGGTTAGGGTAAGGGTTAGGGTTAGGGTTAATGTTAACTTTGGGGTTAGGGTTAGGGTAAGGGTAAGGGTTAGCCTTAGGGTTAGGGTTAGGGTTAGGTTTTGGGTTAGGGTTAGGGTTAGGGTAAGGGTAAGGTTTAGGGATAATGTTAGGGTTGTGTTAGGTTTAGGGTTAGGGTAAGGATTAGGGTTAGGGTAAGGCTTAGGTTTAGGGTTAGGGTTAGGGTTAGGGTTAGAGTTAGGGTTAGGTTTAGGTTTAGAGTTAGGGTTAGGGTTAGCATAAGGGTTAGGGTTAGGGTTAGGATTAGGGTGAGCGTTAGTGTTGGGGTTAGGGTTAGGGGTTAGGGTTAGTGTTAGGGTTAGGGTAAGGGTTAGTTTTAGGATTAGGGTAAGGGTTAGGGTTAGGGTTAGGGTTACCGTAAGGCTCAGGGTTCGAGTTAGGGTTAGCGTAAGTTTTAGGGTTAGGGTTAGGGGTTAGGTTTAGAGTTAGGGTTAGGTTTATGGTAACGGTAAGGGTTAGGTTTAGGGATAGGGTTAGGGTAAGGGTAAGGGTTAGCATTAGGGTTAGGGTTAAGGTTGGCGTTAATGTTAGGGTTAGGGTTTGGGTTAGGGTAAGGGTCAGGGTTAGGGTTAGCGTTAGGGTTAGGGTTAAGGTTAGGGTTAGGGTTAGGGTTAGGCAAAGGGTTAGGGTTAGGGTTAGGGTAAGGGTTAGGCTTAGGTTTAGGGTTATGGTTAGACATAGGGTTAGGGTTAGGGTAATGGTAAGGGTTAGGGTTAGGGTAAGGGTTATAGTTAGGGGTTAGGGTTAGGCTTAGGGTTGGAGTTAGGGTAAGGGTTAGGGATTAGGTTTAGGTTTAGAGTAAGTGGAAGCGTTAGGGTTAGCGTTAGCGTTGGGTTTAATGTTGGAGTTACGGTTACGGTTAGGGTTAGGGTAAGGGTAAGTGTTAGGGTTAGAGTGAGGTTTAGGTTTAAGGTTAGGGTTAGTGTAAGGGTAAGGGTTAGGGTTAGGGTTAGTGTAGGATAAAGGTTAGGGTTAGGGTTAGGGTTAGGGGTAGAGTAAGGTTAACGGTTAGGTTTAGGGTTAGGGTTAGTTTTACGGTGAGGGTAAAGGTTAGGGTTAGGGTTAGGGTTAAGTTTAGGGTTATGGTTAGGGTTAGTGTTAAGGTTAGGGAAAGGGTAAGAGCTAGGTTTAGGGTTAGGGTTAGGGTTAGGTTTAGGGTAAGGGTAAAGGTTAGAGGTAAGGTTAGGGTTATGGTTAGGTTTAGGGTTAGGGTTAGGGTTAAGTTTAGGGTTAGGGTTAGGGTTACGGTAAGGGTAAGGGTAAGGTTTAGGGTTAGGGTTAGGGTTAGTGTTAGGGAAAGGTTGAGGGTTAGGGTTAGGGTTAGGTTTAGGGTAAGGATTATGGTTAGGGTTAGGGTTAATATAAGGGTTAGGGTTAGTGTTAGGGTTAGCATTAAATATAGGTTTAGGGTTAGGGTAAGGGTTAGGGTTAGGGTTAGGGTTAAGGCTAGGGTTAGGGTTAGGGTTAGAGGTAGGGTTAGGGTTAGGGTAAGGGTAAGGGTTAGGGTTATGGTTAGGGTTAGGGGAAGGGTTAGGGGTAGGTTTAGGGTTAGGGTTAGAGGTAGGGTTAGAGTTAGGGTAAGGGTAAGAGTTGGGGTTAGGGCTAGGGTTAGGGTAAGGGTTAGGGTTAGGGGTTAGGGTTAGGGTATGGTTAGAGTTAAGGTAAGGGTTAGGGTTAGGGTTAGGGTTAGGGTAAGTGTAAGTGTAAGGTTTAGGGTTAGGGTTAGGTTTATGTTCATGGTAAGGGTTAGGGTAAGGGTTAGGTTTAGGGATAGGTTTAGGGTTAGGATTCAGGGTTAGGGTTAGGGTTAGGTTTAGAGTAAGGGTAAGGTTTAGGATTAGGGTTAGTATTAGGTTTGGGGTTAGGGTTAGGGTAAGAGTAAGTGTTAGGGGTAGGGTTAGGGTTAGGGTAAGAGTAAGGTTTAGGGTTAGGGTTATTCTTAGGGTTAAGGTTAGGGTTAGGGTTAGGGTTAGTCTTAGGTTTAGGGTAAGGGTTAGGGTTAGGGTTAGGGTAAGGGTTAGGGTTAGGTTTAGGTTTAGTTCAGGGTTAGGGAAATGGTAAGGTTTAAGTTTAGGGTTGGGGTTAGGTTTAGGTTTAGGTTTAGGGTTAGGGTTAGGGTTAGGGTAAGGGTTAGGGTGAGGGTTAGTGTTCGTCTGAGGGTTAAGGTTAGGGTTAGGATTAGGGTAAGGGTAAGGGTTAGCGTTAGGGTAAGGATTAGGTTTAGGTTTAGGTTAAGGGTAAGGTTTAGGGTTAGGGTTAGGGTTAGGTTTGGGGTTAGGATTAGGGTAAGAGTAACGTTTAGGGTTAGGGTTAGGGTAAAGGTAAGGGTTAGGGTTAGGGTTAGGGTTAAATTTAGGGTTAGGGTTAGGGTTAGGCTAAGGGTTAGGATTAGGGTAAGGTTTAGGGTTAGGGTTAGGGTTAGAGGTAGAGTTACGGTTAGGTTAAGGGTAAGAATTAGGCTTAGGGGTAGAGTTAGGGTTAGGGTAAGGGTTAGGGTAAGGATTAGGGTTAGGGTTAGCATTAAGTTTAGGGTTAGGGTTAGGGTTAGGGAAAGGGTAAGGGTTAGGGATAGAGTTAGGGTTAGGTTTAGGGTAAGGATTGGGGTTAGGTTTAGGGTTGCGGTAAGTGTTAGGGTTAGTGTTAGGGTTAGGTTTAGCATTAAGTTTAGGGTTAGGGTTAGGGTAAGGGTAAGGGTTAGGGGTAGGGTTAGGGTAAGGGTTAGTGTTTGGGGTAGGGTTAGGTTTAGGGTTAGGGTAAGGGAAAGGGTTAGGGTTAGGATTAGGTTTAGGGTTAGGGTCAGGGTAAGGTTTCGGGTTAGGATTAGATTTAGGGTAAGGGTCAGGGTCAGGGTAAGGGTTCGGGTTCGGGTTAGTGTTAGGTTTACGGTTAAGGTTAGCGTTAGGGTTAGGGTAAGGGTAAGGGTTAGGGTTAGGGTTAGGGTTAGGGGTCAGGGTTAGGGTGAGGGTTAGTTTTAGGGTTAGGTTAAGGGTAAGGTTTAGGGTTAGGGTTAGAATTAGGGGTTAGTGTTAGGGTTAGGGTGATGGTTATGGCTATGTTTAGGGTAAGGGTAAAGTTTAGGATTAGGGTTAGGTTTGGTGTTATGTTTTGGGTAAGAGGAAGGGTTAGGGTTAGGGTAAGGGTTAGGGTTAGGGTTAGGGTAAGAGTTAGGGTTAGGGTTAGGGTTAGGGTTGGGTTTGGGTTAGGGTTAGGGTAAGGGTAAGGGTTAGGGTTAGGGTTAGGGTTAGGTTTAGAATTTGGGTTAAGGTTAGGATTAGGGTAAGGGTTAGGGTTAGGGCTAGGTTTCGGTTTAGGTTTTGGGTTAGGGTTAGTGTTAGGGTAAGTATAAGGTTTAGGGTTAAGGTTAGGTTTGTGTTAGGTTTAGGGTTAGGGTAAGGATTAGGGTTAAGGTAATGGATAGGGTTAGTGTTAGGGTTAGGGTGAGCGTTAGGGTTATGGTTAGGGTTAGGGGTTAAGGTTAGTTTTAGGGTTAGGGTAAGAGTTAGGGTTAGGGTTACGGTAAGGTTTAGGGTTACGGTTAGGGTTATGGTAAGGCTAAGGGTTAGAGTTAGTGTTAGGATAAGGTTTAGGGTTAGGGTTAGGGTTAGGTTTAGATTTGGGGTTAGGGTTAGGGAAAGGGTTACGGTAAGGGTAATGGTTAGGGTTAGGGTTAGGGTTAGGGTTAGGGTAAGGGTAAGGGTTAGGGTTAGGGTTAGGGTTAAGGGTAGGGTTAGGGTTAGGGTTAGAGGTAGGGTTAGGGTTAGGGTAAGGGTAAGGGTTAGGGTTATTGTTAGGGTTAGAGGTAGGGTTAGGGTTAGGGTAAGGTTAAGAGTTAGGGTTAGGGTTAGGGTTAGGGTAAGGGTTAGGGTTTGGGTTTAGGGTTAGGGTAAGGATTAGAGTTAAGGTAAGGTTTAGGTTTAGGGGTAGGTTTAGGGTTAGGGTTAGGTTTAGGATTAGCGTTAGTTATAGGGTTAGCATTAAGGTTAGGATTAGGGTTAGGGTATGCGTAAGGGTTAGGGTTAGGGTTAAGGTAAGGGTAAGGGTTAGGGTTAGGGTTATGCTAAGGGTTAGTGTTAGGGTTACGGTTATGTTTAGAGTTAGGGGAAGGGTAAGGGCTAGGGTTTGGTTTAGGGTTAGGGTTAGGGTAAGGGTTCGGGTTTGGGTTAGGGTTAGGGGTTAGGGTTAGGGTTAGAGTTAGTTTTAGGATTAGCGTAAGTGTAAGGTTTAGGGATAGGGTTAGAGTTAGGGGTTAGGCTTAGGGTTAGGGTTAATGTTAGGGTTGGGTTAGGGTTAGGGTTAGGGTTTGGGTTAGGGTTAGGGTAAGGGTAAGGTTTAGGGTTAAGGTTAGGGTTAGGTTTAGGGTTAGGGTTAGGGTTAGGGTAAGGGTTAGGTTAGGGTTAATGTTAGGGTTCTGTTAGGTTTAGGGTTAGGGTAAGGATTAGGGTTAGGGTAACGCTTAGGATTAGGGTTAGGGTTAGGGTTAGGGTTAGGTTTAGAGTTAGAGTTAGGGTTAGTTTTAGGGTTAGGTTAAGGGTAAGGTTTAGGGTTAGGTTTAGAATTAGGGGTTAGTGTTAGTGTTAGAATTTAGTGTTAGGGTAAGAATAAGGGTTAGGATTAGTGTAAGGGTTAGGGTTAGAGTAAGGGGTAGGGTTAGGGTTAGGGTTACGTTTGGGTTAAGGTTATCGTAAGGGTTAGGGTTAGGGTAAGGGTAAGGGTGAGGGATAGGTTTAGGATTTGGGTTAAGGTTAGGATTAGGGTAAGGGTTAGGGTTAGGGTTAGGGTTCGGTTTAGGTTTTGGTTAGGGTTAGGGTTAGGGTAAGGGTAAGGTTTAGGGTTAAGGTTAGGGTTAGGTTTAGGGTTAGGGTTAGGGTTAGGGTAAGGGTTAGGGTAGGGTTATGGTTAGGGTTAGGGTTAGGGTAAGGGTTAGGGTTAGGTTTAGGTTCAGGGTTAGAGTTAGGGTAAGGGTTAGGTTTAGGTTTAGGTTTAGTATAGGGTTAGGGTAAGGGTTAGGGTTAGGGTAAGTGTATGGGTAAGGTTTAGGGTTAGGGTTAGGGTTATGGAAAGGGTAAGTGTTAGGTTTAGGGATAGGGTTAGGTTTAGGGTTAGCATTAAATTTAGGGTTACGGTTAAGGTAAGGGTAAGTGTTAGGGTTAGGGTTTGTGTTAGGGTAAGGGTAAGGGTTAGGGTTAGGGTTAGGTTTAGGGTAAGGGTTAGGGTTAGGGTTATGTTTAGGGTTAGGTTTACGGTTACGGTTAGGGTTAGGTTTAGGCTAATTGTTAGGGTTAGGGTAAGGGTTAGGGTTGGGGTTAGGGTTAGAGGTAGGGTTAGGGTTAGGTTAAGTTTAAGGATTAGGGTTAGGGTTAGAAGTAGGTTTAGTGTAAGGTTTAGGGTTAGGGTAATGGTTAGGGTTAGGTTTAGGGTTAGCTTTAAGGTTAGGTTTAGGGTTAGGGAAAGGGTAAGGTTTAGGGTTAGGGTTAGGGTTAGGGTTATGGAAAGGGTAAGTGTTAGGTTTAGAGCTAGGGTTAGGTCTGGGGTTAGCATTAAGGTTAGGGTTACGGTTAGGGTAAGGGTAAGGGTTAGGGTTATGGTTAGGGTTAAGGTTAGGGTTAGGGTTAGGGTTAGGGTAAGCGTAAGTGCTAGCGGTAGGGTTAGTGTTAGGGTTAGGTTTAGGGTTAGGGTTAGGGTAAGGTTTAGGGTTAGGGTTAAGGTTAGGGTTAGGGTTAGGGTTAGGGTTAGCATTAAGTTTAGGGTTAGGGTTAGGGTAAGGGTAAGGGTTAGGGTTATGGTTAGGGTTAGGGGAAGGGTTAGGGTTAGGTTTAGGGTTAGGGTAAGAGGTAGGGTTAGGGTTAGGGTAAGGGTTAGAGTTGGGGTTAGGGCTAGGGTTATGGTAAGGATTAGGGTTAGGGGTTAGGGTTAGGGTATGGTTAGAGTTAAGGTAAGGGTTAGGGTTAGGGTTAGGGTAACGGTAAACCTTAGGTTTAGGGTAAGGGTTGGGTTTAGGGTTGGGGTTAAGGTTAGGGTTAGGGTTAGGGTAAGGGTAAGTGTTAGGGTTAGGGTCAGGTTTAGGTTTTAGATTAGGGTTAGGGTAAGGGTGAGGGTTAGGTTTAGGGTTAGTGTTAGGGTAAAGGTTAGGGTTAGTTTTAGGGTTAGGGTTAGGGTAAGGGTAAGGGTTAGGGTTAGGTTTATGTTTAGGGTTAGGTTTAGCGTGAGGGTAAGGGTTAGGTTTAGGGTGAGGGTAAGGGTTAGGTTTAGGGTGAGGGTAAGGGTTAGGGTTAGGGTTAGGTTTAGGGTTAGGGTTAGAGTTAGATTTAGGTTTAGAGTTAGGTAAGGGTAAGGTTTAGGGTTAGGGTTAAGTTTAGGGTTAGGGTTAGGGTTAGGGTTAGGGTAAGTGTAAGGGTAAGTTTTAGGGTTAGGGTTAGGGTTAGTTTTAGGGAAAGGGTAAGGGTTAGGGTTAGGGTTAGGGTTAGGGTAAGGACTAGGTTTAGGGTTAGGGTTAAGGTAAGGGTTAGGGTTAGGGTTAGCATTAAGGTTAGGGTTAGGGTTAGGGTAAGGTTAGGGTTACGGTTAGGGTAAGGGTTAGGGTTTAGGGTTAGGGTTAGGGTAAGGTTTAGGGTTAGGGTTAGGGTTAGGGTAAGGGTAAGGGCTAGGGTTAGGGTTAGGGTTAGGGTTAGGTTTAGGGTAAGGGTAAGGGTAAGAGGTAGGGTTAGGGGTATGGTTAGGGTTAGGGTTAGGGTTAGTTTAAGTTTAGGGTTAGGGTTAGGGTTAGGTTTAGGGTTAGTTTTAGGGAAAGGGTAAGGGTTAGGGTTAGGGTTAGGTTAGGGTAAGGATTAGGGTTAGGGTTAGGGTTAAGGTAAAGGTTAGGTTTAGGTTAGGGTTAGCATTAAGTATAGGTTTAGGGTTAGGGTATGGGTTAGGGTTAGGTTTATGGTAAGGGTAAGTGTTAGGGTTAGGGATAAGGTTAGGGTTAGGGTAAGGGTTGGGGTTAGGTTTACGGTTAGTGTTAGGGTTAGGGTAAGTGTAAGGGTAAGGTTTAGGGTTAGGGTTAGGTTTATGTTCAGGGTAAGGGTTAGGGTAAGGGTTAGGTTTGGGGTTAGGAGTCAGGGTTAGGGTTAGGGTTAGGTTTAGAGTAAGGGTAAGGTTTAGGGTTAGGGTTAGTATTAGGTTTGGGATTAGGGTTAGGGTAAGAGTAAGTGTTAGGTTTAGGGTTAGGGTAAGGGTAAGGGTTAGGGTTAGGTTTACGGTTAGGAGTCAGGGTTAGAGTTAGGGTTAGTTTTAGAGTAAGGGTAAGGTTTAGAGTTAGGGTTAGTATTAGGTTTGGGGTTAGGGTTAGGGTAAGAGTAAGTGTTAGGGTTAGAGTTTGGGTTAGAGTAAGGGTAAGGTTTAGGGTTAGGGTTATTCTTAGGGTTAAGGTTAGGGTTAGGGTTAGGCTAAGGGTAAGGGTTAGGGTTAGGGTTAGGGTTAGTGTTAGGTTTAGGGAAAGGGTTATGGGTAGGGTTAGGGTTAGGTTTAGGGTTAGGTTTAGGGTTAGGGTTAAGGTTAGGGTAAGGTTTAGGGTTAGGTTTAGCTTTAGGGTTAGGGTTAGGGTAAGGGTTAGGGTTAGGTTTAGGTTTAGGTTTAGTATAGGGTTAGGGAAAGGGTAAGGTTTAAGGTTAGGGTTAGGGTTGGGTTTAGGGTTAGGTTTAGGTTTAGGGTTAGGTTTAGGGTTAGGGTAAGGGTTAGGGTTAGGGTTAGTGTTCGGTTGAGGGCTAAGGTTAGGGTTAGGGTTAGGGTAAGGGTAAGGGTTAGCGTTAGGGTAAGGATTAGGTTTAGGTTTAGGGTAAGGGTAAGTTTCAGTGTTAGGGTTAGGGTAAGGGTAAGGGTTAGGGTTAGGGTTAGGGTTAAATTTAGGGTTAGGTTTAGGGTTAGGCTAAGGGTTAGGATTAGGGTAAGGGTTAGGGTTAGGGTTAGAGGTAGGGTTACGGTTAGGTTAAGGGTAAGGATTAGGGTTAGGGTTAGAGTTAGGGTTAGGGTAAGGGTTAGGGTAAGGATTAGGGTTAGGGTTAGCATTAAGTTTAGGGTTAGGGTTAGGGTTAGGGAAAGGGTAAGGGTTAGGGATAGGGTTAGGGTTAGGTTTAGGGTAAGGATTGGGGTTAGGTTTAGGGTTAGGGTAAGAGTTAGGGTTATCGTTAGGGTTAGGGTTAGCATTAAGTTTAGGGTTAGGGTTAGGGTAAGGGTAAGGGTTAGGGATAGGGTTAGGGCAAGGGTTAGTGTTTGGGTTATTGTTAGGTTTAGGGTTAGGGTAAGGGTAAGGGTTAGGGTTAGGATTAGGTTTAGGGTTAGGGTCAGGGTAAGGGTTCGGGTTAGGATTAGGTTTAGGGTTAGGGTCAGGGTAAGGGTTCGGGTTCGGGTTAGTGTTAGGTTTACTGTTAAGGTTAGCGTTAGGGTTAGGATAAGGGTAAGGGTTAGGGTTAGGGTTAGGGGTCAGGGTTAGGGTTAGGGTTAGTTTTAGGGTTAGGTTAAGGGTAAGAGTAAGGGTTAGGGTTAGAATTAGGGGTTAGGGTTAGGGTTAGTGTTAGGGTTAGGGTGATGGTTAGGGTTATGTTTAGGGTAAGGGTAAAGTTTAGGGTTAGGGTTAGGTTTGGGGTTATGGTTAGGGTAAGAGTAAGGGTTAGGGTTTGGGTAAGGGTTAGGGTTAGCGTTAGGGTTAGGGTTATGTTTGGGTTAGGGTTAGGGTAAGGGTAAGGGTTAGGGTTAGGGTTAGGGTTAGGTTTAGGGTTTGGGTTAAGGTTAGGGTTAGGGTAAGGGTTAGGGTTAGGGCTAGGTTTCAGTTTAGGTTTTGGGTTAGGGTTAGGGTTAGGGTAAGGGTAAGGTTTAGGGTTAAGGTTAGGTTTGTGTTAGGTTTAGGGTTAGGGTAAGGATTAGGGTTAAGTTAAGGGATAGGGTTAGGTTTAGGGTTAGGGTTAGGGTTAGGGGTTAGGGTTAGTGTTAGGGTTAGGGTAACAGTTAGGGTTAGGGTTAGGGTAAGGGTTAGGGTTAGGGTTAGGGTTATGGTAAGGCTAAGGGTTAGAGGTAGGGTTAGGGTAAGGTTTAGGGTTAGGAATAGGGTTAGGGTTAGATTCGGGGTTAGGGTTAGGGATAGGGTTAGGGTAAGGGTAAGGGTTAGGGTTAGGGTAAGGGTAAGGGTTAGGGTTAGGGTTAGGGTTAAGGCTAGGGTTAGGGTTAGGGTTAGAGGTAGGGTTAGGGTTAGGGTAAGAGTAAGGGTTAGGGTTAGGGTTAGGGTTAGGGTAAGGGTTAGGGTTAGGTTTAGGGTTAGGGTTAGAGGTAGGGTTAGGGTTAGGGTAAGGGTAAGAGTTAGGGTTAGGGTTAGGGTTAGGGTAAGGGTTAGGGTTAGGGGTTAGGGTTAGGGTAAGGTTTAGAGTTAAGGTAAGGGTTAGGGTTAGGGTTAGGATTAGCGTTAGTTACAGGGTTAGCATTAAGGTTAGGATTAGGGTTAGGGTATGCGTTCGGGTTAGGGTTAGGTTTAAGGTAAGTGTAAGGGTTATGGTTAGGGTTAGGGTTATGGTAAGGGTTAGTGTTAGGGTTAGGGTTATGTTTAGAGTTAGGGGAAGGGTAAGGGCTAGAGTTAGGTTTAGGGTTAGGGTTAGGGTAAGGGTTCGGGTTCGGGTTCGGGTTAGGGGTTAGGGTTAGGGTTAGGGTTAGTTTTAGGGTTAGCGTAAGTGTAAGGTTTAGGGGTCGGAATAGAGTTAGGGGTTAGGGTTAGGGTTAGGTTGAGATTTAAGGTTATGTTTAGGGTAAGGGTAAGGTTTAGTGTTAGGGTTACAGTTAGGAGTTAGGGTTAGGGTTAGAGTTAGGGTGAGGGTTAGGATTATGTTTAGGGTAAGGGTAAGGTTTAGGGTTAGGGTAAGGGTTAGGTTTAGGGTTAGGGTAAGGGTTAGGGTTAGGGTTAATGTTAACTTTGGGGTTAGGGTTAGGGTAAGGGTAAGGGTTAGCCTTAGGGTTAGGGTTAGGGTTAGGTTTTGGGTTAGGGTTAGGGTTAGGGTAAGGGTAAGGTTTAGGGATAATGTTAGGGTTGTGTTAGGTTTAGGGTTAGGGTAAGGATTAGGGTTAGGGTAAGGCTTAGGTTTAGGGTTAGGGTTAGGGTTAGGGTTAGAGTTAGGGTTAGGTTTAGGTTTAGAGTTAGGGTTAGGGTTAGCATAAGGGTTAGGGTTAGGGTTAGGATTAGGGTGAGCGTTAGTGTTGGGGTTAGGGTTAGGGGTTAGGGTTAGTGTTAGGGTTAGGGTAAGGGTTAGTTTTAGGATTAGGGTAAGGGTTAGGGTTAGGGTTAGGGTTACCGTAAGGCTCAGGGTTCGAGTTAGGGTTAGCGTAAGTTTTAGGGTTAGGGTTAGGGGTTAGGTTTAGAGTTAGGGTTAGGTTTATGGTAACGGTAAGGGTTAGGTTTAGGGATAGGGTTAGGGTAAGGGTAAGGGTTAGCATTAGGGTTAGGGTTAAGGTTGGCGTTAATGTTAGGGTTAGGGTTTGGGTTAGGGTAAGGGTCAGGGTTAGGGTTAGCGTTAGGGTTAGGGTTAAGGTTAGGGTTAGGGTTAGGGTTAGGCAAAGGGTTAGGGTTAGGGTTAGGGTAAGGGTTAGGCTTAGGTTTAGGGTTATGGTTAGACATAGGGTTAGGGTTAGGGTAATGGTAAGGGTTAGGGTTAGGGTAAGGGTTATAGTTAGGGGTTAGGGTTAGGCTTAGGGTTGGAGTTAGGGTAAGGGTTAGGGATTAGGTTTAGGTTTAGAGTAAGTGGAAGCGTTAGGGTTAGCGTTAGCGTTGGGTTTAATGTTGGAGTTACGGTTACGGTTAGGGTTAGGGTAAGGGTAAGTGTTAGGGTTAGAGTGAGGGTTAGGTTTAAGGTTAGGGTTAGTGTAAGGGTAAGGGTTAGGGTTAGGGTTAGTGTAGGATAAAGGTTAGGGTTAGGGTTAGGGTTAGGGGTAGAGTAAGGTTAACGGTTAGGTTTAGGGTTAGGGTTAGTTTTACGGTGAGGGTAAAGGTTAGGGTTAGGGTTAGGGTTAAGTTTAGGGTTATGGTTAGGGTTAGTGTTAAGGTTAGGGAAAGGGTAAGAGCTAGGTTTAGGGTTAGGGTTAGGGTTAGGTTTAGGGTAAGGGTAAAGGTTAGAGGTAAGGTTAGGGTTATGGTTAGGTTTAGGGTTAGGGTTAGGGTTAAGTTTAGGGTTAGGGTTAGGGTTACGGTAAGGGTAAGGGTAAGGTTTAGGGTTAGGGTTAGGGTTAGTGTTAGGGAAAGGGTGAGGGTTAGGGTTAGGGTTAGGTTTAGGGTAAGGATTATGGTTAGGGTTAGGGTTAATATAAGGGTTAGGGTTAGTGTTAGGGTTAGCATTAAATATAGGTTTAGGGTTAGGGTAAGGGTTAGGGTTAGGGTTAGGGTTAAGGCTAGGGTTAGGGTTAGGGTTAGAGGTAGGGTTAGGGTTAGGGTAAGGGTAAGGGTTAGGGTTATGGTTAGGGTTAGGGGAAGGGTTAGGGGTAGGTTTAGGGTTAGGGTTAGAGGTAGGGTTAGAGTTAGGGTAAGGGTAAGAGTTGGGGTTAGGGCTAGGGTTAGGGTAAGGGTTAGGGTTAGGGGTTAGGGTTAGGGTATGGTTAGAGTTAAGGTAAGGGTTAGGGTTAGGGTTAGGGTAAGGGTAAGGGTAAGTGTTAGGTTTAGGGTTAGGGTTGGGTTTAGGGTTGGGGTTAAGGTTTGGGTTAGGGTAAGGGTTAGTGTTAGGGTTAGGGTTATGTTTAGAGTTAGGGGAAGGGTAAGGGCTAGGGTTAGGTTTAGGGTTAGGGTTAGGGTAAGGGTTCGGGTTCGGGTTCGGGTTCGGGTTGGGGTTAGGGTTAGGGTTAGGGTTAGTTTTAGGGTTAGCGTAAGTGTAAGGGGTCGGGATAGATTTAGGGGTTAGGTTTAGGGTTAGGGTGAGATTTAGGGTTATGTTTAGGGTAAGGGTAAGGTTTAGGGTTAGGGTTATAGTTAGGAGTTAGGGTTAGGGTTAGAGTTAGGGTGAGGGTTAGAATTTTGTTTAGGGTAAGGGTAAGGTTTAGGGTTAGGGTTAGGGTAAGGGTTAGGTTTAGGGTTAGCGTAAGGATTGGGGTTAGGGTTAATGTTAGCTTTGGGGTTAGGGTTAGGGTAAGGTTAAGGGTTAGGGTTAGGTTTAGGGTTAGGGTTAGGTTTTGGGTTAGGGTTAGGGTTAGGGTAAGGGTAAGGTTTAGGGTTAGAGTTAGGGTTAGGGTTAGGGTTAGGGTTAGGGTTAGGGTTAGAGTTAGGGTTAGCGTAAATTTTAGGGTTAGGGTTAGGGGTTAGGGTTAGAGTTAGGGTTAGGTTTATGGTAACGGTAAGGTTTAGGTTTAGGGATAGGGTTAGGGTAAGGGTAAGGGTTAGCATTAGGGTTAGGGTTAAGGTTAGCGTTAATGTTAGGGTTAGGGTTTGGGTTAGGGTAAGGGTCAGGGTTAGGGTTAGCTTTAGGGTTAGGGTTAAGGTTAGGGTTAGGGTTAGGGTTAGGCAAAGGGTTAGGGTTAGGGTTAGGGTTAGGTTTAGGGTTATGGTTAGACGTAGGGTTAGGGTTAGGGTAAGGATAAGGGTTAGGGTTAGGGTTAGGGTAAGGGTTATAGTTAGGGTTTAGGGTTAGGCTTAGGGTTGGAGTTAGGGTAAGGGTTAGGGTTAGGTTTAGGTTTAGAGTAAGTGGAAGCGTTAGGGTTAGCGTTAGCATTTGGTTTATTGTTGGAGTTAAGGTTAGGGTTAGGGTTAGGGTAAGGGTAAGTGTTAGGGTTAGAGTTAGGGTTAGGTTTAAGGTTAGCGTTAGTGTAAGGGTAAGGGTTAGGGTTAGGGTTAGTGTAGGGTAAAGGTTAGGGTTAGGGTTAGGGTTAGGGTTAAGTTTAGGGTTAGGGTAAGGGTTACGGTAAGGGTAAGGGTAAGGTTTAGGGTTAGGGTTAGGGTTAGTGTTAGGGAAAGGGTAAGGGTTAGGGTTAGGATTAGGTTTAGGGTAAGGATTATGGTTAGGGTTAGGGTTAATATAAGGGTTAGGGTTAGTGTTAGGGTTAGCATTAAGGATAGGTTTAGGGTTAGGGTAAGGGTTAGGGTTAGGGTTAGGGTTAAGGCTAGGGTTAGGGTTAGGGTTAGAGGTAGGGTTAGGGTTAGGGTAAGGGTAAGGGTTAGGGTTATGGTTAGTGTTAGGGGAAGGGTTAGGGGTAGGTTTAGGGTTAGGGTTAGAGGTAGGGTTAGGGTTAGGGTAAGGGTAAGAGTTGGGGTTAGGTCTAGGGTTAGGGTAAGGGTTAGGGTTAGGGGTTAGGGTTAGGGTATGGTTAGAGTTAAGGTAAGGGTTAGGGTTAGGGTTAGGGTAAGGGTAAGCGTTAGGTTTTGGGTTAGGGTTGGTTTTAGGGTTGGGGTTAAGGTTAGGGTTAGGGTTAGGGTAAGGGTAAGTGTTAGGGTTAGGGTCAGGTTTAGGTTTAAGATTATGGTTAGGGTAAGGGTGAAGGTTAGGTTTAGGGTTAGTGTTAGGGTAAAGGTTAGGGTTAGTTTTAGGGTTAGGGTTAGGGTAAGGGTAAGGGTTAGGCTTAGGTTTAGGGTTAGGAGTCAGGGTTAGGGTTAGGGTTAGGTTTAGAGTAAGGGTAAGGTTTAGGGTTATGGATAGTGTTAGGTTTGGGGTTAGGGTTAGGGTAAGAGTAAGTGTTAGTGTTAGGGTTAGGGTTAGGGTTAGGGTAAGGTTTAGGGTTAGGGTTACTCTTAGGGTTAAGGTTAGGGTTAGGGTTAGGTTAAGGGTTAGGGTTAGGGTTAGTGTTAGGTTTAGGGTAAGGGTTAGGTTTAGGGTTAGGGTTAGGGTTAGGTTTAGGGTTAGGGTTAAGGTTAGGGTGCGGGTTAGGGTTAGGTTTAGCTTTAGGGTTAGGGTTAGAGTAAGGGTTAGGGTTAGGTTTAGGTTTAGTATAGGGTTAGGGTTAGGGTTAGGGTTAGGTTTAGGGTTACGGTAAGAGTAAGGGTTAGGGTTAGGGTTAGGTTTAGGGTTAGGAGTCAGGGTTAGGGTTAGGGTTAGGTTTAGAGTAAGGGTAAGGTTTAGGGTTAGAGTTAGTATTAGGTTTGGGGTTAGGGTTAGGGTAAGAGTAAGTGTTAGGGTTAGGGGTAGGGTAAGGGTAAGGGTAAGGGTTAGGGTTAGGTTTAGGTTTAGGTTAGGAAGTCAGGGTTAGGGTTAGGGTTAGGTTTAGAGTAAGGGTAAGGTTTAGGGTTAGGGTTAGTATTAGGTTTGGGGTTAGGGTTAGGGTAAGAGTAAGTGTTAGGGTTAGGGTTAGGGTTAGGGTAAGGGTAAGGTTTAGGGTTAGGGTAATTCTTAGGGTTAAGGTTAGGGTTAGGGTTAGGCTAAGGGTAAGGGTTAGGGTTAGGGTTAGGGCTAGGGTTACCGTTAAGGTTAGGGTTAGGGTAAGGGTAAGGGTAAGGGTTAGGGTTAGGGTTAGGGTAAGAGTAAGGGTAAGTTTTAGCGTTAGGGTTAGTGTTAGGGTTAGGGGAAGGGTAAGGGTTAGGATTAGGGTTAGGTTTAGGATTAGGGTTAGAGTTAGGGTAAGGGTAAGGGTAAGGGTTATGGTTAGGTTTAGGTTTAGGGTTAGGGTTAGAGTAAGTGTTCAGTTTAGTGTTAAGTTTAGGGTAGCGTTAGGGTAAGGGTAAGGGTTAGGGTTAGGGTGAGGAGTAGGGGTTAGGGTTAGGGTTAGGTTTAGGGTTAGGGTAAGGGTTAGGTTTATGGTTAGGGTTAGAGTTAGGGTTAGGGTAAGGTTTAGGGTAAGGGTTAGAGTTTGGGTTAGGGTTAGCATTAAGGTTAGGGTTAGGGTTAGGTTTAGGGAAAGGGTAAGGTTTAGGGTTAGGGTTAGGGTAAAGATTAGGGTTAGGTTTAGGGTTAGGTGTGGGTTAGGGTTAGCGTTAGGGGTAGGGTTCACATTAAGTTTAGTGTTAGGGTTTGGATAAGGGTAACGGTTGGGGTTAGGGTTAGGGTAAGGGTAAGGTTTAGGTTTAGGGTTAGGGTTAGGGTTAGGGTAAGGGTAAGGGTAAGTGTTAGGTTTAGGGTTAGGGTTGGGTTTAGGGTTGGGGTTAAGGTTAGGGTTAGGGTAAGGGTTAGTGTTAGGGTTAGGGTTATGTTTAGAGTTAGGGGAAGGGTAAGGGCTAGGGTTAGGTTTAGGGTTAGTGTTAGGGTAAGGGTTCGGGTTCGGGTTCGGGTTCGGGTTAGGGGTTAGGGTTAGGTTTAGGGTTAGTTTTAGGGTTAGCGTAAGTGTAACGGGTCGGGATAAAGTTAGGGGTTAGGGTTAGGGTTAGGGTGAGATTGAGGGTTATGTTTAGGGTAAGGGTAAGGTTTAGGGTTAGGGTTATAGTTAGGAGTTAGGGTTAGGGTTAGAGTTAGGGTGAGGGTTAGAATTATGTTTAGGGTAAGGGTAAGGTTTAGGGTTAGGGTTAGGTTAAGGGTTAGGTTTAGGGTTAGGGTAAGGATTAGGGTTAGGGTTAATGTTAGCTTTGGGGTTAGGGTTAGGGTAAGGTTAAGGGTTAGGTTTAGGTTTAGGGTTAGGGTTAGGTTTTGGGTTAGGTTTAGGGTTAGGGTAAGGGTAAGGTTTAGGGTTAGAGTTAGGGTTAGGGTTAGGGTTAGGGTTAGGGTTAGAGTTAGGGTTAGCGTAAGTTTTAGGGTTAGGGTTAGGGGTTAGGGTTAGAGTTAGGGTTAGGTTTATGGTACGGTAAGGTTTAGGTTTAGGGATAGGGTTAGGGTAAGGGTAAGGGTTAGCATTAGGGTTAGGGTTAAGGTTAGCGTTAATGTTAGGGTTAGGGTTTGGGTTAGGGTAAGGGTCAGGGTTAGGGTTAGCTTTAGGGTTAGGGTTAAGGTTAGGGTTAGGGTTAGGGTTAGGCAACGGGTTAGGGTTAGATTTAGGGTAAGGTTTAGGGTTAGGTTTAGGGTTATGGTTAGACGTAGGGTTAGGGTTAGGGTAAGGGTAAGGGTTAGGGTTAGGGTTAGGGTAAGGGTTATAGTTAGGGGTTAGGGTTAGGCTTAGGGTTGGAGTTAGGGTAAAGGTTAGGGTTAGGTTTAGGTTTAGAGTAAGTGGAAGCGTTAGGGTTAGCGTTAGCATTTGTTTTATTGTTGGAGTTAAGGTTAGGGTTAGGGTTAGGGTAACGGTAAGTGTTAGGGTTAGAGTTAGGGTTAGGTTTAAGGTTAGGGTTAGTGTAAGGGTAAGGGATAGGGTTAGGGTTAGTGTAGGGTAAAGGTTAGGGTTAGGGTTAGGGTTAGGGGTAGAGTAAGGTTAACGGTTAGATTTAGGGTTAGGGTTAGTTTTACGGTGAGGGTAAGGGTTAGGGTTAGGGTTAGAGTTAAGTTTAGGGTTAGGGTTAGGGTTAGTGTTATGGTTAGGGAAAGGGTAAGAGCTAGGTTTAGGGTTAGGTTTAGGGTTAGGTTTAGGGTAAGGGTAAAGGTTAGAGGTAGGGTTAGGGTTATGGTTAGGTTTAGGGTTAGGGTTAGGTTTAGGGTTAAGTTTAGGGTTAGGGTAAGGGTTACGGTAAGTTTAAGGGTAAGGTTTAGGGTTAGGGTTAGTGTTAGGGAAAGGGTAAGGGTTAGGGGTAGGGTTAGGTATAGGGTGAGGATTATGGTTAGGGTTAGGGTTAATATAAGGGTTAGGGTTAGTGTTAGGGTTAGCATTAAGGATAGGTTTAGGGTTAGGGTAAGGGTTAGGGTTAGGGTTAGGGTTAAGGCTAGGGTTAGGGTTAGGGTTAGAGGTAGGGTTAGGGTTAGGGTAAGGGTAAGGGTTAGGGTTATGATTAGTGTTAGGGGAAGGGTTAGGGGTAGGTTTAGGGTTAGGGTTAGAGGTAGGGTTAGGGTTAGGGTAAGGGTAAGAGTTGGGGTTAGGTCTAGGGTTAGGGTAAGGGTTAGGGTTAGGTGTTAGGGTTAGGGTATGGTTAGAGTTAAGGTAAGGGTTAGGGTTAGGGTTAGGGTAAGGGTAAGCGTTAGGTTTTGGGTTAGGGTTGGGTTTAGGGTTGGGGTTAAGGTTAGGGTTAGGGTTAGGGTAAGGGTAAGTGTTAGGGTTAGGGTCAGGTTTAGGTTTAAGATTATGGTTAGGGTAAGGGTGAAGGTTAGGTTTAGGGTTAGTGTTAGGGTAAAGGTTAGGGTTAGTTTTAGGGTTAGGGTTAGGGTAAGGGTAAGGGTTAGGCTTAGGTTTAGGGTTAGGAGTCAGGGTTAGGGTTAGGGTTAGGTTTAGAGTAAGGGTAAGGTTTAGGGTTATGGATAGTGTTAGGTTTGGGGTTAGGGTTAGGGTAAGAGTAAGTGTTAGTGTTAGGGTTAGGGTTAGGGTAAGGGTAAGTTTTAGGGTTAGGGCTATTCTTAGGGTTAAGGTTAGGGTTAGGGTTAGGTTAAGGGTTAGGGTTAGGGTTAGTGTTAGGTTTAGGGTAAGGGTTAAGGTTAGGGTTAGGGTTAGGTTTAGGTTTAGGCTTAGGGTTAAGGTTAGGGTGCGGGTTAGGGTTAGGTTTAGCTTTAGGGTTAGGGTTAGAGTAAGGGTTAGGGTTAGGTTTAGGTTTAGTATAGGGTTAGGGTTAGGGTTAGGGTTAGGTTTAGGGTTACGGTAAGAGTAAGTGTTAGGGTTAGGGTTAGGTTTAGGGTTAGGAGTCAGGGTTAGGGTTAGGGTTAAGTTTAGAGTAAGGGTAAGGTTTAGGGCTAGAGTTAGTATTAGGTTTGGGGTTAGGGTTAGGGTAAGAGTAAGTGTTAGGGTTAGGGGTAGGGTAAGGGTAAGGGTAAGGGTTAGGGTTAGGGTAATTCTTAGGGTTAAGGTTAGGGTTAGGGTTAGGCTAAGGGTAAGAGTTAGGGTTAGGGTTAGGGCTAGGGTTACCATTAAGGTTAGGGTTAGGGTTAGGATAAGGGTAAGGGTTAGGGTTAGGGTTAGGGTAAGAGTAAGGGTAAGTTTTAGCGTTAGGGTTAGTGTTAGGGTTAGGGAAAGGGTAAGGGTTAGGATTAGGGTTAGGTTTAGGATTAGGGTTATGGTTAGGGTAAGGGTAAGGGTAAGGGTTATGGTTAGGTTTAGGGTTAGGGTTAGGGTTAGAGTAAGTGTTCAGTTTAGTGTTAAGGTTAGGGTAGCGTTAGGGTAAGGGTAAGGGTTAGGGTTAGGGTGAGGAGTAGGGGTTAGGGTTAGGGTTAGGTTTAGGGTTAGGGTAAGGGTTAGGTTTAGGGTTAGGGTTAGGGTTAGGGGTTAGGGTTATGGTTAGGGTTAGGGTAGGGTTAGGGTTAGGATTAGGGATATGGTAAGGTTTAGGGTTAGGGTTAGGTTTAGGTTTGTGTTAGGGTTAGGGTTAGGGTTAGGGTTATGCTTAGGGTTAGGGTTAAGGTTAGGTCACGGTTAGTGTTAGGCTATGGGTTAGGGTAAGGGTTAGGGTAAGGGTTAGGTTTAGGGTTAGGTTTAGAGGTAGTGTTAGGGTTAGAGTTAGGGTAAGGGTTAGGTTTATGGTTAGGGTTAGAGTTAGGGTTAGGGTAAGGTTTAGGGTAAGGGTTAGAGTTAGGGTTAGGGTTAGCATTAAGGTTAGGGTTAGGGTTAGGGTTAGGGAAAGGGTAAGGTTTAGGGTTAGGGTTAGGGTAAAGATTAGGGTTAGGTTTAGGGTTAGGTGTGGGTTAGGGTTAGCGTTAGGGGTAGGGTTCACATTAAGTTTAGTGTTAGGGTTTGGAAAAGGGTAACGGTTGGGGTTAGGGTTAGGGTAAGGGTAAGGTTTAGGTTTAGGGTTAGGGTTAGGGTTAGGTTTAGGGTTAGGGTAAAGGTAAGGTACAGGGTTGGGATTAGGTTTAGGGTTAAGGTTAGGGTAAGGGTTAGGGTTAGGGTTAGTGTTAGGTTCAGGGTTAAGTTTAGGGTTAGGGTTAGGAGAAGGGTAAGGGTGAGGATTAGGGTTAGTTTTAGGGGGTTAGGGTTAGGGGTAGGGTAAGTTTTAGGGTTAGGGTAGGGTAAGGTATAGGGTTAGGGTTAGAGTTAGTGGTTAGGGTTAGGGTTAGGGTTATGGAAAGGGTAAGGGTTAGGGTTAGGGTTAGGTTTAGGGTTAGCGTTAGGGTTAAGGTTAGGGTTAGGGTTAGGGTTAGGCTAAGGGTTAGGGTTTGGGTTAGCATTAAGGTTAGGTTTAGGGTTAGGATAAGGGTCAGGGTTAGGGTTAGGGTTCGGGTTAGGGTAAGGGTAAGGGTTAGGGTTAGGTTTAGGTTCAGGGTTAGAGTTAGGGTAAGGGTTAGGTTTACGTTTAGGTTTACTATAGGGTTAGGGAAAGGGTTACGGTTAAGGTAAGGGTAAGGGTAAGATTTAGGTTTAGGGTTAGGGTTAGGGTTATGGAAAGGGTAAGGGTTAGGTTGAGGGCTAGGGTTAGGTTTAGGGTTAGCATTAAGGTTAGGGTTACGGTTAGGATAATGGTAAGGGTTAGGGTTAGGGTTCAGGTTAGGGTGAGGGTAAGGGTTAGGGTTAGTGTTAGGGTTAGGGTTAGGGTTAGGGTAAGGGTTAGAGTTAGTATTATGGTTAGGGTTAGGGTTAGGGTAAGGTTTAGGGTTAGGGTTAGGGTTAAGTTTTGGGGTTAGGGTTAGGGTAAGAGTAAGGGTTAGGGTTAGCTTTAGGGTTAGGTTATGGGTTAGGTTTAGGGTTAGGGTCAGGTTTGGGGTTAGGGTTAGGTTTACGGTTAGGGTTAGGGTTATTGTAAGGGTTAGGGTTAGGTTTAGGTTCAGGGTTAGAGTTAGGGTAAGGGTTAGGTTTAGGGTTAGGGTTTGTATAGGGTTAGGGAAAGGGTAAGGGTTAGGGTAAGGCTTAGCGTTAGGGTAAGGATTAGGGTTAGGTTTAGGGTAAGCCTAAGGTTTAGGGTTAGGGTTAGGGTTTGGTTTGCGGTTAGGATTAGGGTAAGAGTAAGGGTTAGGATTAGGGTTAGGGTAAGGGTAAGGGTTAGGGTTAGGGTTAGGGTTAAGGTTAGGGTTAGCGTTAGGGTTAGCTTTAAGGTTAGGATTAGGATTAGGGTTTGGTTTGTGGTTAGGATTAGGGTAAGAGTAAGGGTTAGGGTTAGGGTAAGGGTCAGGGTTAAGGTTAGGGTTAGAGGTAGGTTTAGGGTTAGGTTAAGGGTAAGGATTAGGGTTAGGGTTAGGGTTAGGGTAAGGGTTAGGGTTAGGGTTAGGGTTAGGGTTAGGGTAAGGGTTAGGGTTAGGGTTAGGGTTAGGGTAAGGTTTAGGGTTAGGGTTAGGGTTAAGTTTTGGGGTTAGGGTTAGGGTAAGAGTAAGGGTTAGGGTTAGCTTTAGGGTTAGGTTATGGGTTAGGTTTAGGGTTAGGGTCAGGTTTGGGGTTAGGGTTAGGTAAGGGTATGGGTTAGGGTTAGGGTTAGGGTTAGGGTTAGGTTTATTGTTTGGATTAGGGTTAGGGTTAGGGTAAGGGTAAGGGTTATGGTTAGGGTTAGGGTTAGCGTAAAGGTTAGGGTTAGGGTTAGGGTTAGCTTTAGGCTTAGGGATAGGGTACAGGTTAGGGTTTGGGTTAGGTTTAAGGATAGGGTTAGGTTTAGGTTTAGGGTTTGGGTTAGGGTAAGGGTTTTGGTTAGAGTTAGGGTTAGGGTGAGGGTTATTGTTAGGTTAAGGGTTAGGTTTAGGTTTAGGGTTAGGGTTAGGGTAAGGGTTAGGGTTAGGTTTAGGTTCAGGGTTAGAGTTAGGGTAAGGGTTAGGTTTAGGTTTAGGTTTAGTATAGGGTTAGGGTAAGGGTTAGGGTTAGGGTAAGTGTAAGGTTAAGGTTTAGGGTTAGGGTTAGGGTTAGGGTTATGGAAAGGGTAAGTGTTAGGTTTAGGGCTAGGGTTAGGTTTAGGGTTATCATTAAAGTTAGGGTTACAGTTAGGGTAAGGGTAAGGGTTAGGGTTAGGGTTTGTGTTAGGGTAAAGGTAAGGGTTAGGGTTAGGGTTAGGGTTAGGGTAAGGGTTAGGGTTAGGGTTAGGTTTAGGGTAGGTTTACGGTTACGGTTAGCTTTAGGTTTAGGCTAAGGATTAGGGTTAGGGTAAGGGTTAGGGTTAGGGTTAGGGTTAGAGGTAGGGTTAGGGTTAGGTTAAGTTTAAGGATTAGGGTTAGGGTTAGAGGTGGGTTTAGGGTAACGTTTAGGGTTAGGGTAAGGGTTAGGGTTAGGTTTAGGGTTAGCTTTAAGGTTAGGTTTTGGGGTTAGGGAAAGGGTAAGGTTTAGGGTTAGGGTTAGGGTTAGGGTTATGGAAAGGGTAAGTGTTAGGTTTAGGGCTAGGGTTAGGTCTGGGGTTAGCATTAAGATTAGGGTTACGGTTAGGGTAAGGGTAAGGGTTAGGGTTATGGTTAGGGATAATGTTAGGGTTAGGGTTAGGGTTAGGGTAAGGGTAAGTGCTAGCGGTAGGGTTAGTGTTAGGGTTAGGTTTAGGGTTAGGGTTAGGGTAAGGTTTAGGGTTAGGGTTAAGGTTAGGTTTAGGGTTAGGGTTAGGGTTAGGGTTAGGGTTAGCATTAAGTTTAGGGTTAGGGTTAGGGTAAGGGTAAGGGTTAGGGTTAGGGTAAGGGTTAGGGATAGGGTTAGGGTAATGATTAAGGTTAGGATTAGGGTTAGATTAAGGGTTAGGGTTAGTGTTAGGGTTACCATTAAGGTTAGGGTTCGGGTTAGGGTAAGGGTAAGGGTTAGGGTTAGGGTTAGGGTTAGGGTAAGTGTTAGGTTAGGGTTATGGTTAGGGTTAGGTTTAGGGTTAGGGTTAGGGTTAGGGTAAGGGTTAGGGTTAGGTTTAGGTTCAGGGTTAGAGTTAGGGTAAGGGTTAGGTTTAGGTTTAGATTTAGTATAGGGTTAGGGTAAGGGTTAGGGTTAGGGTAAGTGTAAGGGTAAGGTTTAGGGTTAGGGTTAAGGTTAGGGTTATGGAAAGGGTAAGTGTTAGGTTTAGGGCTAGGGTTAGGTTTAGGGTTAGCATTAAAGTTAGGGTTACGGTTAGGGTAAGGGTAAGGGTTAGGGTTAGGGTTTGTGTTAGGGTAAGGGTAAGGGTTAGGGTTAGGGTTAGGGTTAGGGTAAGGGTTAGGGTTAGGGTTATGTATAGGGTTAGGTTTACGGTTACGGTTAGGGTTAGGTTTAGGCTAAGGGTTAGGGTTAGGGTAAGGGTTAGGGTTAGGGTTAGGGTTAGAGGTAGGGTTAGGGTTAGGTTAAGTTTAAGGATTAGGGTTAGGGTTAGAGGTAGGTTTAGGGTAAGGTTTAGGGTTAGGGTAAGGGTTAGGGTTAGGTTTAGGGTTAGCTTTAAGGTTAGGTTTAGGGTTAGGGAAAGGGTAAGGTTTAGGGTTAGGGTTAGGGTTAGGGTTATGGAAAGGGTAAGTGTTAGGTTTAGGGCTAGGGTTAGGTCTGGGGTTAGCATTAAGGTTAGTGTTACGGTTAGGGTAAGGGTAAGGGTTAGGGTTAGGGTTTGGGTTAGGGTAAGGGTAAGGGTTAGGGTTAGGGTTAGGGTTAGGGTAAGTGTTAGGGTTAGGGTTATGGTTAGGGTTAGGTTTACGGTTACGGTTAGGGTTAGGTTTAGGCTAAGGATTAGGATTAGGGTAAGGGTTAGGGTTAGGGTTAGGGTTAGAGGTAGGGTTAGGGTTAGGTTAAGTTTAAGGATTAGGGTTAGGGTTAGAGTTAGGTTTAGGGTAAGGTTTAGGGTTAGGGTAAGGGTTAGGGTTAGGGTTAGGGTTAGGGTTAGCTTTAAGGTTAGGTTTAGGGTTAGGGAAAGGGTAAGGTTTAGGGTTAGGGTTAGGGTTAGGGTTAGGGTAAGGGTTAGGGTTAGGTTTAGGGTAAGAGTAAGGTTTAGGGTTAGGGTTAGGATTAGGTTTTGGGGTTAGGGTTAGGGTAAGAGTAAGGGTTAGGGTTAGCTTTAGGGTTAGGGTATGTGTTAGGGTTAGGGTTAGTGTTAGGTTTGGGGTTAGGGTTAGGGAAAGGGTATGGGTTAGGTTTAGGGTTAGGGTTAGTTTTAGGGTTTGGATTAGGGTTAGGGTTAGGGTAAGGGTAAGGGTTAGGGTTAGGGTTAGGGTTGGGGTTAGGTTTGGGGTTAGGGTTAGGGTAAGGGTATGGGTTAGGTTTAGGGTTAGGGTTAGGTTTAGGGTTTGGATTATGGTTAGGGTTAGGGTTTGGGTTAGGTTTAAGGATAGGGTTAGGGTTAGGTTTAGGGTTTGGGTTAGGGTAAGGGTTATGGTTATGGTTAGGGTTAGGGTTAGGTTTATTGTTAGGGTAAGGGTTAGGTTTAGTTTTTGGTTAAGGGTAAGGTTTAGGGTTAGGTTACAGTTAGGTTTGGGGTTAGGGTTACGGTAAGAGTAAGGGTTAGGTTTAGGGTAAGTGTTAGGGTAAGGGTAAGGGTTAGGGTTAGGGTTACGGTTAAGGTTAGGTTTATTGTTAGGCTTTGGCAAAGGGTTAGGGTTAGGGTTAGGGTTAGGGTAAAGTTTAGGATTAGGGTTAGGGTTGGGGTTAGAGGTAGGGTTAGGGTTAGGGTTAGGGTACGGTTTAGGGTTAGGGTTAGGGTTAGGATAAGGTTTAGGGTTAGGGGTTAGGATTAGGGTTAGGGTTAGGGTAAGTGTTAGGGTTAGGGTTAGGGTAAGGGTTAGGATTAGGGTTAGTGTTCGGGGTTAGGGTTAGGGGTTAGGGTTAGGGTAAGGGTAAGGGTATGTGTTAGGGTTAGGCTTAGCGTAAAGTTTAGGGTTAGGGTTAGGGTAAGGGTAAGGGTTAGGGTTAGGGTTAGGGTTAGGATTAGGGTAAGGGTATGGGTTAGGGTTAGGCTTAGGGTAAAGTTTAGGGATAGGGTTAGGGTAAGGGTAAGGGTTAAGGTTAGGGTTTGGGTTAGGGTTAGGTTTAGGGTTAGAGTTAGGGTAAGGGTAAGGTTTAGGGTTATGGTTAGGGTTAGGGTTAGGGTTAGGGTAAGGGTAAGTGCTAGCGGTAGGGTTAGTGTTAGGGTTAGGTTTAGGGTTAGGATTAGGGTAAGCTTTACGGTTAGGGTTAAGGTTAGGGTTAGGGTTAGGGTTAGGGTTAGCATTAAGTTTAGGGTTAGGGTTAGGGTTAGGGTAAGGGTAAGTGTAAGGGTAAGTTTTAGCATTAGGGTTAGTGTTAGGGTTAGGGAAAGGGTAAGGGTTAGGGTTAGGGTTAGGGTTAGGGTAATGATTAAGGTTAGGGTTAGGGTTAGATTAAGGATTAGGATTAGGGTTAGGGTTAGCATTAAGGTTAGGGTTAGGGTTAGGGTTAGGGAAACGGTAAGGGTTAGGTATAGGGTTAGGGTTAGGTTTAGGGTAAGGATTGGGGTTAGGTTTAGGGTTAGGGTAAGTGTTAGCGTTAGCGTTAGGTTTAGGGTTAGCATTATGGTTAGGGTTAGGGTTAGGGTAAGGGTAAGGGTTAGGGTAGGGTTAGGGTAAGGGTTAGTGTTTGGGTTAGGGTTAGGTTTAGGGTTACTGTAAGGGTAAGGGTTAGGGTTAGGGTTAGGTTTAGGGTTCGGGGTAGGGTAAGGGTTCGGGTTCGTTTTAGTGTTAGGGTTACGGTTAAGGTGAGCGTTAGGTTTAGGGTAAGGGTAAGGGATAGGGTTAGGGTTACGGTTAGGGGTCAGGGTTAGGGTTATGGTTAGTTTTAGGGTTAGGTTAAGGGTAAGGTTTAGGGTTAGGTTTAGAATTAGGGGTTAGGGTTAGGGTTAGTGTTAGGGTTAGGGTGATGGTTAGGGTTAGGTTTAGGGTAAGGGTAAAGTTTAGGGTTAGGGTTAGGTTTGCGTTTAGTTTTAGGGTAAGAGTAAGGGTTAGGGTTAGGGTAAGGTTTAGGGTTAGGGTAAGGGTTAGGGTTAGGGTTTAGGGTTTAGGGTTAGGGTTAGTGTTAGGGTTAGGTTAGGGTTAGGGTGATGGTTAGGGTTATGTTTAGGGTAAGGTTAAAGTTTAGGGTTATGGTTAGGTTTTGGTTTAGTGTTAGGGTAAGAGTAAGGGTTAGGGTTAGTGTAAGGGTTAGGGTTAGGGTAAGGGGTAGGGTTAGGGTTAGGGTTACGTTTGGGTTAAGGTTAGGGTAAGGGTTAAGGTTAGGGTAAGGGTAAGGGTTAGGGTTAGGTTTAGAATTTGGGTTAAGGTTAGGATTAGGGTAAGGGTTAGGGTTAGGGTTCGGTTTAGGTTTTGGGTTAGGGTTAGGGTTAGGGTTAGGGTAAGGGTAAGGTTTAGGGTTAAGGTTAGGTTTGTGTTAGGTTTAGGGTTAGGGTAAGGATTAGGGTTAAGGTAAGGTATAGGGTTAGGGTTAGGGTTAGGGTGAGCGTTAGGGTTGGGGTTAGGGTTAGGATTAGGGGGTTAGGATTAGTGTTAGGTTTAGGGTAAGAGTTATGGTTTGGGTTATGGTAAGGGTTAGGGATAGGGTTAGGGTTACGGTAAGGCTAAGAGTTAGTGTTAGGGCTAGGTTTAGGGTAAGGGTTAGGGTTAGAGGTTAGGTTTAGGGTATGGTTAGAGTTAAGGTAAGGGTTAGGGTTAGGGTTAGGGTTAGGATAAGGGTAAACCTTAGGTTTAGGTTTAGGGTTGGGTTTAGGGTTGGGGTTATGGTTAGGGTTAGGGTTAGGGTAAGGGAAAGTGTTAGGGTTAGGGTCAGGTTTAGGTTTAAGATTAGGGTTAGGGTAAGGGTGAGGGTTAGGTTTAGGGTTAGTGTTAGGGTAAAGGTTAGGGTTAGTTTTAGGGTTAGGGTTAGGGTAAGGGTAAGGGTTAGGGTTAGGTTTAGGTTTAGGGTTAGGTTTATTGTTAGGGTAAGGGTTAGGTTTAGGGTGAGGGTAAGGGTTAGGGTTAATGTTAGGGTTAGGGTTAGGGTTAGGGTTAGGTTTAGGTTTAGGGTTAGGGTAAGGGTAAGGTTTAGGGTTAGGGTTAAGTTTAGGGTTACGGTTAGGGTTAGGGTTAGGGTAAGTGTAAGGGTAAGGTTTAGGGTTAGGGTTAGGGTTAGTGTTAGGGAAAGGGTAAGGGTTAGTGTTAGGGTTAGGGTTAGGGTAAGGACTAGGGTTAGGGTTAGGGTTAAGGTAAAGGTTAGGGTTAGGGTTAGCATTAAGGTTAGGGTTAGGGTTAGGGTAAGGGTTAGGGTTAGGTTAAGGGTAAGGTTTAGGGTTAGGGTTAGGGTTAGTTTTAGGGAAAGGGTAAGGGTAAGGGTTAGGGTTAGGGTTAGGGTAAGGATAAGGGTTAGGGTTAGGGTTCAGTTAAGGGTTAGGATTAGGGTTAGGGTTAGCATTAAGGATAGGTTTAGGGTTAGGGTAAGGGTTAGGGTTAGATTTAGGGTAAGGGTTAGGGTTAGGGTTAAGGTTAGGTTTAGGGTAATGGTTAGGGTTAGGTTTATGGTTAGGGTTAGTGTTAGGGTAAGTGTAAGGGTAAGGTTTATGGTTAGGGTTTGGTTTATGTTCACGGTAAGGGTTAGGGTTAGGGTTAGGTTTAGGGTTAGGAGTCAGGGTTAGGGTTAGGGTTAGGTTTAGAGTAAGGGTAAGGTTTAGGGTTAGGGTTAGTATTAGGTTTGGTGTTAGGGTTAGGGTAAGAGTAAGTGTTAGGGTTAGGGTTAGGGTAAGGGTAAGGGTTAGGGTTAGGTTTAGGGTTAGGAGTCAGGGTTAGGGTTAGGGTTAGGTTTAGAGTAAGGGTTCGGTTAATGTTAGGGTTAGTATTAGGTTTGGGGTTAGTGTTAGGGTAAGAGTAAGTGTTAGGGTTAGGGTTAGGGTAAGAGTAAGTGTTAGGGTTAGGGTTAGGGTTAGGATAAGGGTAAGGTTAAGGGTTAGGGTTATTCTTAGTGTTAAGGTTAGGGTTAGGGTTAGGGTTAGTGTTAGTTTTAGGGTAAGGGTTAGGGTTAGGGTTAGGGTTAGGTTTATGGTTAGGGTTAGGGTTAGGGTTAGGGTTAGGGTTAAGTTTAGGGTTAGGGTAAGGGTAAGGGTTAGGGTTAGGATTAGGTTTAGGGTTAGGGTCAGGGTAAGGGTTCAGGTTAGGATTAGGTTTAGGGTTAGGTTCAGGGTAAGGGTTCGGGTTCAGGTTAGTGTTAGGTTTACGGTTAAGGTTCGCGTTAGGGTTAGGGTAAGGGTAAGGGCTATGGTTAGGGTTAGGTTTAGGGGCCAGGGATAGGGTTAGGGTTAGTTTTAGGGTTAGGTTAAGGGTAAGGTTTAGGGTTAGGGTTAGAATTAGGGGTTAGGGTTAGGGTTAGTGTTAGGGTTGGGTGATGGTTAGGGTTATGTTTAGGGTAAGGGTAAAGTTTAGGATTAGGGTTAGTTTTGGGGTTATGTTTTGGGTAAGAGTAAGGGTTAGCGTTAGGGTAAGGGTTAGGGTTAGGGTTAGGGTAAGGGTTAGGGTTAGGGTTAGGGTTAGGGTTAGGTTTGGATTAGGATTAGGGTAAGGGTAAGGGTTAGGGTTAGGGTTAGGGTTAGGTTTAGGATTTGGGTTAAGGTTAGGGTTACGGGAAGGGTTAGGGTTAGGGCTAGGTTTTGGTTCAGGTTTTGGGTTAGGGTTAGGGTTAGGGTAAGGATAAGGTTTAGGGTTAAGGTTAGGTTTGTGTTAGGTTTAGGATTAGGGTAAGGATTAGGATTAAGGTAAGGGATAGGGTTAGGTTTAAGGTTAGGGGTTAGGGTTAGTGTTAGGGTTAGGGTAAGAGTTAGGGTTAGGGTTAGGGTAAGGGTTAGGGTTAGGGTTAGGGTTACGGTAAGGCTAAGGGTTTGAGTTAGGGTTAGGGTAAGGTTTAGGATTAGGTTTAGGGTTAGGGTTAGAATTGGGGTTAGGGTTAGGGATAGGGTTAGTGTAAGGGTAACGTTTAGGGTTAGGGTTAGGGTTAGGGTAAGGGTAAGGGTTAGGGTTAGGGTTAGGGTTAAGGCTAGGGTTAGGGTTAGGTTTAGAGGTAGGGTTAGGTTTAGGGTAAGGGTAAGGGTTAGGGTTATTGTTAGGATTAGGGTAAGGGTTAGGTTTAGGTTTAGGGTTAGGGTTAGAGGTAGGGTTAGGGTTAGTGTAAGGGTAAGAGTTAGGGTTAGGGTTAGGGTTAGGGTAAGGTTTAGGGTTAGGGGTTAGGGTTAGGGTAAGGATTAGAGTTAAGGTAAGGTTTAGGGTTAGGGTTAGATTTAGGGTTAGGGTTAGGGTTAGGATTAGCGTTACTTATAGGGTTAGCATTAAGGTTAGGATTAGGGTTAGGGTATGCGTAAGGGTTAGGGTTAGGGTTAAGGTAAGGGTAAGGGTTAGGGTTAGGGTTAGGGTTATGGTAAGAGTTAGGGTTAGGGTTAGGGTTATCTTTAGATTTAGGGGAAGGGTAAGGGCTAGGGTTTGGTTTAGGGTTAGGGTTAGGGTAAGGGTTCGGGTTCAGGTTAGGGTTAGGGGTTAGGGTTAGGGTTAGGGTTAGTTTTAGGATTAGCGTAAGTGTAAGTTTTAGGGATAGGGTTAGAGTTACGGGTTAGGGTTAGGGTTAGGGTGAGATTTAGGGTTATGTTTAGGGTAAGGGTAAGGTTTAGGTTTAGGGTTAGAGTTAGGAGTTAGGGTTAGGGTTAGGGTTAGGGTGAGGGTTAGGATTATGTTTAGGTTAAAGGTAAGGTTTAGGGTTAGGGTTAGGTTTAGGGTTAGGGTAAGCGTTAGTGTTAGGGTAAATGTTAGGGTTGGGTTAGGGTTAGGGTTAGGGTTAGGGTAAGGGTAATGGTTAGGGTTAATGTTAGGGTTCTGTTAGGTTTAGGGTTAGGGTAAGGATTAGGGTTAGGGTAAGGCTTAGGGTTATGGTTAGGGTTAGGGTTAGGGTTAGGTTTAGGTTTAGAGTTAGGGTTAGGGTTAGCATAAGGGTTAGGGTTAGGGTTAGGGTTAGGGTGAGCGTTAGTGTTGGGGTTAGGGTTAGGTGTTAGGGTTAGTGTTAGGGTTAGGGTAAGGGTTAGGGTTAGGATTAGGGTAAGGGTTAGGGATGGGTTAGGGTTACGGTAAGGCTAAGGGTTAGAGTTAGGGTTAGGGTAAGTTTTAGGGTTAGGGTTAGGGTTAGGGTTAGGGTGAGCGTTAGTGTTGGGGTTAGGGTTAGGGTTATGGTAAGGGTAAGGGTTAGGTTTAGGGATAGGGTTAGGGTAATTGTAAGGGTTAGCATTAGGGTTAGTGTTAAGGTTAGTGTTAATGTTAGGGTTTGGGTTTGGGTTAGGGTAAGGGTCAGGGTTAGGGTTAGCGTTAGGTTTAGGGTTAAGGTGAGGGTTAGGGTTAGGGTTAGGCAAAGTGTTAGGGTGAGGGTTAGGGTAAGGTTTAGTGTTAGGTTTAGGGTTATGGTTAGATGTAGGGTTAGGGTTAGGGTAAGGGTTAGGGTTAGGTTTAAGGTTATGCTTAGACGTAGGGTTAGGGTTACGGTAAGGGTAAAGGTTAGGGTTAGGGTTAGGGTTAGGGTAAGGGTTATAGTTAGGGGTTAGGTTTAGGGTTAGGGTTAGAGTTAGGGTAAGGGATAAGGTTAGGGTTAGGGTTAGAGTAAGGATAAGCGTTAGGGTTAGGTTTAGCGTTAGGTTTATTTTTGGAGTTAAGGTTAGGGTTAGGGTTAGGGTAAGGGTAAGTGTTAGTGTTAGAGTTAGGGTTAGGTTAGGGTTAGGGTTAGGGTTAGGGTTAGGGTTAGGGTTAGTGTTAGAGTTAGGGTTAGGTTTAAGGTTAGGGTTAGTGTATGGGTAAGGGTTAGGGTTAGGGTTAGTGTTAGGGTAAAGGTTAGGGTTAGGGTTAGTGTTAGGGGTAGAGTAAGGTTAAGGGTTAGGTTTAGGGTTAGGGTTAGTTTTATGGTGAGGGTAAGGGTTAGGGTTAGTGTTAGGGTTAAAGTTACGGTTAGGGTTAGGGTTAGGGTTAGGGTAAGGGTAAGAGCTAGGGTAAGGGTTAGGGTTAGGGTTAGGTTTAGGGTAAGGGTAAGGGTTAGAGGTAGGGTTAGGGTTATGGTTAGGTTTAGGGTTAGGGTTAGGGTTAAGTTTAGGGTTAGGGTTAGTGTTAGAGTAAGGGTAAGGGTAAGGTTTATGGTTAGGGTTAGGGTTAGTGTTAGAGAAAGGGTAAGGGTTAGGGTTAGGGTTAGGGTAAGGATTAGGGTTAGGGTTAGGGTTAATGTAAGGGTTAGGTTTAGTATTAGGTTTAGCATTAAGGATAGATTTAGGATTAGGGTAAGGGTTAGGGTAGGGTAAGGCTAAGGTTAGGGTTAGGGTTAAGGTTAGGGTTGGGTTATGGTTAGGGTTAGGCTAAGGGTAAGGGTTACGGTTAGGGTTAGTGTTAGGTTTAGGGTAAGGGTTAGGGTTAGGGTTACGGTGAGGTTTAGTGTAAGGGTTAAGGTTAGGGTAAGGTTTAGGGTTAAGTTTAGCTTCAGGTTTAGGGTTAGGGAAAGGGTTAGTTTTAGGTTTAGGTTTAGTATAGGGTTAGGGAAAGGGTAAGGTTTAAGGTAAGGGTTAGGGTTAGGTTTAGTGTTAGGGTTAGGGTTAGGGTTAGGGTAAGGGTAAGGGTTAGGGTTAGGTTTAGGTTTAGGGTTAGGGTTAGGGTTAGGGTAAGGGTTAGGGTTAGGGTTAGTGTTCGGTTGAGGGTTAAGGTTAGGGTTAGGATTAGGGTAAGGGTAAGGGTTAGCGTTAGGGTAAGGATAAGGGTTAGGTTTAGGGTAAGGGTAAGGTTTAGGGTTAGGGTTAGGGTTAGGTTTGGGGTTAGGATTAGGGTAAGGGTTAGGGTTAGGGTTAGGGTTAGAGGTAGAGTTAGGGTTTGGTTAAGGATAAGGATTAGGGTTAGGGTTAGAGTTAGGGTTAGGGTAAGGGTTTGGGTTAGGATTAGGGTTAGGGTTAGCATTAAGGTTAGGGTTAGGGTTAGGGTGAGGAAAAGGGTAAGGGTTAGGTATAGGGTTAGGGTTAGGGTAAGTGTTAGTGTTAGCGTTAGGTTTAGGGTTAGCATTAAGGTTAGGGTTAAGGTTAGGGTAAGGGTAAGGTTTAGGGTTAGGGTTAAGGTAAGGGTAAGGGTTAGGGTTAGGGTTAGGGTAAGGGTAAGGTTTAGGGTTCAGGTTAGGGTTAGGTTTAGGGTTAGGGTTAGGTTTAGGGTAAGGGTAAGGGTTAGGGTTAGGGTTAGGGAAAGGGTAAGGGTTAGGTATAGGGTTAGGGTAAGGGTAAGGGTTAAGGTTAGGGTTAGGTTTAGGGTTAGGGTTAGGGTAAGGGTTCGCGTTCGGGTTAGTGTTAGGGTTACGGTTAAAGTTAGCGTTAGGGTTAGGGTAAGGGTAAGGGTTAGATTTAGGGTTAGGGTTAGGTGTCAGGGTTAGGTTTAGGGTTAGTTTTAGGGTTAGGTTAAGGGTAAGGTTTAGGGTTAGGTTTAGAATTAGGGGTTAGGTTTAGGGTTAGTGTTAGTGTTAGGGTGATGGTTAGGGTTATGTTTAGGGTAAGGGTAAAGTTTAGGGTTAGGGTTAGGTTTGGGTTTAGTGTTAGGTAAGAGTAAGGGTTAGGGTTAGGGTAAGGGGTAGGGTTAGGGTAAGGGTTAGGGTTAGGGTTAGGGTTAGGTTTGGGTTAGGGTTAGGGTTAGGGTTAGGGTAAGGGTAAGTGTTAGGGTAAGGGTTAGGGTTAGGGTTAGGGTTCGGTTTAGGTTTTGGGTTAGGGTATGGGTAAGGTTTAGGGTTAACGTTAGGGTTACGGTAAGGCTAAGGGTTAGAGTTAGGTTTAGGGTAAGGTTTAGGGTTAGGGTTAGGTTTAGGGTTAGATTTGGGGTTAGGTTTAGGGTTAGGGGTTAGGGTTAGTGTTAGGTTTAGGGTAAGAGTTAGGGTTAGGGTTAGGGTAAGGGTTAGGGATAAGGTTAGGTTTACGGTAAGGCTAAGGGCTAGAGTTAGGTTTAGGGTAAGGTTTAGGGTTAGGGTTAGGTTTAGGGTTAGATTTGGGGTTAGGGTTAGGGATAGGGTTAGGGTAAGGGTAACGGTTAGGGTTAGGATTAGGGTTAGGGTTAGGGTTAGGGTTAGGGTTAGGGTAAGGGTTAGGGTTAGGGTTAGGGTTAGGGTTGAGGCTAGGGTTAGGGTTAGGGTTATAGGTAGGGTTAGGGTTAGGGTAAGGGTAAGGGTTAGGATTATGGTTAGGGTTAGGTTCAGGGTTAGGGTTATAGTTAGTGTTAGGGTTAGGGTGAGAGGCAGGGTTAGGGTTAGGGTAAGGGTAAGAGTTAGGGTTAGGGTTAGGGTAAGGGTTAGGGTTAGGGGTTAGGGTTAGGGTAAGGGTTAGAGTTAAGGTAAGTGTTAGGGTTAGGGTTAGGGTTAGGGTAAGGTTAAGCGTTAGGTTTAGGGTTAGGGTTGGGTTTAGGGTTGGGGTTAAGGTTAGGGTTAGGTTTAGGGTAAGGGTAAGTGTTAGTGTTAGGGTCAGGGTTAGGTTTCAGGTTAGGATTATGGTAAGGGTAAGGGTTAGGTTTAGGGTTAGTGTTAGGGTAAAGGTTAGGGTTAGGGTTAGGGTTAGGGTAAGCTTAAGGGTTAGGTTTAGGTTTAGGTTTAGGGTTAGGTTTAGGGTGAGGGTTAGGGTTAGGGTTAGGGTAAGGGTTAGGGTTAGGGTTAAGGTTAGGGCTATGGTAAAAGTTAGGGTTACGGTTAGGGTTAGGGTTAGGGTAGAGGTAAGTGTTAGGGTTAGGGTTAGGGTTAGGTTTAGGGTAAGTGTAAGCGTTATGTTTAGAGTTAGGTTTAGGTTTAGGTTTGGGGTTAATGTTAGGGTTAGTGTTAGGGTAAGGATAAGGGTTAGGGTTAGGTTTAAGATTAGGTTTAGGGTAAGGGTAAGGGTTAGGGTTAGGGTTAGGGTAAGGGTTAGGGTTAGGATTAGGGTAAGGGTTAGGTTTAGGGTTAGGGTTACGGTAAGGCTAAGGGATAAAGTTAGGTTTAAGGTAATTTTTAGGGTTAGGGTTAGGGTTAGGGTTAGGGGTTAGGGTTAGAATTAGGGTTAGGGTTTGGGTTATGGTAAGGGTAAGGGTTAGGTTTAGGGATGTGGTTAGGGTAAGGGTAAGGGTTAGCATTAGGGTTAGGGTTAAGGTTAGCGTAAATGTTAGGGTTAGGGTTTGGGTTAGGGTATGGGTAAGGGTCAGGGTTAGGGTTAGGGTTAGGGTTAGGGTTAAGGTTAGGGTTAGGGTTAAGGTTAGGCAAAGGGTTAGGGTTAGGGTTAGGGTAAGTATTAGGGTTAGGTTTAGGTTTAGGGTTAGGATTAGGTTTAGCTTTAGGGATAGGGTTAGCATTAAGGTTAGGGTTAGAGTTAGGGTAAGCATAAGAGTTAGGATTAGGCTTAAGGTAAGGGTAAGGGTTAGGTTTAGGTTTAGGGTTAGGATTAGGTTTAGCTTTAGGGGTAGGGTTAGCATTAAGGTTAGGGTTAGAGTTAGGGTAAGCATAAGAGGTAGGATTAGGGTTAAGGTAAGGGTAAGGGTTAGGGTTAGGGTTAGGGTTATGGGAAGGGTTAGTGTTAGGGTTAGGGTTATGTTTAGAGTTAGGGGAAGGGAAAGGGTTAGGGTTAGGGTTAGCGTTAGGGTTAGTTTTCGGGTTACGGTTATGGTAAGGGTAAGGGTTAGGGTTAGGTTTAGGGTTAGGTTTAGGGTTTGGGTTAGGGTTAGGGTTAGGGTAAGGGTAAAGGTTAGGGTTAATGTTAGGGTTGTGTTAGGTTTAGGGTTAGGGTAAGGATTAGGGTTAGGGTAATGGTTAGGGTTAGAGTTAGGGATAGGTTTAGGTTTAGAGTTAGGGTTAGGGTTAGCATAAGGGTTAGGGTTAGGGTTAGGGTTAGGGTGAGCGTTAGTGTTGGGGTTAGGGCTAGGGGTTAGGGTTAGTGTTAGGGTTAGGGGAAGAGTTAGGGTTAGGGTTAGGGTAAGGGTTAGGTTTAGGGTTAGGGTTACGGTAAGGCTAAGGGTTAGAGTTAGGGTTAGGGTAAGGTTTAGGGTTAGGGTTAGGGTTAGGGTTAGATTTGGGGTTAGGGTTAGGCATAGGGTTAGGGTAAGGTTTAGGGTTAGGATTAGGGTAAGGGTAAGGGTTAGGTTAGGGTCATGGTTAGGGTTAAGGATAGGGTTAAGGTTTTGGGTTAGAGGTAGAGTTAGGATTAGGGTTAGGGTAAGGGTTAGGGTTAGGGTTAGGGTTAGTGTTAGGTTTAGGTTAAGCTTAGGGTTAGGGTTAGGTTAAGGGTAAGGGTTAGTGTTAGGGTTAGGGTTAAGAGTCAGGTTCAGGTTTAGGGTTAGGTTAGAGTAAGGGTAAGGTTTAGGGTTAGGGTTAGGGTTAGGGTTAGGTTTGGGTTT
The DNA here is from genome assembly GCA_024803745.1 of Megascapheus bottae. NCBI lineage: Eukaryota > Metazoa > Chordata > Mammalia > Rodentia > Geomyidae > Megascapheus > Megascapheus bottae. The sequence continues at coordinate 6,773,698 of JANJXV010000038.1, read as the reverse complement.
AGGGTTAGAGTTAGAGTAAGGGTTAGGGTTAGGGTTAGGGTTAGGGTTAGGGTTAAGGTAGGGTTAGGGTTAGGCTATGGGTAAGGTTTAGGGTTAGGGTTAGGGTTAGGGTAAGGGTTAGGGTTAGGGTTAGGCTTAGAGTTAGGGTTAAGTTTAGGGTTAGGGTTAGGGTTAGGGTTAGGGTTAGGTTTAGGGTTAGGGTTAGGGTAAGGTAAGGGTTAGGATTAGGGTTAGAGTTTAGGTTAGGGTAACGGTTAGGGTTAGGGTTAGAGTAAGGATAAGGGTAATGTTTAGGGTTAGGGTTAGGGTTAGGGTTAGAGTTAGGGTTATGTGTAGGGTTAAGGTTAGGGTAAGGGTAAGGGTTAGGGTTAAGGTTAGAATTAGGGATAAATTTAGGGTTAGGGTTAGGGTTAGGTTAGTGTAAGGAATGGGATAGTGTTAGGGTTAGGGTACGGGTAAGGGTTAGGGTTGTGGTTAGGATTAGCATTAAGTTTAGGGTTAGGGTTAGGGTTAGGGTAAATGTAAGGGCTAGGGTTTGAATTAGGGTTAGGTTAAGGGTAAGGTTTAGGGTTAGGGTTAGGATAAGTTTTAGGGTTAGGGTTAGGGTAAGGTAAGGGTTAGGATTAGGGTTAGGGTTAAGGTTAGGGTAACGGTTAGGGTTAGGGTTAGGGTAAGGGTAAGGGTACTGTTTAGGGTTAGGGTTAGGGTTAGGGAAAGTTAAGGATTAGGGTTAGGTTTAGGGTTAGGGTAAGGATTAGGGTTAGGATTAGGGTTAGGGTAAGTGTTAGGGTTAGCATTAAGGTTAGGGTTAGGGTTAGGGTAATGGTAAGGGTTAGGGTTATGGTTAGGGTTAGGGTAATGGTTAGGGTTAGGGTTAAAGTTAGGGTTAGGGTTAGGTTTAGGATAATGGTTAGGGTTAGGGTTAGGGTAAGGGTTAGGGTTAGGTTAATGGTAATGGTTAGGGTTAGCCTTAGATTTAGGGTTAAGTTTAGGTTTAGGTTTAGGGTTAGGGTTAGGGTTAGGGTTAGGTTTAGGGTTAGGGTTAGGGTAAGGTAAGGGTTAGGATTAGGGTTAGAGTTTAGGTTAGGGTAACGGTTAGGGTTAGGGTTACGTTAAGAAAAAAGGTAATGTTTAGGGTTAGGGTTAGGGTTAGGGTTAGGGTTATGTGTAGGGTTAAAGTTAGGGTAAGGATAAGGGTTAGGATTAAGTTTAGAGTTAGGGATAAGTTTAGGGTTAGGGTTAGGGTTAGGGTTAGGGTAAATGTAAGGGCTAGGGTTTGAATTAGGGTTAGGTTAAGGTAAGGGTTAGGGTTAGGGTTAGGGTAAGGTAAGGGTTAGGATTAGGGTTAGGGTTAAGGTTAGGGTAACGGTTAGGGTTAGGGTTAGGGTAAGGGTAAGGGTAATGTTTAGGGTTAGGGTTAGGGTTAGGGAAAGGTTAAGGATTAGGGTTAGGATTAGGGTTAGGCTAATTGTAAGGATTAGGGTTAGGGTTAGGGTTAGGGTAATGGTTAGGGTTAGGGTTAGGTTTAGGTTCAGGGTTAGGGTTAGGGTTAAATTTAGGGTTAAGGTAAGGGTTAGGGTTATGGTAAGGGTTAGGGTTAGGTTTAGGGTTAGAATTAGGGTAAGAGTAAGGGTTAGGGTTAGGGTTAGGGTAAGGGTAAGGTTTAGGGTTACTGTTAACGTTAGGGTTAGGGTTAGGCTAAGGGTAAGTGTTAGGGTTAGGGTTAGGATTAGGGTAAGGGTGAGGGTGAGGGTAAGGGTTAGCCTTAGGGTTAGGGTTAGGGTTAAGGTTAGGGTTAGGATTAGGGTTAGGTTAAGGGTAAGGGCTAGCCTTAGGGTTAGGGTTAGGGTTAGGTTTATGGTAAGGGTAAGGGTTAGAGGTAGGGTTAGGGTTAGGGTTAGGTTTAGGGTTAGGGTTAGGGTAATGGTAAGGGTTAGGGTTACGGTTAGGGTTAGAGTAAGGATAAGGGTAAGGTTTAGGGTTAGGGTTAGTGTTAGGAAAAGGGTAAGGGTTAGGGTTCGGGTTAGGGTAAGGATTAGGGTTAAGTTTAGGGTTAAGGTAAGGGTTAGGGTTAGGGTTAGTGTTAACATTAACTTTAGGGTTAGGGTTAGGGTAAGGGTTAGGATTAGGGTTAGGGTGAGGGTAATGGTTAGGGTTAGGGTTAAGATTAGGGTTAGGGTTAGGGTAAGGTTTAGGGTTAGGTTTAGGGATAAGATTAGGTTAAGGGTAATGGTTAGGGGTAGGTTTGGGTTCAGGGTTAGGGTTAGCAAGGGGTAAATTTTAGGGTTAGGGTTAAGGTTAGGGTTAGTATAAGGGTTAGGGTTAGGGTAAGGGTTAGTGTTAGGTTTAGGGTTAGGATTAGGGTAAGGGTAAGGGTAAGGGTAAGGGTAAGGGTTACAGTTAGGTTTAGGTTCAGGGTTAGGGTTAGGGTAAGGGTTAGGGTTAGGGTTAGTGTTAGGTTTAGGGTGAAGCTTAGAGTTAGGGTTAGGGTAAGCGTAAGGGTTAGTGTTAGGGTTAGGGTTAGAAGTCAGGTTTATGTTTAGGGTTAGGTTAGAGTAAGGGTAAGGTTTAGGCTTAGGGTTAGGGTTAGGTTTGGGGTTAGGGTTAGGGTTAGAGTAAGGGTTAGGGTTAGGGTTAGGGTAAGGGTAAGGGTTAGGGTTAGGGTTAGGGTTAGGGTTAGGGTTAAGGTTAGGGTTAGGCTTAGGGTAAGGGTTAGGGTTAGGGTTAGGGTAAGGGTTAGGGTTAGGATTAGGGTTAGGGTTAAGGTTAGGGTTAGGGTTAGGTTTAGGCTAAGGGTTAGGGTTAGGGTTAGGGTAAGGGTTAGGGTTAGGGTAATGGTAATGGTTAGGGTTAGGCTTAGGGTTAGGGTTAAGTTTAGGGTTAGGGTTTGGCTAAGGGTTAGGGTTAGGTTTAGGGTAAGGTTTATGGTTAGGGTTATTGTTAGGGTTAGAAGTAGGGTTAGGTTTAGGGTAATGGTAAGGGTTAGGTTTAGGGTTAGGTTTTGGGTAAGGGTTAGGGTTAGGGTTTATGGTTAGGTTTAGGGTAAGGGTTAGGGTTAGGGCTAGGGTTAGTGTTAGTGTTAGGGTTAGGGTTAGCATAAGGTTAAATGTTAGGGTTTGGATTAGGGTTAGGGTTAGGGTTACATTAAGGGTAAGCGTTAGGGTTAGGGTTAGGGTTGGGTTTAGGGTTGGGGTTAAGGTTAGGGTTAGGGTTATTGTAAAGGTAAGGGTTAGGGTTAGGGTTAGGGTTAGGTTTAAGGTTAGGGTTAGGGTAAGTGTAAGGGTTAGGGTTAGGGTTAGGGTAAAGTTTAGAGTTAGGGTTAGGGTTAGGGTTAGATTTAGGGTTAGGGTTAAGATAAGGGTAAGGGTTAGGTTTAGGGTTAGGGTTAGGTTTAAGATTATGGTTATGGTTAGGGTTAGGGTAAATGTAAGGTCTAGGTTTAGAGTTAGGGTTAGGTTAAGGGTAAGGGTTAGGGTTAGGGCTGGTTTAGGGTTAGGTTTAGGGTTAGGGTTAGGGTAATTGTAAGGGTTAGGATTAGGGTTAGGGTTATGGTTAGGGTAAGGGTTAGGGTTAGGGTAAGATTAAGGGTAATGTTTAGCCTTAGGGTAAGTGTTAGGGTTAGTGTTAGGGTTAGCATTAATGTTAGGGTTAGGGTGAGGGTAATGGTAAAGGTTAGGGTTAGGGTTAGGGTTAGGGAAGGGGTTAGGATTAAGTTAGAGTTAGGGATAAGGTTAGGGTTAGGGTTAGGGTTAGGGTAAGGATTGGGGTAGTGTTAGGGTTAGGGTAAGGGTAAGGGTTAGGGTTAGGGTTAGGATTAGCATTAAGTTTAGGGTTAGGGTTAGGGTTAGGGTGAATATAAGGGCTAGGGTTTGAATTAGGGTTAGGTTAAGGGTAAGGGTTAGGGTAGGGTTAGGTTTAGGGTTAGGTTTAGGTTAGGGTTAGGGTAAGGTAAGGGTTAGGATTAGGGTTAGGGTTAAGGTTAGGGTAACGGTTAAGGTTAGGGTTAGGGTAAGGGGAAGTGTAATGTTTAGGTTTAGGGTTAGGGTTAGGGAAAGGTTAAGGATTAGGGTTAGGGTTAGGGTAAGGATTAGGTTTAGGGTTAGGGTTAGGATTATTGTTATGGTTAGGTTCAGGGTTAGGGTTAGGGTTAAATTTAGGGTTAGGGTAAGGGTTAGGGTTAGGGTAAGGGTTAGGGTTAGGGTAAGGGTTAGGTTCAGGGTTAGGGTTAGGGTTAAATTTAGGGTTAGGGTAAGGGGTAGGGTTAGGGTAAGGGTTAGGGTTAGGGTTAGGGTTAGGGTTAGGGTTAGGATTAGGGTTAGGGAAAGGGTTAGGGTTAGGTTTAGGTTTAGGGTTAGGGTTAGGGTAAAGGTAAGGGTTAGGGTTAGTTTTAGGATTAGGTTTAGTGTTGGGGTTAAGGTTAGGTTTAAGGTAAGTGTTAGGGTTAGGTTTAGGGTTAGGTTTAGAGTTACGTTAGTGTTATGGTTAGGGTTAGGAAAGGGTATGTGTTAGGGTTAGGGATAGGGTTGGGGTTAGAGTAAGCGTTAGGGTAAGGGTTAGGGTTAGGTTTAGGGTAAGGGTTAGGGTTAAGATTAGGGTATGGGTAAGGTTTAGGGTTAGGGTTAGGTTTAGGGTTAGGGTTAGGGTAAGGTTAGGGTTACGGTTAGGGTTACGGTTTGGTTTAGTGTTACGGTAATTGTAAGGGTTAGCGTTAGGGTTAGGGTTACTGTAAGGGTAAGGCTTAGGGTTAGGTTTAGGTTTAGGGTTAGGTTTAGGGTTAGGGTAAGGGTAAGGGTAAGGTTTAGTGTTAGGTTAGCGTTAGGGTTAGGGTAGGGAAAGGGTAAGGGTTAGGGTTAGGGTTAGGGTTAGGTTTAGGTCTAGGGTAAGGGTTAGGGTTACGGTTAAGTTTGGGGTTAGTTTTAGGGTGAGGGTTAGGGTAAGGGTAGGGGTTAGTGTAGGGTTAGGGTGAGGTTTAGTGTTGGGGTTAATGTTAGGGTTAGGGTAAGGATTAGGGTTAGGGTTAGGTTTAGGGTTAGGGTTAGGTTTATGGTTACTGTTAGGGTTAGGTGAGGGTTAGGATAAGGGTATGTGTTAGGGTTAGGGTTAGGGTAAGGGTTAGGGTTAGCATTAGGGTAAGGTAAGGGTTAGGTTTAGGGTTAAGGAAAGGGTTAGGGTTATGGTTAGGGTTAGGATTAGGTTTAGGGTAAGGGTTAGGCTTAGGTTTAGGGTAAGGGTAAGTGTAAGGTTTAGGGTTATGGTTATGGTTAGGGTTAGGGTTAGGGTAAGGGTAAGGGTTAGGTTTAGGGTTATGTTTCGGGTTAGGGTAAGGGTAAAGGTTAGGGTTAGGGTTAGGGTAAGGGTTAGGGTTAGGGTTAGGGTTAGGTTTAGGGTTAGGGTTAGGGTTAGGGAAATAATAAGGGTTAGGGTTATGGTTAGGTTTAGGGTTAGGGTTAGGTTAAGGGTAAGGGTTAGGTTTAGGTTTACGGTTAGGGTTAGGTTTAGGGTTAGGTGTTACGGTTAGCTTTAGTTTTAGGGTTATGGTTAGGGTAAGGGTAAGGGATAGGGTTAGGGATAGGGTTAGGGTTAGGGTTAGGTTTAGGGTTAGGGCTAGATTAAGGGTAAGGGTTAGGGTTAGGTGTATCGTTAGGGTTAAGGTTAAGGTTAGGGTTAGGGTAAAGGTAATGGTTAGGTTAGGGTTACGGTAATGGTTAGGGTAAGGGTTATTATTAGGTATAGGGTTAGGTTTAGGGTTAGGGTTAGGGTTAGCGTAAACGTAAGGGTTAGTGTTAAAGTTAGGGTTTGGGTTAGGTTTAGGGTTAGGGTAAGGGTAAGTGTTAGGTTTAGGTTTAGGGTTAGGGTTAGGGTAAGGGTAAGGGTTAGGTTTAGGTTTAGGGTTAGGTTTAGGGTTATTGTTAGGGTTAGGGTTAGGGAAAGGATAAGGGTTAGGGTTAAGTTTAGGTTTAGGGTTAGGGTTAGAGTTAGGGTAAGGGTAAGGGTTAGGGTTACAGTTAGGGTTAGGGTTAGGTTTAGGTTTAGGGTTAGGGTTATGGTAAGGGTTAGGGTTAGGATTAGTTTTAGGGTTAGGGTTAGGGTAAGGGTTGGGTTAGGTTTAGGGTAAGGTAAGGTTTAGGGTTATGATTAGGGTTAGGGTTAGGGTTAGGGTAAGTGTAAGGGTTAGGTTTAGGGTTAGGTTTAGGGTTATGTTTCGGGTTAGGGTAAGGGTAAAGGTTAGGGTTAGGGTAAGGGTTAGGGTTAGGGTTAGGGTTCGGTTTAGGCTTAGGGTTAGGGTTAGGGAAATAATAGGGGTTAGGGTTATGGTTAGGTTTAGGGTTAGGGTTAGGTTAAGGGTAAGGGTTATGTTTAGGTTTACGGTTAGGGTTAGGTTTAGGGTTAGGTGTTACGGTTAGAGTTAGTTTTAGGGTTAGGGTTAGGGTAAGGGTAAGGGATAGGGTTAGGGATAGGGTTAGGGTTAGGGTTATGTTTAGGGTTAGGGCTAGAGTAAGGGTAAGGGTTAGGGTTAAGTGTATCGTTAGGGTTAAGGTTAAGGTTAGGGTTAGGGTAAAGGTAATGGTTAGGTTAGAGTTACGGTAATGGTTAGGGTAAGGGTTATTATTAGGTTTAGGGTAGGTTTAGGGTTAGGGTTAGGGTTAGGGTTAGGGTAAGCGTAAGGGTTAGGGTTACAGTTAGGGTTTGGGTTAGGTTTAGGGTTAGGGTAAGGGTAAGTGTTAGGGTTAGGTTTAGGGTTAGGGTTAGGGTAAGGGTAAGGGTTAGGTTTAGTTTATGGTTAGGTTTAGGGGTATTGTTAGGGTTAGGGTTAGGGAAAGGATAAGGGTTAGGGTTAAGTTTAGGTTTAGGGTTAGGGTAAGGGTTAAGTTTAGGGTTAGGGTAAGGGTTAGTGTAAGGGTTAGGATTAGTTTTAGGGTTAGGGTAAGGGTTAGGGTTAGGGTTAGGGTTAGGTTTAGTGTTTGGGTTAAGGTTAGGGTTAGGGTAAGGTTAGGGTTTTTATTAGGGTTAGGTTTAGGGTTAGGTTTAGTGTTACAATTAGGGTTAAGTTTAGGGTTAGGGTAAGGGTATGTGTTAAGTTTAGGGTGAGGGTTAGGGTTAGGTTTAGCATTAGGGTAAGTGTAAGGGTTAGGGTAAGGGTGAGGGTTAAGGTAAGGGTAAGGGTTAGTGTTAGGTTTAGGGTTACGTTTAGGGTAAGGGTTAGGGTTAGGTTTAGGGTAAGGGTAAGGTTTAGGGTTAGGGTTAGGGTAAGGGTAAGGGTTAGGTTAGTGTTAGGTTTAGGGTTATGTTTAGGTTTAGGGTAACGGTAAGGGTTAGGGTTAGGGTTAATTTTAGGATTAGGGTAAGGTTTAGGGTTAAGGTTAGTGTTAGGGTTGGGGTTAGGGTAAGGGTAAGTGTTAGGGTTAAGGTTAGGGTTAGGACAAGGGAAAGGTTAGGGAAGTTTTAGTGTTAGGGTTAAGGGTTAGGGTAAGGGTTAGGGTTAGGGTTAAGTTTAGGGTTAGTGTTAGCGTTAGGGTAAGGGTTAGGGTTAGGGTTAGGTTTAGGGTTAGGGTTACGGTTAGGGTAATGGTTAGGGTTAGGTTTAGGGTTAGGGTTAGGGTAAGGGTAAGGGTTAGGTTTAGGTTTAGGGTTAGGTTTAGGTTTAGGGTTAGGGTTAGGGTTAGGGTTAGGTTTTGGGTTAGGGTTAGGGTTAGGGTTAAGGAAAGGCTAAGGGTTAGGTTTAAGTTTAGGTTTAGGGTTAGGGATAGGATTAAGTTTAGGTTTTCGTTAGGGTAAGGGTAAGGGTTAGGGTTAGGGTTAGGGTTAGGGTAAGTGTAAGGGTTAGGGTTAAGGTTAGGGTTAGGTTTAGGGTTAGGGTTAGGGTTAGGGTAAGGGTAAGGGTTAAGGTTAGGATTAGTTTTAGTGTTAGGGTAAGGGTAAGGGTTAGGGTTAGGGTTAGGGTTAGGTTTAGTGTTGGGGTTAAGGTTAGGGTTAGGTTAATGTTAGGGTTTGGATTAGGGTTAGGTTTAGGGTTAGGTTTTGTGTTACAGTTAGTATTAGGGTTGGCGTAAGGGTATGTGTTAAGGGTGAGGGTTAGGGTTAAGTTTAGCATTAGGGTAAGGGTAAGGGTTAGGGTAAGGTTAGGGTTATGGTAAGTGGAAGGGTTACGGTTAGGGTTAGAGTTAGGTTTAGGGTAAGGGTTAGGGTTAGGTTTAGGGTAAGGGTAAGGTTTAGGGTTAGGGTTAGGGTTAGGGTAAGGGTAAGGGTTAGGTTAGTGTTAGGTTTAGGGTTAGGTGTAGGTTTAGGGTAACTGTATGGTTTAGGGTTAGGGTTAGGGTATGGGTTAGGTTTAGGGTTACGGTTGGGGTTAGGGTAAGGGTAAGTGTTAGGGTTAGGGTTAGGGTTAGGATAAGGGGAAGTGTTAGGGAAGTTTTAGGGTTAGGGGTAAGGGTTAGGGTTAGGGTTAGGGCTTAGGGTTATGGTTATGGTTAGGTTTAGGGTTATGTTTAGGTTTAGGTTTAGGGTTAGGGTAAAGGTAAGGGTTAGGGTTAAGGTTAGGGTTAGGTTTAGGGTTAGGGTTAGTGTTAGGGTAAGTTTAAGGGTTAGAGTTAGGATTAGGGTTATGGTTAGGGTAAGCGTTAAGTTTAGGGTTATGGTTAGAGTTAGGGTTAGGTTTAGGGTTAGGGTTAGTGTTAGGGTAAGGTTCAGGGTTAGAGTTAGGATTAGGGTTATGGTTAGGATAAGGGTTAAGTTTAGGGTTACGGTTAGGGTTAGGGTAAGGGTTAGGTTTAGGGTAAGGTTAAGGGTTAGGGTTAGGGTTAGGGTTAGGGTAATGTTAAGGGTTAAGGTTAAGGTTAGGGTTAGGTTTAGTTTTACGGTTAGGGTTAGGGTTATGGTAAGGGTATGGGTTAGGGTTAGGATTGGGGTTAGTGTTAACTTGAGGCTTAGGGATAGGGTTAGGGTTAGGGTTGGGTTGAGGGTTAGGGTTAGGGTAAGGGTAAGGGTTAGGGTTAGGGTTAGGGTTAGGGTAGGGGTTACGGTAAGGGTTAGGGTTAGGGTTAGGGTTAGGGTTAGAGTAAGGGTAAGGGTTAGGGTTACGTTTACGTTTAGGGATAAGTTTAGGTTTAGGGTTAGGGTAAGGGTAAGTATTAGGTTAGGGATAGGTTTAGGGTTAGGGTAAGGGTTAGGGTTAGGGCAAGGTTTAGAGTTAGGGTTAGGGTTAGGGTTAGGGTTAGGGAAGGGTTAGGGTTAGGGTTAGTGTTAGGTTTAGGGTTAGGGTTAGGTTTAGGATTAGGGTAATGGTAAGGGTTAGGGTTAAGGTTAGGGTTAGGGTTAGGGTTAGGTAAGGGTAAGGCTTTGGTTTATGGTTAGGGTTAGGTTTAGGGTTAGGGTTAGGGTTAGGGTTAGGGAAAGGATAAGGGTTAGGGTTAAGGTTAGGTTTAGGGTTAGGGTTACGATTAGGGTTAGGTTTAGGGTTAGGGTTAGGGTAAACGTAAGGGTTAGGTTTAGATAGGGTTACAGTTAAGTTTAGGGTTAGGGTAAGGGTAAGGGTAAGGTTAGGGTTGTGTTAGGGTTAGGGTTAGGGTTAAGGTTAGCGTTAGGTTTAGGGTTAGGGTTAGGGTAAGGGTTAGGTTTAGGGTTAGGGGTAGGGTAAGGGTAAGGGTTAGGGTTAGGGTTAGGGTTAGGGAATGGGTAAGGATTAGGGTTAGGGTTAGGGTTAATGGTAAGGTTTAGGGTTAGCATTAGTGTTAGGGTAAGAGTTATGGTTAGGGTTAGGGTTAGCATTAAGTTTAGGTTTAGGGTAAGGGTAAGTGTTAGGGTTAGGGTTTGGGTTATGGTTAGGGTTAGGGGTTAGGGTTAGGGTTAGGATTGATGTTAGGGTTAGGGTTAGGGTAAGGGAAAGGGTGAGGATTAGGTTTAGGTTTCACGTAAGTGTTAGGGTTAGGGTTAGGGTAAGGGTAAGGGTTAGGGTTAAGGTTAGGGAAAGGGTTAGGGTTAGGTTTAGGGTTAAGGTTAGGGTTATGGTTAGGGTAAGTATAAGGGTTAGGGTTAAGTTTAGGGTCAGGGTTAGGGTTAGGTTTAGGGTTAGGGTAAGGGTAAGGGTTAGGGTTAGGATTGGGTTTAGGGTTATGGTAAGGGTTAGGGTTAAGGTTAGGGTTAGGGTTAGGGTAAGGGTTAGGGTTAGGGTTAGGGAAGGGTTATGGTTAGGGGTAGAGTTAGTATTAGGGTTAGCGTTAGGGTAAGGGTAAGGGTTAGGGTTAGGGTTAAGGTAAGGGTAAGGGTTAGGGTTAGGGTTAGGTTTAGGGTAAGGTTTAGGGATAGGTTTATGGTAATGGTAAGGTTAAGGTTTAGGGTTAGGTTTAGGGTTAGGGTAAGGGAAAGGGTTAGGTTTAGAGTTAGGGTTATGGTTAGGTTTAGGGTTAGGGTAAGGGTAAGGTTAGGGTTAGGGTTAGGGTTAGGGTAAGGATAGGGTTAGGGTTAGGGTTAGGTTTAGGCTTAGGGTAAGGGTTAGGGTTAGGGTTAGGGTAAGGGTTGGGTTTTGGGTTAGGGTTAGGGTAGGGTTTAGGGTAAGGTTAAGTGTTAGGGTTAAGTTTAGGGTTAGGATAAGGGTAAGGGTGAGGGTTAGGTCTTGGGTTAGGGTTTGGGGTTAGGGTTAGGGTTAGGTTTAGGGTTAGGGTTCTGTTAAGAGTAAGGTTAGGGTTAGGGTTAGGGCTAGTGATAGGTTTAGGTTAGAGTTAGGGTAAGGGCAAAGGTTAGGTTTAGAATTAGGGTGAAGATTAGAGTTAGGCTAAGCGTTAGGGTTAGGTTTAGGGTTAGTGTTATGGTAATTGTAAGGGTTAGGTTTAGGGTTAGGGTTAGGGTTAAGTTTAGGGTTAGGGTTAGGATTAGGGTTAGGGTAAGGGTTAGGGTAAGGGTTAGGGTAAAGTTTAGTGTTAGGGTTAGGGTTAGCGTTAGAGTTAGGTTTAGGGTTATGGTAAGGGTAAGGGTTAGGGTTAGGGTCAGGGTTAAGGTTAGGTTAAGTGTTAGGGTTAGGGTTAGGGTAAGGATTAGGGTAAGGTTTAGGGTTAGGGTTAGGGTTAGGGTTAGCGTTAGAGGTGGGTTTAGGGTTATGGTAAGCATAAGGGTTAGGGTTAGGGTCAGGGTTAAGGTAAGGTTTAGGGTTAGGGTTAGGGTTAGGGTAAGGATAAGTGTTAGGGTTAGGGTTAGGGTTAGGGTAAGTCTTAGGGTAAGGGTTAGGGTTAGGGTTAGGGTTTGGGTTAAGTTTAGGGTTAGGGTTAGGATAACGGTAAGGGTTAGGGTTAGGGTTAGGGTAAGTGTTAGGTTTAGGGTTAGGGTTAGTGTAAGTGTAAGGCTTAAGTTTAGGGTTAGGGTTAAGGTTAGGGGTAGGGTTAGGGTTAGGATTAGGTTTAGGTTTAGGGTAAGGGTACGGGTTAGGGTTAGGGTTAGTTTTAGGGTTAGGGTTAGAGTTAGGGTTATGGTAAATGTATGGGTTAGGGTTAGGATTGGGGTTAGGGTTAACTTGAGGCTTAGGGATAGGATTAGGGTTAGGGTTGGTTTTAGGGTTAGGGTTAGCGTAAGGGTAAGGGTTAGGGTTAGGGTTAGGGTTAGGGTTAGGGTTAGGGTAAGGGTAAGGGTTAGTGTTAGGGTTAGGGTTAGGTTTAGTGTTGGGGTTAAGGTTAGGTTTAGGCTAACGGTTAGGGTTAGGTTTAGGTTTAGGTTTAGGGTTACTGTTAGGGTTAGTGTTAGGATTAGATTAAGGGAATGTGTTAGGGTATGTGTTTCGTGTCGGGTTAGGGTTAGCGTTAGGGTAAGGGTAAGGGTAAGGTGTAGGTTTCGGATTAGGGTTAAGGTAAGGGTTAGGGTTAGGGTTAGGGTTAGGGTAAGGGTTAGGGTTAGCGTTAGGTTTAGAGTTAGGGTTAGTGTTAGGGTTAGGGTTAGGGAAGGGTTAGGGTTAGGGTTAGTGTTAGGTTTAGGGTTAGGGTTAGGTTTAGGATTAGGGTAATGGTAAGGGTTAGGGTTAAGGTTAGGGATAGGTTTAGGGTTAGGGTAAGGGTAAGGCTTAGGTTTATGGTTAGGGTTAGGTTTAGGGTTAGGGTTAGGGTTAGGGAAAGGATAAGGGTTTGGGTTAAGTATAGGATTAGGGTTAGGGTTAGGATTAGGGTTAGGTTTAGGGTTAGGGTTAGGGTAAAGGTAAGGGTTAGGTTTAGATAGGGTTAGAGTTAGGTTTAGGGTTAGGGTAAGGGTAAGGGTAAGGTTAGGGTTAGTGTTAGTGTTAGGGTTAGGGTTAAGGTTAGCGTTATGGTTAGGGTTAGGGTTAGGGTTAGGGTTATGGTATGGGTTAGGGTTAGGGTTAGGATTAGGGTTAGGGTTATGTTTAGGTTTAGGGTTAGGGTAAAGGAAAGGGTTAGGGTTAAGGTTAGGGCTAGGGTTAGGTTTAGGGTTAGGGTTAGTGTTAGGGTAAGTTTAAGGGTTAGAGTTAGGATTAGGGTTATGGTTAGGGTAAGGGTTAGGGTTAGAGTTAGGATTAGGGTTATGGTTAGGGTAAGGGTTAAGTTTAGGGTTATGGTTAGGGTTAGGGTTAGGTTTAGGTTTAGGGTTAGTGTTAGGGTAAGGTTCAGGGTTAGAGTTAGGATTAGGGTTATGGTTAGGATAAGGGTTAAGTTTAGGGTTACGGTTAGGGTTAGGGTAAGGGTTAGGTTTAGGGTAAGGTTAAGGGTTAGGGTTAGGGTTAGGGTTAGGGTAATGTTAAGGGTTAGGGTTAAGGTTAGGGTTAGGGTTAGTTTTACGGTTAGGGTTAGGGTTATGGTAAGGGTATGGGTTAGGGTTAGGATTGGGGTTAGTGTTAACTTGAGGCTTAGGGATAGGGTTAGGGTTAGGGTTGGGTTGAGCGTTAGGGTTAGGGTAAGGGTAAAGGTTAGGGTTAGGGTTAGGGTTAGGGTAGGGCTTACGGTAAGGGTTAGGGTTAGGGTTAGTGTTAGGGTTAGAGTAAGGGTAAGGGTTAGGGTTACGTTTACGTTTAGGGGTAAGTTTAGGTTTAGGGTTAGGGTAAGGGTAAGTATTAGGTTAGGGTTAGGTTTAGGGTTAGGGTAAGGGTAAGGGTTAGGGCAAGGTTTAGAGTTAGGGTTAGGGTTAGAGTTAGTGTTAGGTTTAGGGTTAGGGTTCGGTTTAGGATTAGGGTAATGGTAAGGGTTAGGGTTAAGGTTAGGGTTAGGGTTAGGGTTAGGTAAGGGTAAGGCTGTGGTTTATGGTTAGGGTTAGGTTTAGGGTTAGGGTTAGGGTTAGGGTTAGGGAAAGGATAAGGGTTAGGGTTAAGGTTAGGTTTAGGGTTAGGGTTACGATTAGGGTTAGGTTTAGGGTTAGGGTTAGAGTAAACTTAAGGGTTAGGTTTAGATAGGGTCACAGTTAAGTTTAGGGTTAGGGTAAGGGTAAGGGTAAGGTTAGGGTTGTGTTAGGGTTAGGGTTAGGGTTAAGGTTAGCGTTAGGTTTAGAGTTAGGGTTAGGGTTAGGGTTAGGTTTAGGGTTAGGGGTAGGGTAAGGGTAAGGGTTAGGGTTAGGGTTAGGGTTAGGGAATGGGTAAGGATTAGGGTAAGGGTTAGGGTTAATGGTAAGTTTTAGGGTTAGCATTAGTGTTAGGGTAAGAGTTATGGTTAGGGTTAGGGTTAGCATTAAGTTTAGGTTTAGGGTAAGGGTAAGTGTTAGGGTTAGGGTTTGGGCTATGGTTAGGGTTAGGGGTTAGGGTTAGGGTTAGGATTGATGTTAGGGTTAGGGTTAGGGTAAGGGAAAGGGTGAGGATTAGGTTTAGGTTTCACGTAAGGGTTAGGGTTAGGGTTAGGGTAAGGGTAAGGGTTGGGGTTAAGGTTAGGGAAAGGGTTAGGGTTAGGTTTAGGGTTAAGGTTAGGGTTATGGTTAGGGTAAGTATAAGGGTTAGGGTTAAGTTTAGGGTCAGGGTTAGGGTTAGGTTTATGGTTAGGGTAAGGGTAAGGGTTAGGGTTAGGATTGGGGTTAGGGTTAGGGTAAGGGATAGGGTTAAGATTAGGGTTAGGGTTAGGGTAAGGGTTAGGGTTAGGGCTAGGGAAGGGTTATGGTTAGGGGTAGAGTTAGTATTAGGGTTAGCGTTAGGGTAAGGGTAAGTGTTAGGGTTAGGGTTAAGGTAAGGGTAAGGGTTAGGGTTAGGGTTAGGTTTAGGGTAAGATTTAGGGATAGGTTTATGGTAATGGTAAGGTTAAGGTTTAGGGTTAGGTTTACGGTTAGGATAAGGGAAAGGGTTAGGTTTAGAGTTAGGGTTAGGGTTAGGTTTAGGGTTAGGGTAAGGGTAAGGGTAGGGTTAGGGTTAGGGTTAGGGTAAGGGTTAGGGTTAGGTTAGGGTTAGGTTTAGGCTTAGGTTAAGGGTTAGGGTTAGGGTTAGGGTAAGGGAAAGGGTTAGGTTTAGAGTTAGGGTTATGGTTAGGTTTAGGGTTAGGGTAAGGGTAAGGGTAGGGTTAGGGTTAGGGTTAGGGTAAGGTTTAGGGTTAGGGTTAGGGTTAGGTTTAGGCTTAGGGTAAGGGTTAGGGTTAGGGTTAGGGTAAGGGTTGGGTTTTGGGTTAGGGTTAGGGTAGGGTTTAGTGTAAGGTTAAGTGTTAGGGTTAAGTTTAGGGTTAGGATAAGGGTAAGGGTGAGGGTTAGGTCTTGGGTTAGGGTTTGGGGTTAGGGTTAGAGTTAGGGTTTGGGGTTAGGTTTAGGGTTAGGGTAAGATGTAGGGTTACGGTTCTGGTAAGAGTAAGGGTTAGGGTTAGGGTTAGGGTTAGGTTTAGGGATAGGTTTAGGGTTAGGGTTAGGGTAAGGGCAAGGGTTAGGTTTAGGGATAGGGTTAACCTTAGAGTTAGGGTAAGGGTTAGGGTTAGATTTAGGGTTAGAGTTATGGTAGGTGTAAGGGTTAGGTTTAGGGTTAGGGTTAGGGTTAAGTTTAGGGTTAGGGTTAGGATTAGGGATATGGTAAGGGTTAGGGTAAGGCTTAGGGTACGGTTAGGGATAGGTTTAGGGTTAGCGTTAGAGTTAGTTTAGGGTAAGGGTAAGGGTAAGGGTTAGGGTTAGGGTTAGGGTTAATGTTAGGTTAAGGGTTAGGGTTAGGGTTCGGTTAGGGGTTAGGGTAAGGATAAGTGTTAGGGTTAAATTTAGGGTTAGGTTTAGGGTTAGGGTAAGGGTTAGGGTTAGGGTTGGGGTTAGGTAAGGGGTTAGGGTAAGGGTAAGTGTTAGGGTTAAGGTTAGGGTTAGGATAAAGGTAAGGGTTAGGGTTAGGTTTAGGTTTAGGGTTTGGGGTTAGGGTTAGTTTTAGGATTAGGTTTAGGGTTAGGGTTCTGGTAAGAGTAAGGGTTAGGCTTAGGTTTAGGGTCAGTGATAGGTTTAAGGTTAGGGTTAGGCTAAGGCCCAGGGTTAGGTGTAGGGTTAGGGCTAAGGTTAGAGTTAGGGTAAGGGTTAAGGTTAGGTTTAGGGTTAGTGTTATGGTAAGTGTAAGGGTTAGGTTTAGGGTTAGGATTAGGGTTAGGATTAGGATTAGGGTAAGGGTTAGGGTAAGGGGTAGGGTAAGCTTTAGGGTTAGGGTTAGGGTTAGGGTTAGCATTTGAGTTAGTTTTAGGGTTAGGGTAAGTGTTAGGGTTAGGGTTAGGTTTAAGGTTAGGTTAAGGGTTAGGGTTAGGGGTTTGTGTTAGGGTTAGGGTTAGAGTAAAGGTTAGGATTTTGGTTAGGGTAAGGGTAAGTGTTAGGGGAGGGTTAGGGTTAGGGTAAGTGTTAGGGTAAGGGTTAGAGTAAGGATTAGGTTTAGGGTTGGGGTTATGTTAACGGTAAGGGTTAGGGTATGGGTTAGCGTAAGTTTTAGGATTAGGGTTAGGATAAGGGTTAGGGTATGGTTTAGGGTAAGGTTTAGGTTTAGGATTAGGGTTAAGTTTAGGTTAAGGGTTAGGGTTAGGGCTTACGGTTAGGGTTAGGGTTAGGATAAGGGTTAGGGTTAGAGTTAGGGTAAGTGTTAGGGGTAGGGTTAGGGTGAGGGTAAGTGTTAGGGTAAGGGTTAGGGTTAGGATTAGGTTTAGGGTTGGGGTTAAGTTTAGGGTTAGGGTTAGGGTAAAGGTAAGGGTTAGGGTTAGGGTTAGGTTAAGTGTTAGGGTTAGGGTTAGGGTTAGGGTTAGGGTAAGTTAAGGGTTAGGGTTAGGGTTAGGTTTAGGGTTAGGGTTAGGATAAGGGTAAGGGTTAACGTTAGGGTTAGGGTTAGGTTTAGGGTTAAGGTTAAGGTCAGGTTAAGTAAAAGGGTTAGGGTTAGGGTTAGGTTTATGGTTAGGGTAATGGTAAGCGTTAGGGTTAGGATTAGGGTAAGGTTTAGGGATAGGGTTAGGTTTAGGGTTAGTGTTAGGGTAAGGGTAAGGGTTAGGGTTAGGGTTAGGTTTAGTGTTGGAGTTAAGGTTCGGGTTAGAGTTAGTGTAAGGGTAAGGTTTAGGGTTAGGGTTAGGGTAAGGGTTAGGGTTAGGGTTAGGGTGAGAGTTAGGGTTAGTGATAGTTTTAGGGTTAGGTTTAGAGTTAGAGTTAGGGTTAGGGATAGGGTGAGGGTAAGGGTATGTGTTAGGGTTAGAGTTAGGGTTAGGGCTAGGGTTTGCCTTAGGATAAGGGTAAGGGTTAGGGTTAGGGTTAGGATTAAGGTAAGGGTAAGGGTTAGGGTTAGGGTTAGGGTTAGTTTAGGATAAGGGTTAGGGTTAGGTTTAGGGTTAGGGTTACGGTAAGGCTAAGGGTTAGGGTTAGGTTTAGGTTTAGGTTTAGGGTTAGGGTTAGTTTTAGGGTTAGGGTAAGGGTAAGGGTTAGGGTTAGGATTAGGGTTAGGGTTAGGGTAAGGGTAAGGGTTAGGGTTAGGGTTAGGTTTAGGTTTAGGTTTAGGTTTAGGGTTAGGGTTAGGTTTAGGGTTAGGGTAATGGTAAGGGTTAGGGTTAGGATTAGGGTTAGGGTTAGGGTAAGGGTTAGGGTTAGGTTTAGGGTAAGGGTTAGGATTAGGGTTTGGGTTAATGTAAGGGTAAGTGTTAGGGTTAGGGTTAAGGTTAGGCATAGGGTAAGGGTTAGGATTAGGTTTAGGGTAAGGGTACGGTTTGGGGTTAGGGTTAGGGTTAGGGTAAGGGTAAGGATAAGGGTTACGGTTAGGTGTTATGGTTACCGTTAGGGTTAGGTTTAGGGTAAGCATAAGAGTTAGGTTTAGGGTTAGGGTTAGGGTAACGGTAAGGGTTAGGGTTAGTGTTAGGTATAAGGGTTAGGGTTAGGGTTAGGGTTAGGTTTAGGGTTAGGGTTAGGGTAAGTGTAAGGTTAGGGTTAGTGTTAGGCTTAGGGTTCAGGTTAGGGTTAGGGATAAGATTAGGGTTAGGTTTAGGGTTAGGGTTAGGGTAAGGGTAAGGATTAGGGTTAGGGTGAGGGTTAGGCTTAGGGAAAGGTAAGGATTAGGGTTAGGGTTAGGGTTAGGGTTAAGATTAGGTTTAGGGTTAGGGTTACCGTAAGGGTTATGGTTAGGGTTAGGGTTAGCATTAAGGTTATGGTTACGGTAAGGGTAAGGTTAAGGGTTAGGGTTAGGTTTAGGGTTAGGGTAAGGGTTAGGGTTAGGGTTAGGGTGAGGGTGGGGGTTAGGGTAAGGGTTAGGGTTATGGTTAGGGTTAGCGTTAGGGTTATGTTTAGGGTTAGGGTAAGGGTAAGGGTTAGGGTTAGGGTTAGGTTAAGGTTAGGGTTAGGGTTAGGGTTAGGGTAAGTGTTAGGGTAAGATTTAGGTTTAGGGTTAGGGTTAGCGTTAGAGTTAGGTTTAGGTTTAGGGTAAGGGTAAGGGTTAGGGTTAGGTTTTGGGTTAAGGTTAGGTTTAGGGTTAGGGTTAGGTTTAGGTGTAGGGTTAGGGTTTGGGTAAGGTTAAGTGTTAGGTTTAGGGTTAGGGTTAGGTTTGGGGTTAGGGTAAGGGTTAGGGTAAGTATAACGGTCAGGGTTAAGGTTAGGGTTAGGGTTAGGGTTAGGATTAGGTTTAGGGTAAGCGTAAGGGTTAGGGTTAGGTTTGGGGTTACGGTTAGGGTAACGGTTAGGGTTAGGGTTAGGGTTAGGTTTAGGGTTAGGGTAAGGCTAAGGGTTAGGTTTAGGTTTAGGGTTGGAGTTAAGGTTAGGGTTAGAGTTAGTGTAAGGGTAAGGTTTAGGGTTAGGGTTAGGGTAAGGGTTAGGGTTAGGGTTAGGGTGAGAGTTAGGGTTAGTGTTAGGTTTAGGGTTAGGTTTAGAGTTAGAGTTAGGGTTAGGGATAGGGTGAGGGTAAGGGTATGTGTTAGGGTTAGAGTTAGGGTTAGGGTTAGGGTTTGCCTTAGGATAAGAGTAAGGGTTAAGGTTAGGGTTAGGATTAAGGTAAGGGTAAGGGTTAGGGTTAGGGTTAGTGTTAGGTTTAGGGTAAGGGTTAGGGTTAGGTTTAGGGTAAGGGTAAGTTTTAGGGTTAGGGTTAGGGTTAGGTTTCCGGTAAGTGTAAGGGTTAGGGTTAGGGTTAGGTGTTAGGGTTAGGGTTAGTGTTAGGTTTAGGGTTAGGGTTACGGTAAGGGTAAGGGTTAAGGTTAGATAGGGTTTGGGTTAGGTTTAGGGTTAGGGTTAGGGTAAGGGTAAGGTTAGGGTTGGGGTTAGGGTTAGGTTTAGGGTTAAGGTTACGGTTAGGATTAGGTTTAGCGTTAGGTTTAGGGTTAGGGTTAGGGTAAGGGTAAGTTTTAGGGTTAGGGTGAGGGTTATGGTTAGGGTAAGGATTAGGTTTAGGGTTAGGGTTAGGTTATGGGTTATGGTTAGGATTAGGGTTAGCATTAAGGTTAGGGTTAGGGTAAGGGTAAGGGTTGGGGTTAGGGTTAGGGTTACGGTTAGGGTTAGGGGTTAGGGTTAGGGTTAGGGTTAGGGTTAGGGTTAACGTAAGGTTAGGGTTAGTGTTAGGCTTAGGGTTAGTGTAAGGGAAAGGGTTAGGGTTAAGTTTAGGGTTAGGGTAAGGGTTAGGGTTAGGGTTAGGATTAGGGTAAGGGTAAGGTTTAGGGTTAGGTTTAGGGTTAGGGTTATGTTTAGGGTTAGGGTTAGGGTAAGGGTAAGGGTTAGGTTTAGCGTTAGGGTTAGGTTTAGGTTTAGGGTTAGGGTTAGGGTAAGTATAAGGTTTAGGGTTAAGGTTAGGGTTAGGGTTAGGCTTAGGGTTAGGTTTATGGTTAGGGTAAGGGTAAAGGTTAGGGTTAGGATTAGGGTTAGTGTTAGGGTAAGGTTTAGGTTTAGGGTTAGGGTTAGGTTTACCGTTAGTGTAAGGGTAAGTGTGACGGTTAGGGTTAGCGGTAGGTTTAGGGTTGGGTTTAAGGTTAGGGTTAGGGTTAGGGTAAAGGTAAGGTTAGGGTTAGGGTAAAGGTTAGGGTTAGGGTTAGGGTTAAGGTAAGGGTAAGGGTTAGGGTTAGGGTTACGTTTAGTGTAAGGGTTAGGGTTAGGTTTAGGGTAACGGGAAGGTTAAGGGTTAGGGTTAGGTTTTGGGTTAGGGAAAGGGATAGGGTCAGGGTTAGGGTTAGGGTTAGGGTTAGGGTAAGGGTTAGGGTTAGGGTTAGGGTTAGGGTTAGGGTAAGGGTTAAGTTTAGGGTTAGGGTTACTGTAGGGGCTAGGGTAAGGGTAAGTGTTAGGGTTATTGTTAGGTTTAGGATATGGTTAAGGGTTAGGGTTAGGGTTAGGGTTTGGGGTTAGGGTTGGGGTTACTGTTAGTTTTAGGGTTAGGGTTAGGGTAAGAGTAAAGGTTAGGGTTAGGGTTAGGGTTAGGTTTAGTGATAGGTTTAGGGTTAGGTTTAGGGTAAGGGCAAGTGTTAGGTTTAGGGTTAGGGTTAAGGTTAGAGTTAGGGTTAGGGTTACGGTTAGATGTTATGGTTAGGGTTAGGGTTAGGGTTAGGTTTAGGGTTAGGGTTAGGGTAAGGGTAAGGGTAAGGGTTAAGGTTAGATAGGGTTACAGTTAGGTTTAGGGTTAGGGTTAGGTATAGGGTAAGGTTAGGTTTAGGGTTAGGGTTAGGGTTAGGGTTCAGGTTAGCGTTAGTGTTAGGGTTAGGGTTAGGGTTAGGGTTAGGGTTAGGTTTAGGGTTAGGGTTAGGGTTCAGGTTAGGGTTAGGGTTTGGGTAATGATAAGGATTAGGGTTAGGGTGAGGGTTAGGCTTAGGGAAAGGTAAGGATTAGGGTTAGGGTTAGGGTTAGGGTAAGAATTGGATTTAGGGTTAGGGGTAGGGTAAAGGTTATGGTTAGGTTAGGGTTAGCATTAAGATTAGGGTTAGGGTAAGGGTAAGATTAAGGGTTAGGGTTAGGTTTAGGGTTAGGGTAAGGGAAAGGGTTAGGGTTAGGTTTAGGGTCAGGTTTAGGGTTAGCGTAAGGGTATGGGTAGGGTTAGGGTTAGGGTTAGGGCAAGCATTAGGGTTAGGGTTCGGGGTAGGGTAGGGGTTAGGGTAAGGGTAAGTTTTAGTGTTAAGTTCAGTGTTAGGATAAGGGTAAGGTTTAGGGTTAGGGTTAGAGTTACGGTTTGGGGTTAGGGTTAGGGTTAGCCTTAGGTTTAGGGTTACAGTTCTGGTAAGAGTAAGGGTTAGGGTTAGGGTTAGGGTTAGGGTAAGGGTAAGTGTAGAGTTAGGGTTAGGGTTAGGGTAAGGGTTAGGTTTAGGGTTAGGGTAGGGGTTAGGGTAAGGGTTAGGGTTAGGGTTAGCATTAGAGTTATGTTTAGGGTTAGGTTAAGGGTAAGGGTTAGGGTTAGGGTTAGGATAAGGGTTAGGGTTAGGTTTAGGGTAAGGTTTAATATTAGGGTTAGGGTTAATGTAAGGGTAAGTGTTAGGGTTAGGGTTAAGGTTAGGTTTAGGTAAGGGTTAGGATTAGGTTCAGGGTAAGGGTAAGGTTTATGGTTAGAATTAGGGTTAGGGTAAGGTAAGGGTTAGGGTTAGGGTTAGGGTTAGGTTTAGGGCTAGGGTTAGCATATGGGTAAGGTTAGGGTTAGTGTTAGTGTTAGGGTTAGGGTTCAGGTTAGGGTTAGGGTTAGGGTTAGTGTTAGGTTTATGGTTAGGGTTAGGGTAAGGGTAAGGATTAGGGTTAGGGTGAGGGTTAGGCTTAGGGAAAGGTAAGGATTAGGGTTAGGGTTAGGGTTAGGGTAAGGATTAGGTTCAGGGTTAGGGGTAGGGTAAAGGTTAGGGTTAGGGTTAGGGTTAGCATTAAGGTTAGGGTTAGGGTAAGGGTAAGTTCAAGGGTTAGGGTTAGGTTTAGGGTTAGGGTAAGAGATAGGGTTAGGTTTAGGGTTAGGGTTAGGGTTAGGTTTAGGGTTATCGTAAGTGTAAGGGTAGGGTTGGGGTTAGGGTTAGGGTAAGCGTTAGGCTTAGGATTAGGGTTAGGGTAGGGGTTAGGGTAAGGTTTAAGTTGAGGGTTAGGATAAGGGTAAGGTTTATGGTTACGGTTAGAGTTAGGTTTTGGGGTTAGGGTTAGGGTTAGCTTTAGGGTAAT
This sequence comes from Megascapheus bottae, assembly GCA_024803745.1. Classification (NCBI taxonomy): domain Eukaryota; kingdom Metazoa; phylum Chordata; class Mammalia; order Rodentia; family Geomyidae; genus Megascapheus; species Megascapheus bottae. Next base: position 6,752,239 of record JANJXV010000038.1, on the reverse strand, counting down.
GGTTCTGGTAAGAGTAAGGGTTAGGGTTAGGGTTAGGGTTAGTTTTAGGGGTAGGTTTAGTGGTAGGGTTAGGGTAAGGGCAAGGGTTAGGTTTAGGGATAGGGTTAACGTTAGAGTTAGGGTAAGGGTTAGGGTTAGTTTTAGGGTTAGTGTTATGGTAAGTGTAAGGGTTAGGTTTAGGGTTAGGGTTAGGGTTAAGTTTATGGTTAGGGTTAGGATTAGGGATATGGTAAGGGTTAGGGTAAGGGTTAGGGTACGGTTTAGGGTTAGGTTTAGGGTTAGCGTTAGAGTTAGGTTTAGGGTTAGGGTAAGGGTAAGGGTTAGGGTTAGAGTTAGGGTTAAGGTTAGGTTAAGCTTTAGGGTTAGGGTTAGGTTAGGGGTTAGGGTAAGGGTAAGTGTTAGGGTTAAGGTTAGTGTTAGGTTTAGGGTTAGGGTAAGGGTTAGGGTTAGGGTTGGGGTTATGTAAGAGGTTAGGATAAGGGGAAGTGTTAGGGTTAAGGTTAGGGTTAGGATAAGGATAAGGGTTAGGGTAAGGGTTAGGGTTAGGGTTTGGGGTTAGGGTTAGTTTTAGGGTTAGGTTTAGGGTTAGGGTTCTGGTAAGAGTAAGGTTTAAGGTTAGGGTTAGGGTCAGTGATGTATTTAAGGTTAGGGTTAGGCTAAGGACAAGGGTTAGGTTCATGGTTAGGGTTAAGGTTTGAGTTAGGGTAAGGGTTAAGGTTAGGTTTAGGGTTAGTGTTATGGTAAGTGTAAGGGTTAGGTTTAGGGTTAGGATTAGGGTTAGGGTAAGGGTTAGGGTATGGGTTAGGGTAAGGTTTAGGGTTAGGGTTAGGGTTAGCGTTAGAGTTAGATTTAGGGTTTGGGTAAGGTTAGGGTTAGGGTTAGGTTTAAGGTTAGGTTGAGGGTTAGGGTTAGGGGTTAGGCTTTGGGTTAGGGTTAGAGTAATGGTTAGGGTTATGGTTAGGGTAAGGGTAAGTGTTAGGGGTAGGGTTAGGGTTAGGATAAGTGTTAGGGTAAGGGATATTGTAAGGGTTAGGGTTAGGGTTGGGGTTAAGTTTAGGGTTAGGGTTAGGGTAAAGGTAAGGGTTAGGGTTAGGGTGAGGGTAAGGGTTAAAGTTAGGGTAAGGGTAAGTGTTAGGGTTAAGGTTAGGGTTAGGATAAGGGTAAGGGTTAGGGTTAGGGTTAGGGTTAGGGTTTGGGGTTAGGGTTAGTTTTAGGGTTAGGGTTAGGGTTAGGGTTAGGGTCAGTGATAGGTTTAAGATTAGGGTTAGGCTAAGGACAAGGGTTAGGTTTAGGGTTAGGGTTAAGGTTAGGGTTAGGGTTAGGGTAAGGGTTAGGGTATGGGTTAGGGTGAGCTTTATGGTTAGGGTTAGGGTTAGGGTTAGCGTTAGATTTAGGTTTAGTGTTAGGGTAAACGTTAGGGTATGGGTTAGGGTAAGGTTTAGGATTAGAGTTAGGGTAATGGTTAGGGTATGGGTTAGGGTAAGGTTTAGGTTTAGGGTTAGGGTTAAGGTTAGGTTAAGGGTTACAGTTAGGGGTTAGGGGTTAGGGTTAGGGTTAGGGTAAGGGTTAGGGTTAGGGTTAGGTTAAGGGTAAGTGTTAGGGGTAGGGTTAGGGTTAGGGTAAGTGTTAGGGTAAGGGTTAGGGTTAGGGTTAGGTTTAAGGTTGGGGTTAAGTTATGTTTAGGGTTAGGGTAAAGGTAAGGTTTAGGGTTAGGGTTAGGGTAAGTGTTAGGGTTAGGGTTAGGGTTAGGGTTAGGGTAAGTTAACGGTTAGGGTTAGAGTTAGGTTTAGGGTTAGGGTTAGGGTAAGTGTAAGGGTTAAGTTTAGGGTTAGGGTTAGGTTTAGGGTTAAGGTTAGGGTTAGGGTAAGTAAAAGGGTTAGGGTTAGGGTTAGGGTTGGGTTTAGGGTTAGGGTAAGGGTAAGCGTTAGGTTTAGGATTAGGGTAAGGTTTAGGGTTAGGTTTAGGTTTAGGGTAAGGGTAAGCGTTAGGGTTAGGGTTAGGTTTAGGGTTGGTGTTAAGGTTAGGGTTAGAGTTAGTGTAAGGGTAAGGTTTAGGGTTAGGGTTAGGGTAAGGGTTAGTGTTAGGGTTAGGGTGAGAGTTAGGGTTAGTGTTAGGTTTAGGTTTAGGTTTAGAGTTAGAGTTAGGTTTAGGGTTCGGGTGAGGGTAAGGGTATGTCTTAGGGTGACAGTTAGGGTTTGGGTTAGGGTTAGCCTTAGGATAAGTGTAAGGGTAAGTGTTAGGGTTAACGTTAGGGTTAGGATAAGGGTAAGTGTTAGGGTTAGAGTTAGGGTTAGGGTTTGGGGTTAGGGTTATGGTGAGGGTTAGTGATAGGTTTAGGGTTAGGGTTAGGGTAAGGGCAAGATTAGGTTTAGGGTTAGGGTTAAGGTTAGAGTTAGTGTTAGGGTTAGATTTAGGGTTAGTGTTATGGTAAGGGTAAGGGTTAGGGTTAGAGTTAGGGTTAGGATTAAGTTTAGGGCTAGGATTAGGTTTAGGGTTAGGGTAACGGTTAGGGTTAGGTTTAGGTTAAGAGTTAGGTTTAGGTTTAGGGTAAGGGTAAGGTTTAGGGTTAGGGTTAGGGTTAGGTAAGGGTAAGGGTTAGGGTAAGGGTTAGGTGTTAGGGTTAGGGGTACGGTTAGGGTTAGGTTTAGGGTTAGGGTTAGGGTAAGGGTTAGGGTTAGATAGGGTTAGGGTTAGGGTTAGGGTTAGGGTTAAGGTGAGCGTTAGGTGCAGGGTTAGTGTAAGGGTTAGGGTTAGGGTTAGCCTTAGGGTTAGGGTTAGGGAAAGGGTTAGGGTTAGGGTTAGGGTTAAGGTTAGGTTAAGGGTTAAGGTTAGGGGTTAGGGTTAGGGATAGGGTAAGGGAAATGGTTTGGGTTAAGGTTAGGTTTAGGGTAAGGGTTAGGGTTAGGGTTAGGATTAGGGTAAGGGTAATGGTTGGGGTTAAGGTTAGGGTTAGGTTTAGGGTTAGGGTTAGGTTTATGGATAGGGTTAGGGTAAGGGTAAGGGTTAGGTTTAGGTTTTGGTTTAGGTTTAGGGTTAGGGTTAGGGTTAGGGTTCGAGTTACAGTTAGGTAAGGGTTAGGGTTAGGGTTAGGGTTAAGGTAAGGTTAAGGGTCAGAGTTAGGGTTAGGTTTAGTGTAATTGTTAGGGTTAGGTTTAGGGTAACGGTAAGGTTATTGGTTAGGGTTAGGTTTAGGGTTAGGGTAAGGGAAAGGGTTAGGGTTAGGGTTAGGGTTAGGTCAAGGGTAAGGGTTAGGGTTAGTGTTAGGCTTAGGGTAAGGGTTAAGGTTATGGTTTGGGTTAGGGTAGGGGCTAGGGTAAGGGTAAGTGTTAGGTTAACGGTAGGGTTAGGATAAGGGTAAGGGTTAGGGTTAGGGTTAGGTTTTGGGGTTAGGGTTAGGGTTAGGGTTAGGTTTAGGTTTAGGGTTAGAATAAGAGTAAAGGTTAGGGAAGAGTTAGGGTTAGGATTAAGTTTAGGGTTAGGGTTAGGGTTAGGGTAAGGGTTAGGGTTAGGTTTAGGTTAAGGATTAGGGTTAGGTTTAGGGTAAGGGTAAGGTTTAGGGTTAGGGTTAGGGTTAGGGTAAGGGTTAGGGTTAGGTTTAGGTTAAGGCTTAGGGTTAGGTTTAGGCTAAGGGTAAGGTTTAGGGTTACGGTTAGGCTTAGGGTTAGGGTAAGGGTAAGGGTTAGGGTAAGGGTTAGGTGTTAGGGTTAGGGGTACGGTTAGGGTTAGGATTAGGGTTAGGGTTAGGGTAAGTGTTAGGGTTAGATAGGGTTAGGGTTAGGTTTAAGGTTAGGGTTAGGGTAAGGGTAAGGTTAGGGTTGGGGTTAGGGTTAGGGTTAGGTTTAGGGTACGGGTAAGGGTTAGGGTTAAGGTTAGGGTTAGGTTTAGGGTTAGGGTTAGGGTTAGGTTTAGGGTTTGGGTTATGGTTAGGGTAAGTATAAGGTTTAGGGTTAAGTTTAGGGTTAGGGTTAGCGTAGGGTTAGGTTTATGGTTAGGGTAAGTGTAAGGGTTAGGATTAGGGTTAGGGTTAGGGTAAGGTTTAGGGTTAGGGTTAGGGTTAAGTTTAGGGTTAGGATAAGGGTAAGGGTGAGGGTTAGGGTTAGGGGTAGGTTTAGGGTTGGGATTAAGGTTAGGGTTAGGGTTAGGGTAAGTATAAGGTTAGGGTTAGGATTAGGGTTAGGGTAAGGTTTAGGGTTAGCGTTAGGGTTAGAGTTAGGGTTAGGTTAGGGTTAGGGTTAGGGTTAGGGTTAGGGTTAAGGTAAGTGTAAGGGTTAGGGTTAGGGTTAGGTTTAGTGTAAGGGTTTGCGCTAGGTTTAGGGTAACGGTAAAGTTAAGTGTTAGGGTTAGTTTAGGGCTAGGGTAAGGGAAAGGGTTAAGGTTAGGGATAGGGTTAGGGTTAGGTTTAGGGTTAGGGTAAGGGTGAGGTGTAGGGTTAGGTTTAGGGTAAGGGTTAGGGTTAGGGTTAGGGTTAGGGTAGCGGCTAGGGTTAGGGTTAGGGTTATGGTTAGGGTTAGGGTAAGTATAATGATTAGGGTTAAGTTTAGGGTTAGCGTTAGGTTTATCGGTAGGTTTACGGTTAGGGGAAGGGTAAGGGTTAGGGTTAGGATTAGGGTTAGGATTAGGGTAAGGGTTACGGTTAGGGTTAGGGTTAGCTTTAGCGTTAGGGTAAGGGTAAGGTTTAGGGTTAGGGTTAGAGTTAGGTTTAGGGTTGGGGTTAAGGTTTGGTTTAGGTTTAGGGTAAGGGTAAGGGTTCGGGTTAAGGTAGGGGTTATGGTTAGGGTTAGGTTTAGAGGTAGGGTTAGTGTTAGTTTTAGGATTAGGTTTAGAGTTAGATTTAGGGTTACAGTTAGGGTAAGGGTATGTGTTAGAGTTAGGGTTAGGGTTAGGGTTAAGGTAAGGGTAAGGGTTAGGGTAAGGGTTAGGTGTTAGGGTTAGGGGTACGGTTAGGGTTAGGTTTAGGGTTAGGGTTAGTGTAAGGGTTAGGGTTAGATAGGGTTAGGGTTAGGGTTAGGGTTAGGGTTAAGGTGAGCGTTAGGTGCAGGGTTAGTGTAAGGGTTAGGGTTAGGGTTAGCCTTAGGGTTAGGGTTAGGGAAAGGGTTAGGGTTAGGGTTAGGGTTAAGGTTAGGTTAAGGGTTAAGGTTAGGGGTTAGGGTTAGGGATAGGGTAAGGGAAAGGGTTTGGGTTAAGGTTAGGTTTAGGGTAAGGGTTAGGGTTAGGGTTAGGATTAGGGTAAGGGTAATGGTTGGGGTTAAGGTTAGGGTTAGGTTTAGGGTTAGGGTTAGGTTTATGGATAGGGTTAGGGTAAGGGTAAGGGTTAGGTTTAGGTTTTGGTTTAGGTTTAGGGTTAGGGTTAGGGTTAGGGTTAGGGTTCGAGTTACAGTTAGGTAAGGGTTAGGGTTAGGGTTAGGGTTAGGGTTAAGGTAAGGTTAAGGGTCAGAGTTAGGGTTAGGTTTAGTGTAATTGTTAGGGTTAGGTTTAGGGTAACGGTAAGGTTATTGGTTAGGGTTAGGTTTAGGGTTAGGGTAAGGGAAAGGGTTAGGGTTAGGGTTAGGGTTAGGTCAAGAGTAAGGGTTAGGGTTAGTGTTAGGCTTAGGGTAAGGGTTAAGGTTATGGTTTGGGTTAGGGTAGGGGCTAGGGTAAGGGTAAGTGTTAGGTTAACGGTAGGGTTAGGATAAGGGTAAGGGTTAGGGTTAGGGTTAGGTTTTGGGGTTAGGGTTAGGGTTAGGGTTAGGTTTAGGTTTAGGGTTAGAATAAGAGTAAAGTTTAGGGAAGAGTTAGGGTTAGGATTAAGTTTAGGGTTAGGGTTAGGGTTAGGGTAAGGGTTAGGGTTAGGTTTAGGTTAAGGATTAGGGTTAGGTTTAGGGTAAGGGTAAGGTTTAGGGTTAGGGTTAGGGTTAGGGTAAGGGTTAGGGTTAGGTTTAGGTTAAGGCTTAGGGTTAGGTTTAGGCTAAGGGTAAGGTTTAGGGTTACGGTTAGGCTTAGGGTTAGGGTAAGGGTAAGGGTTAGGGTAAGGGTTAGGTGTTAGGGTTAGGGGTACGGTTAGGGTTAGGATTAGGGTTAGGGTTAGGGTAAGTGTTAGGGTTAGATAGGGTTAGGGTTAGGTTTAAGGTTAGGGTTAGGGTAAGGGTAAGGTTAGGGTTGGGGTTAGGGTTAGGGTTAGGTTTAGGGTACGGGTAAGGGTTAGGGTTAAGGTTAGGGTTAGGTTTAGGGTTAGGGTTAGGTTTAGGGTTTGGGTTATGGTTAGGGTAAGTATAAGGTTTAGGGTTAAGTTTAGGGTTAGGGTTAGCGTAGGGTTAGGTTTATGGTTAGGGTAAGTGTAAGGGTTAGGATTAGGGTTAGGGTTAGGGTAAGGTTTAGGGTTAGGGTTAGGGTTAAGTTTAGGGTTAGGATAAGGGTAAGGGTGAGGGTTAGGGTTAGGGGTAGGTTTAGGGTTGGGATTAAGGTTAGGGTTAGGGTTAGGGTAAGTATAAGGTTAGGGTTAGGATTAGGGTTAGGGTAAGGTTTAGGGTTAGCGTTAGGGTTAGAGTTAGGGTTAGGTTAGGGTTAGGGTTAGGGTTAGGGTTAGGGTTAGGGTTAAGGTAAGTGTAAGGGTTAGGGTTAGGGTTAGGTTTAGTGTAAGGGTTTGCGTTAGGTTTAGGGTAACGGTAAAGTTAAGTGTTAGGGTTAGTTTAGGGCTAGGGTAAGGGAAAGGGTTAAGGTTAGGGATAGGGTTAGGGTTAGGTTTAGGGTTAGGGTAAGGGTGAGGTGTACGGTTAGGTTTAGGGTAAGGGTTAGGGTTAGGGTTAGGGTTAGGGTAGCGGCTAGGGTTAGGGTTAGGGTTATGGTTAGGGTTAGGGTAAGTATAATGATTAGGGTTAAGTTTAGGGTTAGCGTTAGGTTTATCGGTAGGTTTACGGTTAGGGGAAGGGCAAGGGTTAGGGTTAGGATTAGGGTTAGGATTAGGGTAAGGGTTACGGTTAGGGTTAGGGTTAGCTTTAGCGTTAGGGTAAGGGTAAGGTTTAGGGTTAGGGTTAGAGTTAGGTTTAGGGTTGGGGTTAAGGTTTGGTTTAGGTTTAGGGTAAGGGTAAGGGTTCGGGTTAAGGTAGGGGTTATGGTTAGGGTTAGGTTTAGAGGTAGGGTTAGTGTTAGTTTTAGGATTAGGTTTAGAGTTAGATTTAGGGTTACAGTTAGGGTAAGTGTATGTGTTAGAGTTAGGGTTAGGGTTAGGGTTAAGGTAAGGGTTAGGGTTAGGGTTAGGGTTAGGTTTACTGTTAGGTTTAGGGTTAGGGTAAGGGTAAGAGTTAGGGTTAGGGTTAGGTTTAGGGTTAGGGAAAGGGTACGTATTAGTGTTAGGGTTATCGTTAGGGTAAGGATTAGGGTTAGGGTTAGGGTTAGGGTAAGGATTATGGTTAGGGTGAGAATTAGCATTAAGGTTAGGGTTAGGGTAAGGGTAAGGGTTAGGTTTATGGTTAGGGTTAAGGTAAGGTAAGGGTTAGGTTTAGGGTTAGGTTTAGTGTAAGGGTTATGTTTACGTTTAGGGTAAGGGTAAGGGTAAGGTTTAGGGTTAGGTTTAGGGTTAGGGTAAGGGAAAGGGTTAGAGTTAGGGATACGGTTAGGGTTAGGTTTAGGGTTAGGGTAAGGGTGAGGGGTAGGTTTAGGGTTAGGGTAAGTGTTAGGGTTAGGGTTAGGGTTAGGGTAGGGGCTAGGGTAAGGGTAAGTGTTAGGGTTAAGGTTAGGGTTAGGATAAGAATAAGGGTTACGGTTAGGGTAAGAGTTAGGGTTTGGGGTTAGGGTTAGGGTAGGTTTAGTGTTAGGGTTAGGGTAAGAGTAAGGGTTAGGTTTAGGGTTAGGGTTAGGGTTAGTGATAGGTTTATTGTTAGGGTTAGGGTAAGGGCAAGGTTAGGTTTAGGGTTAGGATTAAGTTTAGGGTTAGGGTTAGGGTTAGGGTTAGATTTAGGGTTAGTGTTATGGTAAGGGTAAGGGTTAGGGTTAGGTTTAGGGTTAGGATTAAGATTCGGGTTAGGGTTAGGGTAAGTGTTAGGGTAAGGGTTAGGGTAAGGTTTAGGGTTAGGGTTAGGGTTAGGGTTAGCGTTAGGGTTAGCTTTAGCGTTAGGTTAATGGTAAGGGATAGGGTTAGGGTTAGGGTTAAGGTTTTGTTAAGTGTTTGGGTTAGGGCTTAGGGTTAGGGTTAGGGAAGTGGTTAGGGTAAGGTTTAGGGTTAGGGTTAGGGTTAGGGTAAGTGTTAGGTTTAGGGTAATTGTTAGGGTAAGGGTTAGGTTTAGGGTTAGGTTTAGGGTTGGGGTTAAGTGTAGGGTTAAGGTTAGGGAAAGGGTAAGGGTTAGGGTTAGATAGGTTTAGGGTTATGGTTAGGATAAGGGTAAGCTTAGGGTTAGGGTTAGGGTTAGGGTTAGGGTTAACTTTAGGGTTAGGGTTAGGGTTTTGATTAGTTTTAGGGTTAGGGTTAGGGTAAGGGTAAGGGTTATGGTTAGGGTGAGGTTTAGGGTTAGGGAAAGGGTAAGGATTAGGGTTAGGGTTAAGGTTAGGGAGAGCATTAGGTTTAGGGTTAGGGTTAGGGTAAGGGTAAGCGTTAGGGTTAGGGTTAAGTTAGGGGCTAGGGTAAGGGTAACTTTTAGGGTTAAGGTTAGGGTTAGAATAAGGATAAGGTTTGGGGTTAGGGTTAGGGTTAGGTTTTGAGGTTAGGGTTAGGATTAGGGTTAGGTTGGGGTTAGGGTTAGGGTAAGAGTAAGGGTTAGGTTTAGGGTTAGGTTTAGGTTTAGTGATAGGTTTAGGGTTAGGGTTAGGTTAATGGCAAAGGTTAGGTTTAGGTTTAGGGTTAAGGTTAGAGTTAGGGTTAGGGTTAGGGTTAGGTTTAGGGTTAGTGTTATGTTAATGGTAAGGGTTACGGTTAGGGTTAGGGTTAGGGTTAGGGTTAAGGTTATGGTTAGTCTTGGGGTTAGTTTTAGGGTAAGTGTTAGTGTAAGGGTTAGGGTAAGGTTTAGGGTTAGGGTTAGGGTTAGAGTTAGAGTTAGCTTTAGGGTTAGGTTAAGGGTAAGGGTTAGGGTAAGTGTTAGGGTTAAGTTTAGGTTAAGGGTTAGGGTTAGGGTTACGGTAAGGGTTAGGGTTAGGGTTAGGGCAAGTGTTAGGGTTAGGGTAAGTGTTAGGGTAAGGGTTAGGGTTAGGGTTAGGTTTAGGTTTGGGGTTAAGTCTAGGGTTAGGGTTAGGGTTAGGTTAAGTGTTAGGGTTAGGGTTAGGGTTAGGGTTAGGGTAAGTGTAAGGATAAGGGTTAGGGTTAGGGTTCGGTTTAGGGTTAGGTGTTAGGGTTAGGGTTAGATTTGGGTTAGGTTTAGGGTTAGTGTTAGGGTTATGGTTACGGTTAGGTTTAGGGTTAGGGTTAGGGTAAGGGTAAGGGTTAGGTTTAGGGTTAGGTTTAGGGTTAGGGTAAGCGTAAGGGTTAGGGTTAGGATTAGGGTTAGGCTTAGGGTAAGGGTTCTGGTTAGGATTAGGGTTAGGTTTAGGGTTAGGATAGGGGTAAGGGTTAGGGTTAGGGTTAGGGTCAGGGTTAGGTTTAGGGTTACGGTTAGGTTTAGGGTTAGGCTTAGAGTTAAGGTTAGGGTTAGGGTTAGGGTTAGGGTTAGGGTAAGGGTTAGGGTTAGGGTTAGGGATAGGGTTAGGGTAAGAGTAAGGGTTAGGTTTAAGGTTACGGTTAGAGTTATGGTTGGTTAGGTTTAGGGTTAGGGTTAGGGTAAGAGTAAGGGTTAGGGTTAGGGTTAGGTTTGTGTAATGGTTTGTGTTAGGGTTAGGCTTAGGGTTAGGGTAAAGGAAAGGGTTAGTGTTAAGTTTAGGGTTAGGTTTAGGGTTAGGGTTAGGGTTAGGTTTAGGTTAGGGTTAGGGTTAGGGTAAGGGTAAGGGTTAGGTTTAGGTTTAGGGGTAGGGTTAGGGTTAAGGTTAGGGTAAGTATAAGGTTTAGGGTTAAGTTTAGGGTCAGGGTTAGGGTTTAGGTTAGGGTTAGGGTTAGGGTTAGAGTAAGGGTAAGGGTTAGGGTTAGGGGTAGGGGTAGGTTTAGGGTTGGGGTTAAGGTTAGGCTTAGGGTTAGGGTAAGGGTAAGGGTTAGGGTTTGGGTTAGGGTTAAGGTAAGGGGTAGGGTTAGGGTTAGGGTTTGAGTTAGAGTTACGGTTAGGGTTAGGGTTAGGGTTTGGGTTATGGTTAAGGTAAGGTAAGGGTTAGGTTTAGGGTTAGGTTTAGTGTAAGGGTTAGGGTTAGGTTTAGGGTAAGGGTAAGGTTAAGTGTTAGCGTTAGGGTTAGGGTTAGGGTAAGGGAAAGGGTTAGGGTTAGGGATAGGGTTAGGGTTAGGTTTAGGGTTAGGGTAAGGGTGAGGTGTAGGGTTAGGTTTAGGATAAGGGTTAGGATTAGGGTTAGTGTTAGGGTAGCGGCTAGGGTAAGGGTAAGTGTTAGGGTTATTGTTAGGGTTAGGATAAGAATAAGGGTTAGGGTTAGGGTAAGGGTGAGGGTTTGGGGTTAGGGTTAGGGTAGGTTTAGTGTTAGGGTTAGGGTAAGAGTAAGGGTTAGGGTTAGGGTTAGGGTTAGTTATAGGTTTTGGGTTAGGATTAGGGTAAGGGTAAGGGTTAGTTTTAGGGTTAGGATTAAGGTTAGGTTTAGGGTTAGGTTTAGGGTTAGTTTTAGGGTTAGTGTTATGGAGGGTAGGGGTTAGGGTTAGGTTTAGGGTTAGGATTAAGGTTAGGGTTAGGGTTAGGTTTAGGGTAAGTGTTAGGGTAAGGGTTAGGGTAAGGTTTAGGGTTAGGGTTAGGGTTAGGGTTAGCGTTAGGGTTAGGGTTAGGGTTAGGGTTAGGGTAACGGTAAGGGTAAGGGTTAGGGTTAGGTTAAGGGTTAGGGGTAGGGTTAGGTTTAGGGTTAGTGTAAGGGTAAGGGTTAGGGTTAGTGTTAGGGTAAGGGTTGGGGTTAGGGTTAGGGTTAGGGTAGGGGCTAGGGTAAGGGTAAGTGTTTTGGTTAAGGTTAGGGTTAGGATAAGGGTAAGGGTTAGGGTGAGATTTAGGGTTAGTATTTGGGGTTTGGGTTAGGGTTAGGGTTAGGTTTAGCGTTAGGGTTAGGGTAAGAGTAAGGGTTAGGTTTAGGGTTAGTGTTAGTGATAGGTTTAGGGTTAGGGATAGGGTAAGGGCAAGGGTTAGCTTTAGGGTTAGGGTAAAGTGTAGAGTTAGGGTTAAGGTTAGGGTTAAGTTTAGGGTTAGTATTAGGGTAAGGGTAAGTGTTAGGGTAAGGGTTAGGGTTAGGATTAAGTTTAGGGTTAGGGTTATGGTTAGAGTAAATGTTAGATTAAGGGTTAGGGTTAGGTTTACGTTAAGGCTTAGGGTTAGGTTTAGGGTAGGGTAAGTTTTAGGGTTAGGGTTAAGGTTAGGGTGAGGGTAAGGGGAAGGGTTAGGGTTAGGGTTAGCTGTTAGGGTTAGGGTTAGAGTTAGGTTTAGGGTTAGGGTTAGGGTAAGGGTAAGGGTTAGGGTTCGATAGGGTTAGGGTTAGGTTTAGGGTTAGGGTTAGGGTAAGGGTAAGGTTAGTGTTAGGGTTAAGGGTAGGGGTAGGGTTAAGCTTAGGGTTAGGGTAAGGGTAAGGTTTAAGGTTAGGGTTAGGGTAAGGGTAAGGGTTAGGGTTAGGGTTAGGTGTTAGGGTTAGGGTTAGGGTTAGGGTTAGTTTTAGGGTTAGGGTTAGGTTAAGGTTAAGGGTTAGGGTGAGGGTTAGAGTAAGGGTTATATTTAGGGTTAGGGTAAAGGTAAGGGTTAGGGTAAGTATAAGGTTTAGGGTTAAGGTTCGGGTTAGGGCTAGGGTCAGGGTTAGGTTTAGGATTAGGGTAAGGGTAAGGGTAAGGTATAGGGTTAGGGTTAGGGTTAGTGTTAGGGTAAGGTTTAGGTTTTGGGTAAGGGTTAGGGTTAGGTTTAAGGTTAGGGTAAGGGTAAGGATTAGGGTTAGGATTAGGGTGAGGGTTAGGGTAAGGTTTAGGGTTAGTGTTAGTGTTAGGTTTAGTGTTAGGGTAAGGGTAAGGTTTAGGGTTAGTGTTAGAGGTAGGTTTAGGGTTGAGGTTAAGGTTAGGGTTAGGATAAGGATAAGGGTTACGGTTAGTGTTAGGGTTAGTGTTTGGGGTTAGGGTTAGGATTAGGGTAAGGGTAAGAGTTAGGTTTAGGGTTAAGTTTAGGGTTAGGGTTAGGGTTAGGGTTAGGGTAAGTATAATGATTAGGGTTAAGTTTAGGGTTAGCGTTAGGGTTAGCGGTAGGTTTAGGGTTAGGGTAAGGGTAAGGGTTAGGGTTAGGATTAGGGTAAGGGTTAGGGTTAGGGTTAGGGTTAGCTTTAGCGTTAGGGTGAGGGTAAGGGTTAGGGTTAGGGTTAGGGTTAGGGTTAGGTTTAGGGTTGGGGTTAAGGTTTGGGTTAGGGTTAGGGTAAGGGTAAGGGTTAGGGTTAGAGTAGGGGTTATGGTTAGGGTTAGGGTTAGATTTAGGGTTAGTGTTAGGTTTAGGATTAGGTTTAGAGTTAGATTTAGGGTTACGGTTAGGGTAAGGGTATGTGTTAGGGTTAGGGTTAGGGTTAGGGTTAGGTTTATCGTTAGATAAGGTTAAGGGTTAGGGTTAGGGTTAGGGTTAAGGTAAGGGTAAGGGTTAGGGTTAGGGTTAGGGTTAGGTTAAGGGTAAGGGTTAGGGTTAGTTTTAGGGTAAGGGTAAGGTTTACGGTTAGAGTTAGGTTTAGGGTTAGTGTAAGGGTAAGGGTTAGGGTTAGGGTAACGGTAAGGGTAAGGGTTAGGGTTAGGTTAAGGGTTAGAGGTAGGGTTAGGTTTAGGGTTAGTGTAATGGTAAGGGTTAGGGTTAGGGTTAGGGTAAGGGTTGGGTTTAGTTTTAGGGTTAGGTTTAGGTTAAGGGTAAGGGTTAGGGTTAGGTTTAGAGTAAGGTTATATTTAGGGTTAGGGTTAGCATTAAGGTTAGGGTTAGGGTAAAGCTAAGGGTTAGGGTAAGTATAAGGTTTAGGGTTAAGGTTCAGGTTAGGGTAGGGTCAGGGTTAGGATTAGGGTTAGAGTAAGGGTAAGGTATAGGGTTAGGATTAGGGTTAGGGTTAGGGTAAGGTTTAGGGTTTGGGTAAGGTTTAGGGTTAGGTTTAGGGTTAGGGTAAGGGTAAGGGTAAGGATTAGGGTTAGGATTAGGGTTAGGGTTAGGGTAAGGTTTAGGGTTAGGGTTAGGGTTAGGTTTAGGGTTAGGGTAAGGGTAAGGTTTAGGGTTAGTGTTAGAGGTAGGTTTAGGGTTGAGGTTAAGGTTAGGGTTAGGATAAGGGTAAGGGTTAGGATTAGTGTTAGGGTTAGGGGTTGGGGTTAGGGTTAGGATTAGGGTTAGGTATAGGGTTAGGGTTAGGGTAAGAGTAAGGCTTAGGGTTAGGATTAGGGTTAGGGTAAGGGTAAGGGGTAGGTTTAGGGTTACGTTTAGGTTTAGGTTTAGGGTTAGGGTTAGGGTTAGGGTAAGTATAACGATTAGGGTTAAGTTTAGGGTTAGCGTTAGGGTTAGCGATAGGTTTAGGGTTAGGGTAAGGGTAAGGGTTAGGGTTAGGATTAGGGTTAGGATTAGGGTAAGGGTTAGGGTTAGTGTTAGCTTTAGCGTTAGGGTAAGGTTTAGGGTTAGCATTAAGGTTAGGGTTAGGGTAAGGGTAAGGGCTAGGGTTATTGTTAGGTTTAGGGTTAGGGTTAGAGTTAGGGATAGGGTTAGGGTTAGTGTAAGGATTATGGTTAGGGTTAGGGTTAGCATTAAGGTTAGGGTTAGGGTAAGGTTAAGGTTTAGGGTTAGGTTTAGAGTTAGAGTTAGGGTTAGGGATAGGGTGAGGGTAAGGGTATTTGTTAGGGTTAGGGTTAGGGTTAGGTTTAGCGTTAGGATAAGGGTAAGGGTTAGGGTTAGGGTTAGGGTTAGGGTTAAGGTAAGGGTAAGGGTTAGGTTTAGGGTTATGGTTAGGTTTAGGGTAAGGGTTAGGGTTAGGATTAGGGTAAGGGTAAGGATTAGGGTTAGATAGGGTTAGGGTTAGGTTTAGGGGTAGGGTTAGGGTAAGGGTAAAGATAGATTAGGGTTAGGTTTACGGTTACGGTTAGGGTTAGGATTAGGGTTAGCATTAGGCTTAGGGTTAGGGTTAGGGTAAGGGTAAGGGTTAGGATTAGGGTGAGGGTTAGGGTTAGGGAAAGGGTAAGCATTAGGGTTAGGGTTAGTGTTAGGGTAAGGATTAGGTTTAGGGTTAGGGATAGAGTAAGGGTTATGTTTAGGGTTAGGGTTAGCATTAAGGTTAGGGTTAGGGTAAGGTTAAGGGATAGGGTTAGGGTTAGGGTTACGGTTAGGGTTAGGGGTTAGGGTTAGGGTTAGGGTTAAGGTTAGGGTTAGGGTTAGGGTTAGGGTAAGGGTAAGGGTTAGGGTTAGAGTTAGGGTTAGCGTAAGGGTTAGGGTTAGGGTTAGACTTAAGGTTAGGGTAAGGGAAAGGTTAGGGTTAAGTTTAGCGTTGAGGTAAGGGTTAGAGTTAAGGTTAGGATTAGGTTAAGCGTAAGGGTTAGGGTTAAGGTTAGGGTTAGGGTTAGGGTTAGGGGTAGGTTTAGGGTTAGGGTAAGGGTAAGGGTAAGGGATAGGTTTAGGTTTAGGGATAGGTTTAGGGTAAGGGTAAGAGTTAGGGTTAGGGTAAGTATAAGGTTTAGGGTTAAGGTTAGGTTTAGAGTTAGGGTTAGGTTTATTGTTAGTGTAAGGGTAAGGGTTAGCGTTAGGATTAGGGTTAGGGTTAGGGTAAGGTTTAGGGTTAGGGTTAGGGTTAGGGTTAGGGTTAGGTTTAGGGTTAGGGTAAGGGTAAGGGTAAGGGTTAGGGTTAGAGGTAGGTTTAGGGTTGGGGTTAAGGTTAGGGTTAGGGTTAGGGTAAAGGTTAGGGTTAGGGTTAGGGTTAGAGTTAGAGTTAAGTTAGGGTTAGGGTTAGGGTTAGGGGTAGGTTTAGGGTTCAGGTAAGGGTAAGTGTTAGGGTTAGGGTTATGTTTAGTGTATGGGTTAGGGTTAGGTTTAGGGTCACGGTAAGGTTAAGGGTTAGGGTTAGGTTTAGGGTTAGGGTAAGGGTAAGGGTTAGGGTTAGGTTAAGGGTTAGGGTTAGGGTTAGGTTTAGGGTTAGGGTAAGGGTAAGGGTTAGGGTTAGCGTTAGGGTTAAGGTAAGTGTTAGGGTTAGGGTTATGGTTAGGGTAGGGGCTAGGGTAAGGGTAAGGGTAGGGTTAGAGTTAGGGTTATGGTTAGGGTTAGGGTTAGGGTTAGGGTTAACGTTAGGGGTAGGGTTAGGGTAAGGGTAAGGGATAGGGTTAGGGTTAGGGTTAGGGTTAGGGTAAGGGTTAGGGTTAGGGTTAGGTTTAGGGTTAGGTTAAGGGGAAGGGTTAGGGTAAGGGTTAGGATTGGTTTAGGGTTGGGGTTAAGGTTAGGGTTAGGGTTAGGGTAAGCGTAAGGGTTAGGGTTAGGTTTATGGATAGGGTAACGGTTAGGGTTAGGGTTAGGATTAGAGTTAGGGTTAAGGTTAGCGTTAGGGTAAGGGTAAGGGTTAGGGATAGGGTTAAGGTAAGGTTAAGGGTTAGGTTTAGGTTTAGGTTTAGGGTAAGCTTTAGGGTTAGGTTTTGGGTAAGGGTAAGGTTAAGGGTTAGGGTTAGGTTTAGGGTTAGGGTAAGAGAAAGGATTAGGGTTAGGTTTAGGGTTAGGGTAAGGGTAAGTGTTAGAGTTAGGGTTAGGTTTAGGTTTAGTGTTGGGGTTAAGGTTAGCGTTAGGGTTAGGGTAAGGGTAAGGGTTAAGGTTAGGTTTAGGGTAAGGTTTAGGTTTAGGGTTAGGGTTAGAGTTAAGGTTAGTGTTAGGTTTAGGGTTAGGATTAGAGTTAGGGTTAGAGTTAGGTTTAGGGTTAGGGTTAGGATAAGGGTAAGGGTTAGGGTTAGGGTTAGGGTTAAGGTAAGGGTAAGGGTTAGGGTTAGGGTTAGGGTAAGGGTTAGGTTTACGGTAAGGGTTAGGTTTAGGTTTAGAGTAAGGGTAAGGTTTAGGGTTAGGTTTAGGGTTAAGGTAAGGGTAAGGGTTAGGGTTAGGGTTAGGTTTAGGGTAAGGGTTAGGGTTAGGTTTAGGGTAAGTGTTAGGTTTAAGGTTAGGGTTAGGGTTAGGGAAAGGGTAAGGATTAGGGTTAGGGTTATGGTTAGAGTAAGGATTAGGGTTTTGGTTATGGTTAGGGTAAGGATTATGTTTAGGGTTAGGGCTAGCATTAAGGTTAGGGTTAGGGTAAGGGTAAGGGTTAGGGTTAGGGTTAGAGTTAGGGTAAGGGTTAGGGTTAGGGTTAGGTTTAGGGTTAGGTTAAGGGGAAGGGTTAGGGTAAGGTTTAGGATTGGTTTAGGGTTGGGGTTAAGGTTAGGGTTAGGGTTAGGGTAAGCGTAAGGGTTAGGGTTAGGTTTATGGATAGGGTAACGGTTAGGGTTAGGGTTAGGATTAGAGTTAGGGTTAAGGTTAGCGTTAGGGTAAGGGTAAGGGTTAGGGTTAGGGTTAAGGTAAGGTTAAGGGTTAGGTTTAGGTTTAGGTTTAGGGTAAGCTTCAGGGTTAGGTTTTGGGTAAGGGTAAGGTTAAGGGTTAGGGTTAGGTTTAGGGTTAGGGTAAGAGAAAGGATTAGGGTTAGGTTTAGGGTTAGGGTAAGGGTAAGGGTTAGAGTTAGGGTTAGGGTTAGGTTTAGTGTTGGGGTTAAGGTTAGCGTTAGGGTTAGGGTAAGGGTAAGGGTTAAGGTTAGGTTTAGGGTAAGGTTTAGGTTTAGGGTTAGGGTTAGAGTTAAGGTTAGTGTTAGGTTTAGGGTTAGGATTAGAGTTAGGGTTAGAGTTAGGGTTAGGGTTAGGGTTAGGATAAGGGTAAGGGTTAGGGTTAGGGTTAGGGTTAAGGTAAGGGTAAGGGTTAGGGTTAGGGTTAGGGTAAGGGTTAGGTTTACGGTAAGGGTTAGGTTTAGGTTTAGAGTAAGGGTAAAGTTTAGGGTTAGGTTTAGGGTTAAGGTAAGGGTAAGGGTTAGGGTTAGGGTTAGGTTTAGGGTAAGGGTTAGGGTTAGGTTTAGGGTAAGTGTTAGGTTTAAGGTTAGGGTTAGGGTTAGGGAAAGGGTAAGGATTAGGGTTAGGGTTATGGTTAGAGTAAGGATTAGGGTTTTGGTTAGGGTTAGGGTAAGGATTATGGTTAGGGTTAGGGTTAGCATTAAGGTTAGGGTTAGGGTAAGGGTAAGGGTTAGGGTTAGGTTTAGAGGTAGAGTTAAGTTAGGGTTGGGGTTAGGGTTAGGGTTAGGTTTTGGGTTAAGGTAAGGGTAAGTGTTAGGGTTAGGGTTAGGTTTAGTGTATGGGTTAGGGTTAGGTTTAGGGTAACGGTAAGGTTAAGGGTTAGGGTTAGGTTTAGGGTTAGGATAAGGGTAAGGGTTAGGTTTAGGTTAAGGGTTAGCGTTAGGATTAGGTTTAGCGTTAGGGTAAGGTAAGGGTTAGGGTTAGGGTTAGGGTAAGGTTAAGGGTTAGGGTTAGGGTTAGGGTTAGGTTAGGGGCTAGGGTAAGGGTAAGTTTTAGGGTTAAGGTTAGGGTTAGGATAAGGGTAAGAGTTAGGGTTAGGTTTAGGGTTAGGATTTGGGGTTAGGGTTAGAGTTAGAGTTAGCTTTAGGGTTAGGTTAAGGGTAAGGGTTAGGGTAAGGGTTAGGGTTAAGGTTAGGTTAAGGGTTAGGGGTTAATGTTAGGGTTAGGGTTAGGGTTAGGGTCAGTGAAAGGGTTAGGGTTAGGGTAAGTGTTAGGTTAAGGGTTAGGGTTAGGGTTAGGTTTAGGGTTGGGGTTAAGTTTAGGGTTAGGGTTAGGTAAGGTTTAGGGTTAGGGTTAGGGTAAGTGTTAGGGTTTGGGTTAGGGTTAGGGTTAGGGTAATTGTAAGGGTTAGGGTTAGGGTTAGGGTTAGAGTTAGGTGTTAGGGTTAGGGTTAGCGTTAGGTTTAGGGTTAGGGTAAGGATTAGGGTTAGGGTTAGAGTTAGGGTTACGGTTAGGGTTAGGGTTAGTGTTAGGGTTAACGTTAAGGTTAGGGTTAGGGTAAGGGTAAGGGATAGGGTTAGGGTTAGGGTTAGGGTAAGGGTTAGGGTTAGGGTTAGGTTTAGGGTTAGGGTAAGGGGAAGGGTTAGGGTAAGGGTTAGGATTGGTTTAGGGTTGGGGTTAAGGTTAGGGTTAGGGTTAGGTTAAGCGTAAGTGTTAGGGTTAGGGTTATGGATAGGGTAACGGTTAGGGTTAGGGTTAGGGTTAGAGTTAGGATTAAGGTTAGCGTTAGGGTAAGGGTAAGTGTTAGGGTTAGTGTTAAGCTAAGGTTAAGGGTTAGGGTTAGGTTTTGGTTTAGGGTAAGCTTTAGGGTTAGGTTTTGGGTAAGGGTAAGGTTAAGGGTTAGGGTAAGGTTTACGGTTAGGGTAAGAGAAAGGGTAAGGGTTAGGTTTAGGGTTAGGGTAAGGGTAAGTGTTAGGGTTAGGATTAGGTTTAGTGTTGGGGTTAAGGTTAGCGTTAGGGTTAGGGTAAGGGTAAGGGTTAGGGTTAGGTTTAGGGTTAGGCTTAGAGTTAAGGTTAGTGTTAGGTTTAGTGTTAGGTTTAGAGTTAGGGTTAGAGTTAGGTTTAGGGTTAGGGTTAGGATAAGGGTAAGGGTTAGGGTTAGGGTTAGGGTTAAGGTAAGGGTTAGGGTTAGGGTTAGGGTTAGGTTTAGGGTAAGGGTTACTTTTAGGTTTAGGGTAAGGGTAAGGTTTAGGGTTAGGTTTAGGGTTAAGGTAAGGGTAAGGGTTAGGGTTAGGGTTAGGGTTAGGTTTAGGGTAAGGGTTAGGGTTAGGTTTAGGGTAAGTGTTAGGGTTAAGGTTAGGGTTAGGGTTAGGGAAAGGGTAAGGATGGGGGTTAGGGTTATGGTTAGAGTAAGGATTAGGGTTTTGGTTAGGGTTAGGGTAAGGATTATGGTTAGGGTTAGGGTTAGCATTAAGGTTAGGGTTGGGGTAAGGGTAAGGGTTAGGGTTATGGTTAGAGTTAGAGTTATGTTAGGGTTAGGGTTAGGGTTAATGTTAGGTTTAGGGTTAAGGTAAGGGTAAGTGTTAGGGTTAGGGTTAGGTTTAGTGTATGGGTTAGGGTTATGTTTGGGGTAACGGTAAGGTTAAGGTTTAGCGTTAGGTTTAGGGTTAGGGTAAGGTTAAGGGTTAGGGTTAGGTTAAGGGTGAGGGTTAGGATTAGGTTTAGCGTTAGGGTAAGGGTAAGGGTTAGGGTTAGGGTTAGGGTAAGGTTAAGGGTTAGGGTTAGGGTTAGGGTTAGGGTAGGGGCTAGGTAAAGGGTAAGTTTTTGGGTTAAGGTTAGGGTTAGGATAAGGGTAAGGGTTAGGGTTAGGTTTAGGGTTAGGATTTGGGGTTAGGGTTCGGGTTAGGGTTAGGTTTTGGGTTAGGGTTAGGGTAAGAGTAAGGGTTAGGTTTAGGGTAAGGGTTAGTGATAGGTTTAGGGTTAGGGTTAGGGTAAGGGCAAGGGTTAGGTTTAGGGTTAGGGTTAAGTTTAGATTTAGGGTTAGGGTTAGGGTTAAGTTTAGGGTTAGTGTTATGGTTAGGGTAAGTGTTAGATTAAGGGTTAGGGTTAGGTTTAGGTTAAGGCTTAGGGTTAGGTTTAAGGTAAGGTTAAGTTTTAGGGTTAGGGTTAGCGTTAGGGTAAGGAAAAGGATAGTGTTTGGGTTAGGTGTTAGGGTTAGGGTTAGGGTTAGGTTTAGGGTTAGGGTTAGGGTAAGAGTAAGGGTTAGGTTTAGTGTTAGGTTTAGGGTTAGGGTTAGAGTTAGGGATAGGGTTAGGGTTAGTGTAAGGATTATGGTTTGGGTTAGGGTTAGCATTAAGGTTAGGGTTAGGGTAAGGGTAAGGGTTAGGGTTAGTGTTAGGTTTAGAGTTAGGTTTAGAGTTAGGGTTAGGGTTAGGGTTAGGATAAGGGTAAGGGTTAGTTTTAGGTTTAGAGTTAGAGATAGGGTTAGGGATAGGGTGAGGGTAGGTGTATGTGTTAGGGTTAGGGTTAGGGTTAGGGTTAGCGTTAGGATAAGGGTAAGGGTTAGGGTTAGGGTTAGGGTTAAGGTAAGGGTAAGGGTTAGGGTTAGGGTTAGGGTTAGGTTTAGGGTAAGGGTTAGGGTTAGGATTAGTGTAAGGGTAAGGATTATGGTTAGATAGAGTTAGGGTTAGGTTTAGGGTTAGGGTTAGGGTAAGGGTAAGGATAGGTTAGGGTTAGGTTTACGGTTACGGTTAAGGTTAGGAATAGGGTTAGCTTTAGGCTTAGGGTTAGGGTTAGGGTAAGGGTAAGGATTAGGGTTAGGTTGAGGTTTAGGGTTAGGGAAAGGGTAAGGATTAGGGTTAGGGTTAGGGTTAGGGTAAGGATTAGGTTTAGGGTTAGGGTTAGGGTAAGGGTTATGGTTAGGGTTAGGGTTAGCATTAAGGTTAGGGTTAGGGTAAGGTTAAGGGATAGGGTTATGGTTAGGGTTATGGTTAGGGTTAGGGGTTAGGTTTAGGGTTAGGGTTAAGGTTAGGGTTAGGGTTAGGGTAAGGGTAAGGGTTAGGGTTAGAGTTAGTGTTAGCGTAAGGGTTAGGGTTAGGGTTAGGCTTAAGTTTAGGGTAAGGGAAAGTTTAGGGTTAAGTTTAGGGTTAGGGTAAGGTTTAGGGTTAAGGTTAGGATTAGGTTAAGGGTAAGGGTTAGGGTTAAGGTTAGGGTTAGGGTTAGGGTTAGGTTTAGGGTTAGGGTTAGGGTAAGGGTAAGGGTTAGGGTTAGGGTTAGGGATAGGTTTAGGTTAAGGGTAAGGGTTAGGGGTAGGGTAAGTATAAGGTTTAGGGTTTTGGTTAGGGTAAGGGTTAGGGTTAGGATTAGGGTTAGGGTTAGGGTAAGGTTTAGGGTTAGGGTTAGGGTTAGGTTTAGGGTTAGGGTAAGGGTAAGGGTGAGGGTTAGGGTTAGAGGTAGGTTTAGGGTTGGGGTTAAGGTTAGGGTTAGGGTTAGGGTAAGAGTAAGGTTATGGTTATGGTTAGGGTTAAGGTAAAGGTTAGGGTTAGGGTTAGGGTTAGAGTTAGTGTTAAGTTAGGGTTAGGGTTAAGGTTAGGGTTAGGTTTAGGGTTAAGGTAAGGGTAAGTGTTAGGGTTAGGGTTAGGGTTAGGTTTAGTGTATGGGTTATGGTTAGGTTTAGGGCAACGGTAAGGTTAAGGGTTAGGGTTAGGTTTAGGGTTAGGGTAAGCTTAAGGGTAAAATTTAGGGTTAGGTTAAGGGTTAGGGGTAGGGTTATGTTTAGGGTTAGGGTAAGGGTAAGGGTAAGGGTTAGGGTTAGGGTTAGGGTTAGGTAAGGGTTAGGGTTAGGGTTATGGTTAGGGTAGGGGCTAGGGTAAGGTTAAGTGTTAGGGTTAAGGTTAGGGTTAGGATAAGGTTAAAGGTTAAGGTTAGGTTTAGGGATAGGATTTGGGGTTAGGGTTAGAGTTAGAGTTAGCTTTAGGGTTAGGTTAAGTGTAAGGGTTAGGGTAAGGGTTAGGGTTAAGGTTAGGTTAAGGGTTAGGTTTAGGGGTTATGGTTAGGATTAGGGTTAGGGTTAGTGTCAGTGAAAGGGTTAGGGTTAGGGTTAGGGTTAGGGTAAGTGTTTGGGTAAGGGTCTAGGGTTAGGGTTAGGTTTAGGGTTGGGGTTAAGTTTAGGGTTAGGGTTAGGGTAAGGTTTAGGGTTAGGGTTAGGCTTAGTGTTAGGGTTAGGGTTAAGGGTTAGGGTTAGGGTAAGTGTAAGGGTTAGGGTTAGGGTTAGGGTTAGAGTTAGGTGTTAGGGTTAGGGTTAGTGTTAGGTTTAGGGTTAGGGTAAGGATAAGGGTTAGGGTTAGAGTTAGGGTTACGGTTAGGGTTAGGTTTAGGGTTAGGGTTAACATTAGGGTTAGGGTTAGGGTAAGGGTAAGGGATAGGGTTAGGGTTAGGGTTAGGGTTAGGGTAAGGGTTAGGGTTAGGGTTAGGGTAAGGAAAAGGGTTAGGGTTAAGGTTAGGGTTAGGGTTATGGTTAGGGTTAGGTTTATGGTTAGGGTTAGAATAAGGTTAAGGGTTATGTTTAGCGTTAGGGTTAGGGTTAGGGTTAGGGTTAGTTTTAGGGTTAGGTAAGAGTAAGAGTTGGGGTTACGATTGGGGTTAGGGTTAGGGTAAAGTTTAGGGTTAGGGTTAGGTTTAGGGTTAGGGTAAGGGGAAGGGTTAGGGTTAGGGTTAGGGTTAGGTTTAGGGTTCGGGTTAAGATTTAGGTTAGGGTTAGGGTAAGGGTAAGGGTTAGGGTTAGGGTAGGGTAAGGGTATGTGTAAGGGTTAGGGTTAGGGTTAAGGTTAGGTTTAGCGTTAGATAAGGGTAAGGGTTAGGGTTAGGGTTAGGGTTAGGGTAAGTGTAAGGGTTAGGGTTAGGGTTAGTGTTAGGTTTAGGGTAAGGGTTTGGGTTAGTTTTAGGGTTAGGGTTAGGTTTAGGGTTACGGTAAGGGTAAGGGTAAGGGTTAGGTTTAGATAGGGTTAGGTTTAGGGTTAGGGCTAGGGTAAGGGTAAGGTGAGGGTTAGGGTTAGGGTTAGGGTTAGGGTTAGGGTTAAGGTTAGGGTAGGGTTAGGGTTAGGGTTAGGGTTAGGTTTAGTGTTAGGGTTAGGGTAAGGGTAAGAGTTAGGGTTATGGTTAGGGTTAAGGAAAGGGTAAGGATTAGTTTTAGGGTTCCCGTTAGGGTAAGGATTAGGGTTAGGGTTAGGGTTAAGGTAAGGATTATGGTTAGTGTTAGGGTTAGCCTTAAGGTTACGGTTAGAGTAAGGGTAAGGATTAGGGTTAGGGTTAGGGTTACCGTTAGGTTTAGGAGTTAGGGTTAGTGTTAGCGTTAAGTTTAAGGTTACTGTTAGGGTAAGAGTATGGGTTAGGGATAGGGTTAGGGTTAGGGTAAGGAAAAGGGTTAGGGTTAAGTTTAGGGTTAGGGTTAGGGTTAGGGTTAGGTTTATGGTTAGGGTTAGAGTAAGGTAAAGGGTTATGTTTAGCGTTAGGGTTAGGGTTAGGGTTAGGGTTAGTTTTAGGGTTAGGTAAGAGTAAGAGTTGGGGTTACGATTGGGGTCAGGGTTAGGGTAAAGTTTAGGGTTAGGGTTAGGTTTAGGGTTAGGGTAAGGGGAAGGGTTAGGGTAAGGGTTAGGATTGGTTTAGGGTTGGGGTTAATGTTAGGGTTAGCGTTAGGGTAAGCTTAAGGGTTAAGGTTAGGGTTATGGATAGGGTAACGTTTAGGGTTAGGGTTAGCGTTAGGATAAGGGTATGGGTTAGGGTTAGGGTTAGGGTTAAGGTAAGGGTAAGGGTTAGAGTTAGGCTCAGGGTTAGTTTTAGGGTAATGGTAAGGGTTATGTTTAGGGTAAGGGTAAGGTTTAGGGTTAGGGTTAGGGTTAGGTTTCGGGTAATGGTAAGGATTAGGGTTAGGGTTAGGTTTAGGGTTAGGGTAAGGATTAGGGTAAGGGTAAGGATTAGGGTTAGATAGGGTTAGAGTTAGGTTTCTGGTTAGGGTTAGGGTAAGGGTAAGGATAGGTTAGGGTTAGGTTTACTGTTCCGGTCAGGGTTAGCATTAGGGTTAGCTTTATGCTTAGGGTTAGTGTTACTTTAAGGGTAAGAGTTAGGGTTAGCGTGAGGGTTAGGGTTAGGGAATGGGTAAGGATTAGAGTTAGGGTTAGAGTTAGGGTAAGATTTGGTTTAGGTTTAGGGTTAGGGTTAGGGGTTAGGGTTAGGGTTAAGGTTACGGTTAGGATTAGGGTAAGGGTAAGGGTTAGGGTTAGAGTTAGGGTAAGCGTAACGGTTAGGGTAAGGGTTAGGCTTAAGGTTAGGGTAAGGGAAAGGTTAGGGTTAGGTTTAGGATTAGGATTTGGGGTTAGGGTTAGGGTTAGAGTAAGAGTTAGGTTAGGGTTAGGGTTAGGGTTAGGTTTAGTGTATGGGTTAGGGTTAGGTTTAGGGTAACGGTAAGGTTAAGGGTTAGGGTTAGGTTTATTGTTAGGGTAAGGGTAAGGGTTAGGGTTAGGGTTAGGGTAAGGGTTAGGGTTAGTGTTAGGGTTAGGTTAGGGGCTAGGGTATGGGTAAGTGTTAGGGTTAAGGTTAGGGTTAGGGTAAGGGTAAGAGTTAGGGTTAGGTTTAGGATTAGGATTTGGGGTTAGGGTTAGGGTTAGGGTTAGGGTTAGGTTTAGGATTAGGGTAGGGTAAGAGTAAGGGTTAGGTTTAGGGTAAGGGTTAGTGATAGGTTTAGGGTTAGGGTTAGGGTAAGGGCAAGGGTTAGGTTTAGGGTTAGGATTAAGTTTAGAGTTAGGGTTACGGTTAGGGTTAATTTTAGGGTAAGTGTTATGGTAAGGGTAAGTGTTAGGGTAAGGGTTAGGGTTAGGATTAAGTTTAGGGTGAGGGTTAGGGTTAGGGTAAGAGTTAGATTAAGGGTTAGGGTTAGGTTTAGGTTAAGGCTTAGGATTCGGTTTAGGGTAAGGGTAAGGTTTAGAGTTAGAGTTAGGGTTAGGTTTCGGGTTAGGGTTAGGGTAAGGGTAAGGTTAGTGTTAGGGTTAAGGGTAGGGGTAGGGTTAAGGTTAGGGTTCGGGTAAGGGTAAGGTTTAAGGTTAGGGTTAGGGTCAGGTTTAGGGTAACGGTAAGGGTTAGGGTAAGGGTTAGCTGTTAGGGTTAGGGTTAGGGTTAGGGTTAGTTTTAGGGTTAGGGTTAAGTTAAGGGTAAGGGTTAGGGTTAGGTTTAGAGTAAGGGTTATATTTAGGGTTAGGGTTAGCATTAAGGTTAGGGTTAGGGTAAAGGTAAGGGTTAGGGTAAGTATAATGTTTAGGGTTAGGGTTCGGGTTAGGGTTAGGGTCAGGGTAAGGTATAGGGTTAGGATTAGGGTTGGGGTTAGGGTAAGGTTTAGGGTTTGGGTAAGTTTTAGGGTTAGGTTTACAGTTAGGGTAAGGGTAAGGGTAAGGATTAGGGTTAGGATTAGGGTTAGGGTTAGGGTAAGGTTTAGGATTAGGGTTAGGTTTAGGTTTAGGTTTAGGGTTAGGGTAAGGTTTAGGGTTAGTGTTAGAGGTAGCTTTTGGGTTGAGGTTAAGTTTAGGTTTAGGATTAGGGTTAGGTTTAGGTTTAGGTTTAGGGTTAGGATAAGGATAAGGGTTAGTGTTAGTGTTAAGGTTAGGGTTTGGGGTTAGGGTTAGGATTAGGGTTAAGTATAGGGTTAGGGTTAGGGTAAGAGTAAGGGTTAGGGTTAGGGTTAGGGTTAGGGTAAGGGTAAGAGTTGGGTTTAGGGTTAAGATTAGGTTTGGGGTTAAGGTTAGGGTTAGGGTTAGGGTAAGTATAATGATTAGGGTTAAGTTTAGGGTTAGCGTTAGGGTTAGCGGTAGGTTTAGGGTTAGGGTTAGGATTAAGGTAAGGGTTAGGGTTAGGATTAGGGTTAGCTTTAGCGTTAGGGTAAGGGTAAGGGTTAGGGTTAGGGTTAGGGTTAGGTTTAGGTTTGGGGTTAAGTTTTGGGTTAGGGTTAAGGTAAGGGTAAGGGTTAGGGTTAGGGTAAGGGTTATGGTTAGGGTTAGGGTTAGTGTTAATATTAGGATTAGGTTTAGAGTTAGAATTAGGGTTACGGTTAGGGTAAGGCTATGTGTTAGGGTTAGGGTTAGGGTTAGGGTTAGGTTTATCATTAGATAAGGGTAAGGGTTAGGGTTAGGGTTAGGTTTAGGGTTAGGGAAAAGGTAAGTATTAGTGTTAGGGTTATGGTTAGGGTAAGGATCAGTGTTAGGGTTAGTGTTAAGTTAAGGATTATGGTTAAGGTTAGAATTAGCATTAAGGTTAGGGTTAGTGTAAGGGTAAGGGTTAGGGTTAGGGTAAGGGTAAGGGTTAGGGTTAGGGTTAGGGTAAGGGTAAGAGTTAGGTTTAGGGTTAAGGTTAGGTTTGGGGTTGAGGTTAGGGTTAGGGTTAGGGTTAGGGTTAGGGTTAGGGTTAGGGTAAGGGTAAGGGTTAGGGTTAGATAGGGTTAGGGTTAGGTTTAGGGTTAGGTGTTCGGGTTAGGGTTAGGGTTATGGTTAGGATTAGGGTTAGGGTTAGGGTAAGGGTAAGGTTTAGGGTTAGATAGGGTTAGGGTTAGGTTTAGGGTTAGGGTTAGGGTAAGGGTAAAGTTAGGGTTAGAGTTAGGGTTAGGGTTAAGGTTAGGGTTAGGGTTAGGGTAAGGTTAGGTTTAGTGTTAGGTTTAGGGTTAGGGTAAGGGTAAGAGTTAGGTTTAGGGTTAGGGAAAGGGTAAGTATTAGTGTTAGGGTTATGGTTAGAGTAAGGATCAGGGTTAGGGTTAGGGTTAGGTTAAGGATTATGGTTAGGGTTAGAATTAGCATTGAGGTTAGGGTTAGGGTAAGGGTAAGGGTTAGGGTTAGGGTTAGGGTTACGGTTAGGGTTAGGGGTTAGGGTTAGGGTTAGAGTTAAGTTTAAGGTTACTGTTAGGGTAAGGGTAAGGGTTAGGGTGTGGGTTAGGGTTAGTGTAAGTGTTAGTGTTAGGGTTAGGGTTACGGTAAGGGAAAGTGTGAGGGTTAAGATTATGGTTAGGGTTAGGGTTAGGGTTCCCTTTAGGGTTAGGGTTAGGGTAAGGTTACGGGTTAGAGTTAAGGTTAGGGTTAGGGTTAGGGTTAGGGTAAGGGTATGTTTTAGGGTTAGGGTTAGGGTTTGGGTTAGGGTTAACTTTAAGGTTAGTTTTAGGGTGAGAGTAAGGGTTAGTTTTAGGGTCAGGTTTAGGGTTAGGGTTAAGGTAAGGGTAAGGTTAGGGTTAGGGTTAGGGTTAGGTTTAGGGTTAGTTTTAGGTTTAGGGTAAGGGTAAGGTTTACGGTTAGGGTTAGGTTTAGGGTTAGGGTAAGTATAAGTGTAAGGGTTAAGGTTAGGGTTAGGGTTAGGGTTAGTTTTAGGGTTAGGGTAAGGGTATGGGTTACGGTTAGGATTAGGGTTAGGGTTAGGGTAAGGGTTAGGGTTAGGGTTAGGGTTAGGTTTAGGGTTAGGGTAAGGGTAAGGGTTAGGGTTAGGGTTAGGGTTAGGCTTAGGTTTAGGGTAAGGGTTAGGGTTAGGGTTAGGGTTAGCTTTAGCGTTAGGGTAAGGGTAAGGGTTAGGGTTAGGGTTAGGGTTAGGTTTAGGGTTGGGGTTAAGGTTTGGGTTAGGGTTAGGGTAAGGGTAAGGGTTAGGGTTAGGGTAAGGGTTATGGTTAGGGTTAGGGTTAGAGTTAGGGTTAGTGTTAGTTTTAGGATTAGGTTTAGGGTTAGATTTAGGGTTACGGTTAGGGTAAGGGTATGTATTAGGGTTAGGGTTAGGGTTAGGGTTAGGTTTATCGTTAGGTAAGGGTAACGGTTAGGGTTAGGGTTAGGGTTAAGGTAAGGGTAAGGGTTAGGGATAGGGTTAGGGTTAGGTTTAGGGTAAGGGTTAGGGTTAGTTTTAGGGTAAGGGTAAGGTTTACGGTTAGGGTTAGGTTTAGGGTTAGGGTAAAGGTAAGGGTTAGGTTTAGGGTTAGGTTTTTGGGTTAGGGTTAGGGTTAGGGTTAGGTTTAGGGTTAGAGTTAGGGTAAGGATAAGGGTTAGGGTTAGATAGGGTTAGGGTTAGGTTTAGGGTTAGGATTAGGGTAAGCGTAAAGTTAGGGTTAGAGTTAGGGTTAGGGTTAGGGTTAAGGTAAGGGTTAGGGTTAGGGTTAGGTTTAGTGTTAGGGTTAATGTTAGGGTAAGGGTAAGAGTTAGGGTTAGGGTTAGGTTTACGGTTAGGGAAAGGTAAGTATTAGTGTTAGGGTTATGGTTAGGGTAAGGATTAGGTTTAGGGTAGGGTTAGCGTAAAGATCATGGTTAGGGTTAGAATTAGCATTAAGGTTAGGGTTAGGGTAAGGGTAAGGTTTGGGGTTAAGTTTAGGTTTAGGGTTAAGTTTAGGGTTAGGATTAGGTTTAAGGTTAGGGGAAGGGTTAGGTTTAGGAATAGGTTTAGGGTTAGGGGAAGGGTTAGGGTTAGGGTGAGGGTTAGGTTTTGTTAAAGGTAAGGGTTCAGTTTATGGTTAGGTTTAGGTTTACGGTTAGGGTTAGGGTTAGGGTTAGGTTTAGGGTTAGGGTAAGGGTAAGGGTTAGGGTTAGGGTTAGGGTTAGGGTTAGGATTAGGGTAAGGGTTAGGGTTAGGGTTAGGGTTAGATTTAGCGTTAGGGTAAGGGTAAGGGTTAGGGTTAGGGTTAGGGTTAGGTTTAGGGTTGGGGTTAAGGTTTGGGTTAGGGTTAGGGTAAGGGTAACGGTTAGGGTTAGAGTTAGGGTTAGCGTAAGGGTTAGGGTTAGGGTTAGACTTAAGGTTAGGGTAAGGGAAAGGTTAGGGTTAAGTTTAGCGTTAGGGTAAGGGTTAGGGTTAAGGTTAGGATTAGGTTAAGGGTAAGGGTTAGGGTTAAGGTTAGGGTTAGGGTTAGGGTTAGGGGTAGGTTTAGGGTTAGGGTAAGGGTAAGGGTAAGGGATAGGTTTAGGTTTAGGGATAGGTTTAGGGTAAGGGTAAGGGTTAGGGTTAGGGTAAGTATAAGGTTTAGGGTTAAGGTTAGGGTTAGGGTTAGGGTTAGGTTTATTGTTAGTGTAAGGGTAAGGGTTAGCGTTAGGATTAGGGTTAGGGTTAGGGTAAGGTTTAGGGTTAGGGTTAGGGTTAGGGTTAGGTTTAGGGTTAGGGTAAGGGTAAGGGTTAGGGTTAGAGGTAGGTTTAGGGTTGGGGTTAAGGTTAGGGTTAGGGTTAGGGTAAAGGTTAGGGTTAGGGTTAGGGTTAGAGTTAGAGTTAAGTTAGGGTTAGGGTTAGGGTTAGGGGTAGGTTTAGGGTTCAGGTAAGGGTAAGTGTTAGGGTTAGGGTTATGTTTAGTGTATGGGTTAGGGTTAGGTTTAGGGTCACGGTAAGGTTAAGGGTTAGGGTTAGGTTTAGGGTTAGGGTAAGGGTAAGGGTTAGGGTTAGGTTAAGGGTTAGGGTTAGGGTTAGGTTTAGGGTTAGGGTAAGGGTAAGGGTTAGGGTTAGCGTTAGGGTTAAGGTAAGTGTTAGGGTTAGGGTTATGGTTAGGGTAGGGGCTAGGGTAAGGGTAAGGGTTAGGGTTAGAGTTAGGGTTACGGTTAGGGTTAGGGTTAGGGTTAACGTTAGGGGTAGGGTTAGGGTAAGGGTAAGGGATAGGGTTAGGGTTAGGGTTAGGGTTAGGGTAAGGGTTAGGGTTAGGGTTAGGTTTAGGGTTAGGTTAAGGGGAAGGGTTAGGGTAAGGGTTAGGATTGGTTTAGGGTTGGGGTTAAGGTTAGGGTTAGGGTAAGCGTAAGGGTTAGGGTTAGGTTTATGGATAGGGTAACGGTTAGGGTTAGGGTTAGGATTAGAGTTAGGGTTAAGGTTAGCGTTAGGGTAAGGGTAAGGGTTAGGGTTAGGGTTAAGGTAAGGTTAAGGGTTAGGTTTAGGTTTAGGTTTAGGGTAAGCTTTAGGGTTAGGTTTTGGGTAAGGGTAAGGTTAAGGGTTAGGGTTAGGTTTAGGGTTAGGGTAAGAGAAAGGATTAGGGTTAGGTTTAGGGTTAGGGTAAGGGTAAGGGTTAGAGTTAGGGTTAGGGTTAGGTTTAGTGTTGGGGTTAAGGTTAGCGTTAGGGTTAGGGTAAGGGTAAGGGTTAAGGTTAGGTTTAGGGTAAGGGTTAGGTTTAGGGTTAGGGTTAGAGTTAAGGTTAGTGTTAGGTTTAGGGTTAGGATTAGAGTTAGGGTTAGAGTTAGGGTTAGGGTTAGGGTTAGGATAAGGGTAAGGGTTAGGGTTAGGGTTAGGGTTAAGGTAAGGGTAAGGGTTAGGGTTAGGGTTAGGGTAAGGGTTAGGTTTACGGTAAGGGTTAGGTTTAGGTTTAGAGTAAGGGTAAGGTTTAGGGTTAGGTTTAGGGTTAAGGTAAGGGTAAGGGTTAGGGTTAGGGTTAGGTTTAGGGTAAGGTTTAGGGTTAGGTTTAGGGTAAGTGTTAGGTTTAAGGTTAGGGTTAGGGTTAGGGAAAGGGTAAGGATTAGGGTTAGGGTTATGGTTAGAGTAAGGATTAGGGTTTTGGTTAGGGTTAGGGTAAGGATTATGGTTAGGGTTAGGGTTAGCATTAAGGTTAGGGTTAGGGTAAGGGTAAGGGTTAGGGTTAGGGTTAGAGTTAGAGTTAAGTTAGGGTTGGGGTTAGGGTTAGGGTTAGGTTTTGGGTTAAGGTAAGGGTAAGTGTTAGGGTTAGGGTTAGGTTTAGTGTATGGGTTAGGGTTAGGTTTAGGGTAACGGTAAGGTTAAGGGTTAGGGTTAGGTTTAGGGTTAGGGTAAGGGTAAGGGTTAGGTTTAGGTTAAGGGTTAGCGTTAGGATTAGGTTTAGCGTTAGGGTAAGGTAAGGGTTAGGGTTAGGGTAAGGTTAAGGGTTAGGGTTAGGGTTAGGGTTAGGTTAGGGGCTAGGGTAAGGGTAAGTTTTAGGGTTAAGGTTAGGGTTAGGATAAGGGTAAGAGTTAGGGTTATGTTTAGGGTTAGGATTTGGGGTTAGGGTTAGAGTTAGAGTTAGCTTTAGGGTTAGGTTAAGGGTAAGGGTTAGGGTAAGGGTTAGGGTTAAGGTTAGGTTAAGGGTTAGGGGTTAATGTTAGGGTTAGGGTTAGGGTTAGGGTCAGTGAAAGGGTTAGGGTTAGGGTAAGTGTTAGGTTAAGGGTTAGGGTTAGGGTTAGGTTTAGTGTTGGGGTTAAGTTTAGGGTTAGGGTTAGGTAAGGTTTAGGGTTAGGGTTAGGGTAAGTGTTAGGGTTAGGGTTAGGGTTAGGGTTAGGGTAATTGTAAGGGTTAGGGTTAGGGTTAGGGTTAGAGTTAGGTGTTAGGGTTAGGGTTAGCGTTAGGTTTAGGGTTAGGGTAAGGATAAGGGTTAGGGTTAGAGTTAGGGTTACGGTTAGGGTTAGGGTTAGTGTTAGGGTTAACGTTAGGGTTAGGGTTAGGGTAAGGGTAAGGGATAGGGTTAGGGTTAGGGTTAGGGTAAGGTTTAGGGTTAGGGTTAGGTTTAGGGTTAGGTTAAGGGGAAGGGTTAGGGTAAGGGTTAGGATTGGTTTAGGGTTGGGGTTAAGGTTAGGGTTAGGGTTAGGTTAAGCGTAAGTGTTAGGGTTAGGGTTATGGATAGGGTAACGGTTAGGGTTAGGGTTAGGGTTAGAGTTAGGATTAAGGTTAGCGTTAGGGTAAGGGTAAGGGTTAGGGTTAGTGTTAAGCTAAGGTTAAGGGTTAGGTTTAGGTTTAGGTTTAGGGTAAGCTTTAGGGTTAGGTTTTGGGTAAGGGTAAGGTTAAGGGTTAGGGTAAGGTTTACGGTTAGGGTAAGAGAAAGGCTAAGGGTTAGGTTTAGGGTTAGGGTAAGGGTAAGGGTTAGGGTTAGGATTAGGTTTAGTGTTGGGGTTAAGGTTAGCGTTAGGGTTAGGGTAAGGGTAAGGGTTAGGGTTAGGTTTAGGGTTAGGGTTAGAGTTAAGGTTAGTGTTAGGTTTAGTGTTAGGTTTGGAGTTAGGGTTAGAGTTAGGGTTAGGGTTAGGGTTAGGATAAGGGTAAGGGTTAGGGTTAGGGTTAGGGTTAAGGTAAGGGTTAGGGTTAGGGTTAGGGTTAGGTTTAGGGTAAGGGTTACTTTTAGGTTTAGGGTAAGGGTAAGGTTTAGGGTTAGGTTTAGTGTTAAGGTAAGGGTAAGGGTTAGGGTTAGGGTTAGGGTTAGGTTTAGGGTGAGGGTTAGGGTTAGGTTTAGGGTAAGTGTTAGGGTTAAGGTTAGGGTTAGGGTTAGGGAAAGGGTAAGGATGAGGGTTAGGGTTATGGTTAGAGTAAGGATTAGGGTTTTGGTTAGGGTTAGGGTAAGGATTATGATTAGGGTTAGGGTTAGCATTAAGGTTAGGGTTAGGGTAAGGGTAAGGGTTAGGGTTCGGGTTAGAGTTAGAGTTATGTTAGGGTTAGGGTTAGGGTTAGGGTTAGGTTTAGGGTTAAGGTAAGGGTAAGTGTTAGGGTTAGGGTTAGGTTTAGTGTATGGGTTAGGGTTATGTTTGGGGTAACGGTAAGGTTAAGGTTTAGCGTTAGGTTTAGGGTTAGGGTAAGGTTAAGGGTTAGGGTTAGGTTAAGGGTGAGGGTTAGGATTAGGTTTAGCGTTAGGGTAAGGGTAAGGGTTAGGGTTAGGGTTAGGGTAAGGTTAAGGGTTAGGGTTAGGGTTAGGGTTAGGGTAGGGGCTAGGGAAAGGGTAAGTTTTTGGGTTAAGGTTAGGGTTAGGATAAGGGTAAGGGTTAGGGTTAGGTTTAGGGTTAGGATTTGGGGTTAGGGTTCGGGTTAGGGTTAGGTTTTGGGTTAGGGTTAGGGTAAGAGTAAGGGTTAGGTTTAGGGTAAGGGTTAGTGATAGGTTTAGGGTTAGGGTTAGGGTAAGTGCAAGGGTTAGGTTTAGGGTTAGGGTTAAGTTTAGATTTAGGGTTAGGGTTAGGGTTAAGTTTAGGGTTAGTGTTATGGTTAGGGTAAGTGTTAGATTAAGGGTTAGGGTTAGGTTTAGGTTAAGGCTTAGGGTTAGGTTTAAGGTAAGGTTAAGTTTTAGGGTTAGGGTTAGCGTTAGGGTAAGGAAAAGGTTAGTGTTAGGGTTAGGTGTTAGGGTTAGGGTTAGGGTTAGGTTTAGGGTTAGGGTTAGGGTAAGAGTAAGGGTTAGGTTTAGTGTTAGGTTTAGGGTTAGGGTTAGAGTTAGGGATAGGGTTAGGGTTAGTGTAAGGATTATGGTTTGGGTTAGGGTTAGCATTAAGGTTAGGGTTAGGGTAAGGGTAAGGGTTAGGGTTAGTGTTAGGTTTAGGGTTAGGTTTAGAGTTAGGGTTAGGGTTAGGATAAGGGTAAGGGTTAGTTTTAGGTTTAGAGTTAGAGATAGGGTTAGGGATAGGGTGAGGGTAGGGGTATGTGTTAGGGTTAGGGTTAGGGTTAGGGTTAGCGTTAGGATAAGGGTAAGGGTTAGGGTTAGGGTTAGGGTTAAGGTAAGGGTAAGGGTTAGGGTTAGGGTTAGGGTTAGGTTTAGGGTAAGGGTTAGGGTTAGGATTAGTGTAAGGGTAAGGATTATGGTTAGATAGAGTTAGGGTTAGGTTTAGGGTTAGGGTTAGGGTAAGGGTAAGGATAGGTTAGGGTTAGGTTTACGGTTACGGTTAAGGTTAGGAATAGGGTTAGCTTTAGGCTTAGGGTTAGTGTTAGGGTAAGGGTAAGGATTAGGGTTAGGGTGAGGTTTAGGGTTAGGGAAAGGGTAAGGATTAGGGTTAGGGTTAGGGTTAGGGTAAGGATTAGATTTAGGGTTAGGGTTTGGGTAAGGGTTATGGTTAGGGTTAGGGTTAGCATTAAGGTTAGGGTTAGGGTAAGGTTAAGGGATAGGGTTATGGTTAGGGTTACGGTTAGGGTTAGGGGTTAGGGTTAGGGTTAGGGTTAATTTTAGGGTTAGGGTTAGGGTAAGGGTAAGGGTTAGGGTAAGAGTTAGTGTTAGCGTAAGGTTTAGGGTTAGGGTTAGGCTTAAGTTTAGGGTAAGGGAAAGTTTAGGGTTAAGTTTAGGGTTAGGGTAAGGTTTAGGGTTAAGGTTAGGATTAGGTTAAGGGTAAGGGTTAGGGTTAAGGTTAGGGTTAGGGTTAGGGTTAGGGTTAGGTTTAGGGTTAGGGTTAGGGTAAGGGTAAGGGTTAGGGTTAGGGTTAGGGATAGGTTTAGGGTAAGGGTAAGGGTTAGGGGTAGGGTAAGTATAAGGTTTAGGGTTTTGGTTAGGGTAAGGGTTAGGGTTAGGATTAGGGTTAGGGTTAGGGTAAGGTTTAGGGTTAGGGTTAGGGTTAGGTTTATTGTTAGGGTAAGGGTAAGGGTGAGGGTTAGGGTTAGAGGTAGGTTTAGGGTTGGGGTTAAGGTTAGGGTTAGGGTTAGGGTAAGAGTAAGGTTATGGTTACGGTTAGGGTTAAGGTAAAGGTTAGGGTTAGGGTTAGGGTTAGAGTTAGTGTTAAGTTAGGGTTAGGGTTAAGGTTAGGGTTAGGTTTAGGGTTAAGGTAAGGGTAAGTGTTAGGGTTAGGGTTAGGGTTAGGTTTAGTGTATGGGTTATGGTTAGGTTTAGGGCAACGGTAAGGTTAAGGGTTAGGGTTAGGTTTAGGGTTAGGGTAAGCTTAAGGGTAAAGTTTAGGGTTAGGTTAAGGGTTAGGGGTAGGGTTATGTTTAGGGTTAGGGTAAGGGTAAGGGTAAGGGTTAGGGTTAGGGTTAGGGTTAGGGTAAGGGTTAGGGTTAGGGTTATGGTTAGGGTAGGGGCTAGGGTAAGGTTAAGTGTTAGGGTTAAGGCTAGGGTTAGGATAAGGGTAAAGGTTAAGGTTAGGTTTAGGGATAGGATTTGGGGTTAGGGTTAGAGTTAGAGTTAGCTTTAGGGTTAGGTTAAGTGTAAGGGTTAGGGTAAGGGTTAGGGTTAAGGTTAGGTTAAGGGTTAGGTTTAGGGGTTAGGGTTAGGATTAGGGTTAGGGTTAGTGTCAGTGAAAGGGTTAGGGTTAGGGTTAGGGTTAGGGTAAGTGTTTGGGTAAGGGTCTAGGGTTAGGGTTAGGTTTAAGGTTGGGGTTAAGTTTAGGGTTAGGGTTAGGGTAAGGTTTAGGGTTAGGGTTAGGCTTAGTGTTAGGGTTAGGGTTAAGGGTTAGGGTTAGGGTAAGTGTAAGGTTTAGGGTTAGGGTTAGGGTTAGAGTTAGGTGTTAGGGTTAGGGTTAGTGTTAGGTTTAGGGTTAGGGTAAGGATAAGGGTTAGGGTTAGAGTTAGGGTTACGGTTAGGGTTAGGTTTAGGGTTAGGGTTAACATTAGGGTTAGCGTTAGGGTAAGGGTAAGGGATAGGGTTAGGGTTAGGGTTAGGGTTAGGGTAAGGGTTAGGGTTAGGGTTAGGGTAAGGAAAAGGTTTAGGGTTAAGGTTAGGGTTAGGTTTAGGGTTAGGGTTAGGGTTATGGTTAGGGTTAGAATAAGGTTAAGGGTTATGTTTAGCGTTAGGGTTAGGGTTAGGGTTAGGGTTAGTTTTAGGGTTAGGTAAGAGTAAGAGTTGGGGTTACGATTGGGGTTAGGGTTAGGGTAAAGTTTAGGGTTAGGGTTAGGTTTAGGGTTAGGGTAAGGGGAAGGGTTAGGGTTAGGGTTAGGGTTAGGTTTAGGGTTCGGGTTAAGGTTTAGGTTAGGGTTAGGGTAAGGGTAAGGGTTAGGGTTAGGGTAGGGTAAGGGTATGTGTAAGGGTTAGGGTTAGGGTTAAGGTTAGGTTTAGCGTTAGATAAGGGTAAGGGTTAGGGTTAGGGTTAGGGTAAGTGTAAGGGTTAGGGTTAGGGTTAGTGTTAGGTTTAGGGTAAGGGTTTGGGTTAGTTTTAGGGGTAGGGGTAGGTTTAGGGTTACGGTAAGGGTAAGGGTAAGGGTTAGGGTTAGATAGGGTTAGGTTTAGGGTTAGGGCTAGGGTAAGGGTAAGGTGAGGGTTAGGGTTAGGGTTAGGGTTAGGGTTAGGGTTAAGGTTAGGGTAGGGTTAGGGTTAGGGTTAGGGTTAGGTTTAGTGTTAGGGTTAGGGTAAGGGTAAGAGTTAGGGTTAAGTTTAGGGTTAAGGAAAGGGTAAGGATTAGGGTTAGGGTTCCGGTTAGGGTAAGGATTAGGGTTAGGGTTAGGGTTAGGGTAAGGATTATGGTTAGTGTTAGGGTTAGCCTTAAGTTTAGGGTTAGGGTAAGGGTAAGGATTAGGGTTAGGGTTAGGGTTACCGTTAGGTTTAGGAGTTAGGGTTAGTGTTAGCGTTAAGTTTAAGGTTACTGTTAGGGTAAGAGTATGGGTTAGGGTTAGGGTTAGGGTTAGGGTAAGGAAAAGGGTTAGGGTTAAGTTTAGGGTGAGGGTTAGGGTTAGGGTTAGGTTTATGGTTAGGGTTAGAGTAAGGTTAAGGGTTATGTTTAGCGTTAGGGTTAGGGTTAGGGTTAGGGTTAGTTTTAGGGTTAGGTAAGAGTAAGAGTTGGGGTTACGATTGGGGTTAGGGTTAGGGTAAAGTTTAGGGTTAGGGTTAGGTTTAGGGTTAGGGTAAGGGGAAGGGTTAGGGTAAGGGTTAGGATTGGTTTAGGTTTGGGGTTAATGTTAGGGTTAGCGTTAGGGTAAGCTTAAGGGTTAAGGTTAGGGTTATGGATAGGGTAACGTTTAGGGTTAGGGTTAGCGTTAGGATAAGGGTATGGGTTAGGGTTAGGGTTAGGGTTAAGGTAAGGGTAAGGGTTAGGGTTACGCTTAGGGTTAGTTTTAGGGTAATGGTAAGGGTTATGTTTAGGGTTAGGGTAAGGTTTAGGGTTAGGGTTAGGGTTAGGTTTCGGGTAATGGTAAGGATTAGGGTTAGGGTTAGGTTTAGGGTTAGGGTAAGGATTAGGGTAAGGGTAAGGATTAGGGTTAGATAGGGTTAGAGTTAGGTTTAGGGTTAGGGTTAGGGTAAGGGTAAGGATAGGTTAGGGTTAGGTTTACTGTTCCGGTCAGGGTTAGCATTAGGGTTAGCTTTAGGCTTAGGGTTAGTGTTACTTTAAGGGTAAGAGTTAGGGTTAGCGTGAGGGTTAGGGTTAGGGAATGGGTAAGGATTAGAGTTAGGGTTAGAGTTAGGGTAAGATTTGGTTTAGGTTTAGGGTTAGGGTTAGGGGTTAGGGTTAGGGTTAAGGTTACGGTTAGGATTAGGGTAAGGGTAAGGGTTAGGGTTAGAGTTAGGGTAAGCGTAAGGGTTAGGGTAAGGGTTAGGCTTAAGTTTAGGGTAAGGGAAAGGTTAGGGTTAGGTTTAGGATTAGGATTTGGGGTTAGGGTTAGGGTTAGAGTAAGAGTTAGGTTAGGGTTAGCGTTAGGGTTAGGGTTAAGGTAAGGGTAAAGGTTAGGGTTAGGGTTAGGTTTAGTGTATGGGTTAGGGTTAGGTTTAGGGTAACGGTAAGGTTAAGGGTTAGGGTTAGGTTTATTGTTAGGGTAAGGGTAAGGGTTAGGGTTAGGGTTAGGGTAAGGGTTAGGGTTAGGGTTAGGGTTAGGTTAGGGGCTAGGGTAAGGGTAAGTGTTAGGGTTAAGGTTAGGGTTAGGGTAAGGGTAAGGGTTAGGGTTAGGTTTAGGATTAGGATTTGGGGTTAGGGTTAGGGTTAGGGTTAGGGTTAGGTTT
Source organism: Megascapheus bottae (assembly GCA_024803745.1). NCBI lineage: Eukaryota > Metazoa > Chordata > Mammalia > Rodentia > Geomyidae > Megascapheus > Megascapheus bottae. The sequence goes on along the minus strand of JANJXV010000038.1, from coordinate 6,715,175 downwards.
AGGGTTAGGATAGGGTAAGAGTAAGGGTTAGGTTTAGGGTAAGGGTTAGTGATAGGTTTAGGGTTAGGGTTAGGGTAAGGGCAAGGGTTAGGTTTAGGGTTAGGATTAAGTTTAGAGTTAGGGTTACGGTTAGGGTTAATTTTAGGGTAAGTGTTATGGTAAGGGTAAGTGTTAGGGTAAGGGTTAGGGTTAGGATTAAGTTTAGGGTGAGGGTTAGGGTTAGGGTAAGAGTTAGATTAAGGGTTAGGGTTAGGTTTAGGTTAAGGCTTAGGATTCGGTTTAGGGTAAGGGTAAGGTTTAGAGTTAGAGTTAGGGTTAGGTTTCGGGTTAGGGTTAGGGTAAGGGTAAGGTTAGTGTTAGGGTTAAGGGTAGGGGTAGGGTTAAGGTTAGGGTTAGGGTAAGGGTAAGGTTTAAGGTTAGGGTTAGGGTCAGGTTTAGGGTAACGGTAAGGGTTAGGGTAAGGGTTAGCTGTTAGGGTTAGGGTTAGGGTTAGGGTTAGTTTTAGGGTTAGGGTTAAGTTAAGGGTAAGGGTTAGGGTTAGGTTTAGAGTAAGGGTTATATTTAGGGTTAGGGTTAGCATTAAGGTTAGGGTTAGGGTAAAGGTAAGGGTTAGGGTAAGTATAATGTTTAGGGTTAGGGTTCGGGTTAGGGTTAGGGTCAGGGTAAGGTATAGGGTTAGGATTAGGGTTGGGGTTAGGGTAAGGTTTAGGGTTTGGGTAAGTTTTAGGGTTAGGTTTACAGTTAGGGTAAGGGTAAGGGTAAGGATTAGGGTTAGGATTAGGGTTAGGGTTAGGGTAAGGTTTAGGATTAGGGTTAGGTTTAGGTTTAGGGTTAGGGTTAGGGTAAGGTTTAGGGTTAGTGTTAGAGGTAGCTTTTGGGTTGAGGTTAAGTTTAGGGTTAGGATAAGGATAAGGGTTAGTGTTAGTGTTAAGGTTAGGGTTTGGGGTTAGGGTTAGGATTAGGGTTAAGTATAGGGTTAGGGTTAGGGTAAGAGTAAGGGTTAGGGTTAGGGTTAGGGTTAGGGTAAGGGTAAGAGTTGGGTTTAGGGTTAAGGTTAGGTTTGGGGTTAAGGTTAGGGTTAGGGTTAGGGTAAGTATAATGATTAGGGTTAAGTTTAGGGTTAGCGTTAGGGTTAGCGGTAGGTTTAGGGTTAGGGTTAGGATTAAGGTAAGGGTTGGGGTTAGGATTAGGGTTAGCTTTAGCGTTAGGGTAAGGGTAAGGGTTAGGGTTAGGGTTAGGGTTAGGTTTAGGTTTGGGGTTAAGGTTTGGGTTAGGGTTAAGGTAAGGGTAAGGGTTAGGGTTAGGGTAAGGGTTATGGTTAGGGTTAGGGTTATGGTTAGGGTTAGGGTTAGTGTTAATATTAGGATTAGGTTTAGAGTTAGAATTAGGGTTACGGTTAGGGTAAGGGTATGTGTTAGGGTTAGGGTTAGGGTTAGGGTTAGGTTTATCATTAGATAAGGGTAAGGGTTAGGGTTAGGGTTAGGTTTAGGGTTAGGGAAAAGGTAAGTATTAGTGTTAGGGTTATGGTTAGGGTAAGGATCAGTGTTAGGGTTAGGGTTAGGTTAAGGATTATGGTTAAGGTAAGAATTAGCATTAAGGTTAGGGTTAGGGTAAGGGTAAGGGTTAGGGTTAGGGTAAGGGTAAGGGTTAGGGTTAGGGTTAGGGTAAGGGTAAGAGTTAGGTTTAGGGTTAAGGTTAGGTTTGGGGTTGAGGTTAGGGTTAGGGTTAGGGTTAGGGTTAGGGTTAGGGTAAGGGTAAGGGTTAGGGTTAGATAGGGTTAGGGTTAGGTTTAGGGTTAGGTGTTCGGGTTAGGGTTAGGGTTAGGGTTATGTTTAGGTTTAGGGTTAGGGTTAGGGTAAGGGTAAGGGTTAGGGTTAGATAGGGTTAGGGTTAGGTTTAGGGTTAGGGTTAGGGTAAGGGTAAAGTTAGGGTTAGAGTTAGGGTTAGGGTTAAGGTTAGGGTTAGGGTTAGGGTTAGGGTTAGGGTTAGGTTTAGTGTTAGGTTTAGGGTTAGGGTAAGGGTAAGAGTTAGGGTTAGGGTTAGGTTTAGGGTTAGGGAAAGGGTAAGTATTAGTGTTAGGGTTATGGTTAGAGTAAGGATCAGGGTTAGGGTTAGAGTTAGGTTAAGGATTATGGTTAGGGTTAGAATTAGCATTGAGGTTAGGGTTAGGGTAAGGGTAAGGGTTAGGGTTAGGGTTAGGGTTACGGTTAGGGTTAGGGGTTAGGGTTAGGGTTAGAGTTAAGTTTAAGGTTACTGTTAGGGTAAGGGTAAGGGTTAGGGTGTGGGTTAGGGTTAGTGTAAGTGTTAGTGTTAGGGTTAGGGTTACGGTAAGGGAAAGTGTGAGGGTTAAGGTTATGGTTAGGGTTAGGGTTCCCTTTAGGGTTAGGGTTAGGGTAAGGTTACGGGTTAGAGTTAAGGTTAGGGTTAGGGTTAGGGTTAGGGTAAGGGTATGTTTTAGGGTTAGGGTTAGGGTTTGGGTTAGGGTTAACTTTAAGGTTAGTTTTAGGGTGAGAGTAAGGGTTAGTTTTAGGGTCAGGTTTAGGGTTAGGGTTAGGGTAAGGGTAAGGTTAGGGTTAGGGTTAGGGTTAGGTTTAGGGTTAGGTTTAGGTTTAGGGTAAGGGTAAGGGTAAGGTTTACGGTTAGGGTTAGGTTTAGGGTTAGGGTAAGTATAAGTG
>JANJXV010000038.1:6700000-6707500 GCA_024803745.1 Megascapheus bottae | reverse complement strand
GGGTTAGGGTTAGGTTTAGGGTAAGGGTATGTGTTAGGGTTAGGTTTAGTGTTAATGTTATGGTTAGGGTTAGTTTTAGGGTAAGGGTAAGGGTTAGGGTTAGTTTTAAAATTAGGTTTAGCGTTAGGGGTAGGGTTAGGTAAGGGTAAGGGTTAGGGTTCAGATTAGGGTTAGGGTTAGGGTTAGGGTTAGGGTAAGGGTTAGGGTTAGGGTAAGGGTAAGGGTTGGGGTTAGGGTTACAGTTAGGGTAAAAGTTAGGGTTAGGGTTAGGGTTAGGGTTAGGGTAAGGTTTAGGGTTAGGATTAGGGTAAGGGTAAGTTTTAGGGTTAGGTTTGGGTTAGGGTTATGGTTAGGGTAAGGGTTAGGGTTAGGGTTAGGGTTAGGGTTAGGGTTAGGGTAAGGGTAAGTGTTAGGGTTAGGGTTAGGGTAAGGGTTAGGTTTAGGACGGGGATTAAGGTTATGGTTAGGGTTAGCGGAAGGGTAAGTGTTAGGGTTAGGGTTAGGGAAATGGTTAGGGTTACATTTAGGGTTAGGGTTATGTTTAGGGTTACGGTTAGGGTTAGGGTTAGTGTTTGGGTTAGGGTTAGGGTAGGGATTAGGGTTAGGATTAGGGTAATGGTTAAGGTTAGGTTTAGGGTTAGGGTAAGTGTTACGGAAAGGATTACGGTTAGGGTTAGGTTTAAGATTGGGGTTAAGGTTAGCGTTAGGGTTAGGGTAAGGGTTAGGGTTAGGTTTAGGTTAGGGTTCGGTAGGGATTATGGTTAGGGTTAGGGTTAGCCTTAAGTTTAGCGTTAGGGCGAGGGTAAGGGGAAGTTTTACAGTTAGAGTTTGGGTTAGGGTAAAGGTAAGGGTTAGGTTTAGGGTTAGAATGAGGGTTAATGTTAAGGTTAGGGTTAGGGTAAGGGTAAGTGTTAGGGTTAGGGTTAGGTTGAGGGTTAGGGTTAGTGTAAGGGTTAGGGTTAGGGTTAGGGTTAGGTTTAGGATTCGGGTTAGAGTTAGGGTTAGGGTAAGGGTAAGGTATAGAATTAAGGTTAGTGTTAGAGTTAGGATTAGGATTAGGGTTAGGGTAAGGGTAAGGTTTACGTTTAGGTTTTGGGTTAGGTTTAGGGTAAGGGTAAGCTTTAGGTTTAGGGTTAGGCTACTGGTTAGGGTTAGGGTAAGGATAAGGGTTAGGGTTAAGGTTCGGGTTAGGGTTAGTGTAAGGGTAAGGGTTAGGGATAGGGTTAGGTATAGGGTTAGGGTTAGGGTTAGGGTAAGGGTAAGTGTAAGGGTTAGGATTAGGGTTAGGGTTAGGATAAGGGTTAGGGTTAGGGTTAGGGTTAGGTTTAGGTTAGGTTTAGGGTAAGGGTTAGGGTTAGGTTTAGGGTTAGGTTTAGGTTTATGGTTGGGGTTAAGGTTAGGGTTAGGGTTAGGGTAAGCGTAAGGTTTAGGGTTAGGTTTAGGGTTAGGGTTATCTTCAGAGTAACGGGTAGGTTTAGGGTTAGGGATAGGGTAAGGGTATGTGTTAGGGTTAGGGTTAGGGTTAACGTTATGGTTAGGGTTAAGGTTAGGGTTAGGGTAAGATTAAGGGTTAGGGTTAGGGTTAGGGTTAGGGTAAGTGTTTGGGTAAGGGTTAGGGTTAGGGTTAGTTTTAAGGTTGGGGTTAAGGTTAGGGTTAGGGTTAGGGTAAGGGTTAGGGTTAGGGTTAGGGTTATTGTAAGGATTAGGGTTAGGGTTACTGTTAGCCTTAAGGTTAGTGTTAGGGTGAGGTAAGGGTTAGTTTTAGGGTTAGAATTTGGGTTAGGGTATGGGTAAAGTTTAGGGTTACGGTTAGAATTAGGGTTAAGGTTAGGGTAAGGGTAATGGTTAGGGTTAGGGTTAGGGTTACGGATAAGTTTAGGGTTACGGTTAGGGTTAGGGTTAGGGTAAGGGTATGTGTTAGGGTTATGTTTAGTGTTAATGTTAGGGTTACGGTTAGTGTTAGGGTAAGGGTAAGGGTTAGGGTTAGTTTTAAGGTTAGGGTTAAGGTTAGGGGTAGGGTTAGTTAAGGGTAAGGGTTAGGGTAAGGGTATGTGTTAGGGTTATGTTTAGGGTTAATGTTAGGGTTAGGGTTAGTGTTAGGGTAAGGGTAAGGGTTAGGGTTAGTTTTAGTGTTAGGGTAAAGTTTAGGGGTAGGGTTAGTTAAGGGTAAGGGTTAGGGTTAGGATTAGTGTTAGGGTTAGGGAAAGGGTAAGGGTTTGGGTTAGGGTAAGGGTTAGGGTTAGGGTTACAGTTAGGGTAAAGGTTAGGGTTAGGGTTAGGGTTAGGTTTAGGGATACGGTTAGGGTTAGGGTTAGGCTAAGGTTTAGGGTTAGGATTAGGGTAAGGGCAAGTTTTAGGGTTAGGTTTGGGTTAGGGTTAGGGTTAGGGTAAGGGTTACGATTAGGCTTAGGGTTAGGGTTAGGGTTAGGTTAGGGTTAGAGTTAGGGTAAGGGTAAGGGTTAGGATTAAGGTTAGGGTTAGAGTTAGGATTAGGGTTAGGGTTAGGTTAAGGGTAAGGGTTACAGTTAGGTTTAGGCTTTGGGTTAGGGTAAGGGTTAGGGTTAGGATTAGGGTTAGGGTAAATGTTAGGGAAAGTGTTAGGGTTAGGGGTAGGTTTAAGGTTGGGTTTAAGGTTAGGGTTAGGGTTAGGGTAAGGGTTAGGTTTAGGGTTAGGGTTAGGGTAAAGATTAGGGTTAGGGTTAGGGTTAGCCTTAAGGTTAGGGTTAGGGTGAGGGTAAGGGGAAGTTTTAGGGCTAGAGTTTGGGTTAGGGTAACGGTAAGGGTTAGCGTTAGGGTTAGAATTAGGGTTAAGGTTAAGGTTAGGTTTAGGGTAAGTGTAAAGTTTAGGGTTAGGGTTACGGTGAGGGTTAGGGTTAGCGTAAGGGTTTGGGTTAGTGTTAGGGTTAGGTTTAGGTTTAGGTTAAGGGTTAGGGTTAGGGTAAGGGTAAGGTTTAGAATTAAGGTTAGGGTTAGAGTTAGGATTAGGGTGAGGGTTAGTGTAAGGCTAAGGGTTACGGTTAGGTTTAGGTTTAGGGTTAGGGTTAGGGTAAGGGTAAGGGTAAGGGTTAGGATTAGGGTTAGGATTAGGATAAGGGTTAGGGTTTGGGTTAGGGTTAGGGTTAGGTTTAGGGTAAGGGAAAGGGTTTGATTTAGGGTTAGGGTTAGGTTTAGGGTTGGGTTAATGTTAGGGTTAGGGTTAGGGTTAGGGTTATGTTCAGAGTTACGGTTAGGGTTAGGGTTAGGGTTAGGGTAAGGGTATGTGTTAGGGTTAGGGTTAGGGTTAAGGTTAGGGTTAGGGTTAGGGTTAAGGTTAGGTTTAGAGTAAGGGTAAGGGTTAGAGTTAGGGTTAGGGTTAGGTTTAGGTTTAGGGTTAGGGTTAGGGTTAGGGTTAGGGTTAAGGTTAGGTTTAGGGTTAGGTTTAGTGTTAGGGTTAGGGTAAGGGTAAGGTTAAGGGTTAGTTTTATGTTTAAGGTTATGGTTAGGGTTAGGTTTAGGGTTAGGGTAAGGGTATGTGTTAGGGTTAGTGTTAGGGTTACGGTTAGGTTTAGGGTTAGGGTTAGGATAAGGGTATGTGTTAGGGTTAGGGTTAAGGTTAAGGTTAGGGTTAGGGTTAGTGTTAGGGTAAGGGTAAGGGTTAGTGTTAGGGTTATGGTTAGGGTTAAGGTTAGGTTTAGGGTTAGGATTAGGGTTAGGGTTAGGTTTAGCGTTAGGGTAAGGGTTAGGGTTAGGGTTAGGTTAAGGTTAGGGTTAAGGTTAGGTTTAGGTTTAATGAAAGGATAAGGGTTAGGGTTAGGGTTAGGGTTAGGGTTTAGGTTAGGATTAGGGTAAGGATTAGTGTTAGGGTTAGGGTTAGGTTAAGGGTTAGGGTTAGGGTTAGGTTTCGTATTAAGTTTAGGTTTAGGGTTAGGGTAAGGGTTACAGTTAGGGTTAGGGTTATGGGTAATTGCTAGGGTTAGGTTCAGGGTAAGGGTAAGGATTAGGTTTAGGGTTAGGGATAGGGTTAGGTTTAGGGTTACGGTTAGGGTAAGGGTTAGCGTTAGGTGTATTGTTAGGGTTAAGGTGAGGGTTGGGGTTAGGGTTAGGGTTATGGTTAGGGTAAGGGTTAGGGTTAGGGTTAGGGTTAGGGAAAGTTTAAGGGTTAGGGTAAGGGTTAGGTTTAGGGTTATGGTTAAGGTAAGGATTAGGGACAGGGTTAGGGTTAGGGTAAAGTTTACGTTTAGGGTTAGGATTAGTTTTAGGGTTAGGGTTAGGGGTAGGGTTTGGTTTAGGGTTAGGTTTAGGGTTTGGGTTAGGGTAAGGGTTAGAGTTAGGGTTAGGGTTAGGCAAAGGGTAAGGTTAGGGTTAGGGTTAGGGTTAGGGTAAGGATTAGGGTTAGGGTTAGGTTTAGGGTTAGGGTTAGTGTTAGTGTTAGGGTTAGGGTTAGGGTTAGGGTTGGTTTTAGCATTAGGCTTAGGGTAAGGGTAAGGGTTAGGATTAGGGTTAGTGATATGTTTAGGTTTAGGGTTACGGTTAGGGTAAGTGTTAGGGTTAGGGTTAGGATTAGGGTTAAGTTTAGGGTTAGGGTTAGGGTTAGGGTAAGGGTTAGGGTTAGGGTTATGTTTAGGGTTACAGTTAGGGTTAGGATTAGGGTTAAGGTTATGGTTATGGTTAGGGTTAGTGTTAGGGTAAGGGTAAGGGTTAGGGTTAGGGTTAGGGTTATGGTTAGGGTTACGGTTAATGTTAGGGTTAGGGTTAGGGTTAGGGTTAGGGTATGTGTTAGGGTTAGTGTTAGGGTTATTGTTAAGGTTAGGGTTAGCGTTAGGGTAAGGGTAAGTGTTAGGGTTAGTGTTAGGGTTATTGTTAAGGTTAGGGTTAGGGTTAGGATTAGGGGTAGGGTTCGGGTTAGGGTTAGGTTAAGGGTTAGGGTTAGGGTTAGGGTTAAGGTTAGGGATAGGGTTAGGATTAGGGTTAGGGAAAGGATAAGGGTTAGGGTTAGGTTTAGGTTTGGTTTAAGGTTAGGGTAAGGATAAGTTTTAGGGTTAGGGTTAGGTTAAGGGTTGGGGTTTGGGTTAGGTTTCCCATTAAGTTTAGGGTTAGGGTTAGGGTAAGGGTTAGGGTTAGGGTTAGTGTTAGGGGTTATTGTTAGGGTTAGGTTTAGGGTTAGGTTTAGGGTAAGGGTAAGGATTAGGTTTAGGGTTCGGGATAGGGTTAGGTTTAGGGTTAAGGTTAGGGTAAGTGTTAGGGTTAGGGTTATTGTTAGGATTAAGGTGAGGGTTAGGGTTAGGGTTAGGGTTAGGGTAAGGGTAAGGGTTAGGGTTAGGGTTAGGGAAAGTTTAAGGGTTAGGGTTAAGGTTATGGTTAGGGTAAGGAATAGGGTTGGGGTTAGGGTTAGGGTAAGGTTTACGGTTAGGTTTAGGATTAGGTTTAGGGTTAGGATTAGGGTTGGTTTCGGTTAGGGTTAGGTTTAGGGTTAGAGTTAGGGTAAGTGTAAGGCTTAGGGTTAGGGTTAGGGAAAGGGTAAGGGTTAGGATTAGGGTTAGGGTAAGGATTAGGGTTAGGGTTAGGATTAGGGTTAGGGTTAGGGTAAGGGTAAGGGTTAGGGTTAGGGTTAGGGTTAGGGTCAGGTTAAGGGTTAGGGTCAAGGTTAGGGTTAGGGTTAGGTTTAGGGTTAGGGTTAGGGTAAGGGTAAGTGTTATGGTTAGGATTGGCTTATGGTTAGGGTTAGTGTTAGCTTTGGGTTAAGGGTTAGGTTTAGGGTTAGGGTTAGTTTTAGGCTTAGTGTGAGGGTAAGGGTAATGGTTAGGGTTAGGGTTAGGTTTAGGGTTAAGGTTAGGGTTAGGGTAAGATTAAGGGTTAGGGTTAGGGTTAGTGTAAGTGTTTGGGTAAGGGTTAGGGTTAGGGTTAGTTTTAAGGTTGGGGTTAAGGTTAGGGTTAGGGTTAGGGTAAGGGTTAGGGTTAGGTTTAGGGTTAGGGTTAGGGTAAGGGTTAGGGTTAGGGTTAGGGTTAGCCTTAAAGTTAGGGTTATGGTGAGGGTAAGGGTAAGTTTTAGGGTTAGAGTTTGTGTTAGGGTATGGGTAAGGTTTAGGGTTAGGGTTAGAATTAGGGTTAAGGTTAGGGTTAGGGTTAGGGTTAGGGTTAGGGTTAGGGTAAGGGTATGTGTTAGGGTTAGGTTTAGTGTTAATGTTAGGTTTAGGGTTAGTTTTAGGGTAAGGGTAAGGGTTAGGGTTAGTTTTAAAGTTAGGGTTAGCGTTAGGGGTAGGGTTAGGTAAGGGTAAAGGTTAGGGTTAGGATTAGGGTTAGGGTTAGGGTAAGGGTTAGGGTTAGGGTAAGGGTAAGGGTTAGGGTTAGGGTTACAGTTAGGGTAAAAGTTAGGGTTAGGTTTAGGGTTATAGTTAGGTTTAGGGATACGGTTAGGGTTAGGGTTAGGGTTAGGGTAAGGTTTAGGGTTAGGATGAGGGTAAGGGTAAGTTTTAGGGTTAGGTTTGGGTTAGGGTTATGGTTATGGTTAGGGTTAGGGTTAGGGTTAGGGTAAGGGTAAGTGTTAGGGTTAGGGTTAGGGTAAGGGTTAGGTTTAGGACGGGGATTAAGGTTATGGTTAGGGTTAGCGGAAGGGTAAGTGTTAGGGTTAGGGTTAGGGAAATGGTTAGGGTTACATTTAGGGTTAGGGTTATGTTTAGGGTTACGGTTAGGGTTAGGGTTAGTGTTTGGGTTAGGGTTAGGGTAGGGATTAGGGTTAGGATTAGGGTAAGGGTTAAGGTTAGGTTTAGGGTTAGGGTAAGTGTTACGGAAAGGGTTAGGGTTAGGGTTAGGTTTAAGATTGGGGTTAAGTTTAGCGTTAGGGTTAGAGTAAGGGTTAGGGTTAGGTTTAGGTTAGGGTTCGGTAGGGATTATTGTTAGGGTTAGGGTTAGCCTTAAGTTTAGGGTTAGGGCGAGGGTAAGGGGAAGTTTTAGAGTTAGAGTTTGGGTTAGGGTAAAGGTAAGGGTTAGGTTTAGGGTTAGAATGAGGGTTAATGTTAAGGTTAGGGTTAGGGTAAGGGTAAGTGTTACGGTTAGGGTTAGGTTGAGGGTTAGGGTTAGTGTAAGGGTTAGGGTTAGGGTTAGGGTTAGGTTTAGGATTCGGGTTAGAGTTAGGGTTAGGGTAAGGGTAAGGTATAGAATTAAGGTTAGTGTTAGAGTTAGGATTAGGATTAGGGTTAGGGTAAGGGTAAGGTTTACGTTTAGGTTTTGGGTTAGGTTTAGGGTAAGGGTAAGCTTTAGGTTTAGGGTTAGGCTACTGGTTAGGGTTAGGGTAAGGATAAGGGTTAGGGTTAAGGTTCGGGTTAGGGTTAGTGTAAGGGTAAGGGTTAGGGTTAGGGTTAGGTATAGGGTTAGGGTTAGGGTTAGGGATAGGGTAAGGTAAGTGTAAGGGTTAGGATTAGGGTTAGGGTTAGGATAAGGGTTAGGGTTAGGGTTAGGGTTAGGTTTAGGTTAGGTTTAGGGTAAGGGTTAGGGTTAGGTTTATGGTTAGGTTTAGGTTTATGG
>JANJXV010000038.1:6602500-6695000 GCA_024803745.1 Megascapheus bottae | reverse complement strand
GATAGGTTTAGGGTTAGGATTATGGTAAGGGTAAGGGTTAGGTTTAGGGTTAGGGATAGGGTTATGTTTAGGGTTACGGTTAGGGTAAGGGTTAGGGTTAGGGTTAGGATTAGGGTTAAGGTTAGGGTTAGGGTTAGGGTTAGGGTTAGGGTAAGGGTATGTGTTAGGGTTAGGGTTAGGGTTAGGGTAAGGGGTTATTGTTAGGGATAGGTTTAGGGTTAGGATTATGGTAAGGGTAAGGGTTAGGTTTAGGGTTAGGGATAGGGTTACGTTTAGGGTTACGGTTAGGGTAAGGGTTAGGGTTAGGGTTAGGGTTATTGTTTGGGTTAAGGTGAGGGTTAGGGTTAGTGTTAGGGTTAGGGTAAGGGTGAGGGTTAGGGTTAGGATTAGGTTAGGGAAAGTTTAAGGGTTATGGTAAGGGTTAGGTTTAGGGTTATGGTTAGGGTAAGGATTAGGGTTAGGTTTAGGGTTAGGGTAAGGGTAAGTTTTAGGGTTAGGGTTAGGGTTAATTTTAGGATTGGGGTTAAGGTTAAAATTAGGGTTAGTGTAAGGGTAAGGGTTATGGTTAGGGTTAGGGTTAGGGTAAGGTTTAGTGTTAGGGTAGGGTAAGGATTAGGGTTAGGATTAGTGTAAGGGTTAGGGTTAGGTTTAGTTTTGGGGATAAGGTTAAAGTTAGGGTTAGGGTAAGGTTAAGGGTTAGGGTTAGGTTTAGGGTAAGTGTTAGGGAAAGGCTTAGGGTTAAGGTTATGTTTAGGGTTGGGGTTATGGTTAGGGTTAGGGTGAGGGTAAGGGTTAGGGTTAGGGTTAGGGTTAGGGTAAGGATTAGGTTTAGTGTTAGGGTTAGGGTAAGGATTAGGGTAAAGGTTAGGGTTAGGGTTAGCATTAAGGTTAGGGTTAGGTTAAGGATAAGGGTTAGGTTTAGGGTTAGGGTTAGGCTAAGGGTAAGCGTTAGGATGAGGGCTATGGTTAGGGTTAAGGTTAGGGTTCAGGTTAGGGTATGGGTAAGGGTTAGGGTTAGGGATAGGGTAATGGTTGGGGTTAGGGAAAAGGTTATCATTAGGGTTAGGGTAAGGTAAATTTTAGGGTTAGCTTTAGGGTAAGGGTAAGGGTTAGGGTTAGGGTTAGGGTTAGGGTTAGGGTTAGCTTTAGGTTTAGGGTTAGGGTAAGGATTAGGGTTAGGGTTAGGCTTAGGGTTAGGGTAAAAGTAAGTGTTATGTTTAGGGTTAGGGTAAGGATTAGATTTAGGGTTAGCGTTAGGGTTAGGTTTAGGTTTAGGTTTAGGGTTAGGGTAAGGGTAAGTGTTAGGGTTAGGGTTAGGGTAAGGGGTAGGGTTAAGTTTAGGGTTAGGGTTAGGTTTAGGGTTAGGGTTAGGATAAGGAAAGGGTTAGGGTTAGGGATAGGGTTATGGTTGTGGTTAGGGTAAGGGTTATGGTTAGGGTTAGGATAAGGTAAGGTTTAGGTTTAGGGTTAGGGTTAGGGTTAGGGTTAGGTTTAGGGTTAGGGTAAGGGTAATGGTAAGGTTTAGGGTTAGGGTTAGGGTTAGGTTCAGGGTTGGCGTTAAGGTTAGAGTTAGGGTAAGGGTTAGGGTAAGGGTTAGGGTTAGGTTTAGGGTTAGTGTTACGGTAAGGTAAGGATTAGGGTTAGGGTTAGTGTTAGTTAGGGTTGGTGTTAAGGTTAGGGTTAGCGTTAGGGTAAGGGGAAGGGTTAGGATTAGGGTTAGGGTTAGGTTTAGGGTAAGTGTTAGTGTTAGTGTTAGTGTTAGCGTTAGGGTAAGGGTTAGGGTTAGGGTTAGGGTTATGGGTTAGGGTAGTGTTAGGGTTAGTGTTAGGGTTAGGGTTAGGGTAAGGGTTAGGGTTAGGGTTAGGGTTATGAGTTAGGGTTAGGTTTAGGGTTAGCGGTATGGTAAGTGTAAGGGTTAGGTTAGCGTTAGGGTTGGTTTAGGTTTAGGTTTAGGGTAAGGGTAAGTGATAGGTTTACGGTTAGGGTTAGGGTAAGGGTTAGGGTTAAGGTTAGGGTTAGGGTTAGGTTTAGGGTTAGGGAAAGGGTAACGGTAAGATTTCGGGTTAGGGTTAGGGTTAGGTTTAAGGTATGGGTAACGGTTAGGGTTAGGGTTGGGGTTAGGATAAGTGGTAAGGTTAGGGGCTAGGTTTAGGTTTATGGTTAGGGTTAGGATAAGGATTAGGTTTAGGGTTAGGGTTATGGTAAGGGTTAGGGTTAGGGTTAGGGTTAATAGGTTTAGGTTTACGGTTAGGGTTAGTGTAAGGATTGGGGTTAGGATTAGGGTAAGGGTTAGGGTTAGGTTTAGGGTTGGGGATAAGGTAAGATTAGGGTTAGGGTAAAGTTAAGGGTTGGGTTAGGGTTAGGGTTTGGGTAAGGGTGAGAGTTAGGGTTAGGATTAGGGTAAGGATTATTGTTACGGTTAGGGTTAGCCTTAAGGTAAGGGTTTGGGTGAGGGTAAGGGTAAATTTTAGGGTTAGAGTTTGGGTTAGGGTAAGGGTAAGGGTTAGGGTTAGGGTTAGAATTAGGGTTAAGGTTAGGGTTAGGGTTAGGGTCAGGGTAAGTGTTAGGATTTGGGTTAGGGTGAGGGTTAGGGTTAGGGTGAGGGTTAGGGTTAGGGTTAGGGTTAGGTTTAGGGTTAGGTTTAGGGTTAGGGTTAGGGTAAGGGTAAGGGTTAGCATTAAGATTAGGGTTAGAGTTAGGATTAAGGTTAGGGTTAGGCTAAGGGTAAGGGTTACGGTTAGGTTTAGGGTTAGGGTTAGGGTAAGGGTAAGGGTTTCGGTTAGGTTTAGGGTTAGGGTTCTGGTTAGGGTTACGGTAAGGATAAGGGTTAGGGTTAAGATTAGGGTTAGGGTGAGGGTTAGGGTTAAGGTTAGGGTTAGGGTTAGGTTTAGGGTTAGGGTTAGGGTTAGGGTAAGGGTGAGGGTTAGGGTTAGGATTAGGGTTAGGGTTAGGGTAAGGGTTAGGTTTAGGATTAGGTTTAGGGTTAGGGTAAGGGTAATGGTTAGGGTTAGGTTTAGAGTTAGTGTTAGGGTAAGGGTAAGGGTTAGGGTTAGGGTTAGGGTTAGGTTTAGGGTTACGGTTAGGGTAAGGCTAAGGGTTAGGGTTAGAGTTAGGGTTAGGGTAAGGGTAAGGGTTAGGGTTAGGTGTAGGGTTAGGTTTAGGTTTAGGGTTAGGTAAGGGTAAGGATTAAAGTTAGGGTTAGTGTTAAGGTTAGGGTTAAGTTTAGGATTAGGGTTAGGATTAGGATAAGGGTAAGGTTAGGGTTAGGGTTAAGGTTAGGGTTAGGGTTAGGATTAGGGTTAGGGAAAGGATAAGGGTTAGGTTTAGGGTTAGGGTTTGGTTTAGGTTTAGGGTAAGGATTAGTGTTAGTGTTAGGGTTAGGTTAAGGGTTAGTGTTAGGGTTAGTTTTCAATTTAAGTTTAGGGTTAGGGTTAGGGTAAGGGTAAGGGTTAGATTTAGGGTTAGGGGTAGGGTTAGGTTTAGGGTATGTGTTAGGGTTACGGTTAGGGTTAGGGTTAGGGTTAGCGTTATGGTAAGGGTAAGGGTTAGGGTTAGGGTTAGATTTAGGGTTAGGGTTAGGGTAAGGATTAGGATTAGGGTAATGGTTAGGTTTAGGGTTAGGGTTAGGGTAAGGGTTAGGGTAAGGGTAAGGTTTAGGATTAGGATTAGGGTTAGGCTTAGGGAAACGGTAAGGGTTAGGGTTAGGGTTAGGGTAAGGGTAATGATTAGGGTTAGGGTTAGGATTAGGGTTAGGGTAAGGGTAAGGGTAAGGGTTAGAGTTAGAATTAGGGTTAGGGTTAGGGTAAGGATTAGGATTAGGATTATGGTTAGGTTTAGGGTTAGGGTTAGGGTAAGGGTAAGGGTTAGGGTTAGAATTAGGGTTAGGGTTAGGTTAAGGGTTAGGATTAGGGTTAGGGTTAGGTTTAGGGTTAGGGTTAGGGTAAGGGTAAGGGTTAGGGTTAGGGTTAGGGTTAGGGTTGGGGTTAAGGTTAAGGTTAGAGTTAGGGTAAGGGTAAAGGTTAGGGTTATGGTTAGGGTTAGCGTAAGGGTTAGGGTCAGGGTTAGGGTTATGTTTAGGGTACAATTAGGTTTACCATTAGGGTTAGCGTAAGGGTATGTGTTAGGGTTATGGTTAGGGTTAGGGTTAGGGTTAGCGTTAGGGTAAGGGTTAGGGTTAGGGTTAGGATAAGGGTTAGGGTTAGGGTTAGGTTTAGGGTAAGGGTTACAGTAAGGGTTAAGGTTAGGGTTAGGGTAAGGGTATGTGTTAGGGTTAGGGTTAGGGTTAGGGAAAGTGTAAGGGTTAGGATTAGGGTTTGGGTTAGGGTTAGATGTTAGGTTTAGGGTTAGGGTTTGGTTTAGGATTTGCTTTAGGGTTAGGGTTAGGGTAAGGGTAAGGGTTAGGGTTAGGTTATTGTAAGGGTTAGGGTTAGGGTTAGGGTTAGAGTGAGGGTTAGGGTTAGGGTAAGGGTAAGGGTTAGGATTAGGTTTAGGGTTAGGGTTCTGGTAAGGATTAGGGTTAGTGTTGGGGTTAGGGTAGGGGTTAGTTTTAGGTTTAGGGTTAGCATTAAAGTTAGGGTTACGGTTAGGGTAAGGCTAAGGGTTAGGGTTAGAGTTAGGGTTAGGGTAAGTTTAAGGATTAGGGAAAGTGTAAGGGTTAGGGTTAGGGTTAGGTTTAGGGTTAGGGTTAGGGTAAGATTAAGGGTTAGGGTTAGGGTAAGTGTAAATGTTAGGGTTAGGTTTAGGGTTAGGGTTAAAGTTAGGGTTAGTTTAGGGTTAGGGTTAGGGTTAATGTAAGGGTAAGGGTTAATGTTAGGGTTAAGCTTAGGGTTAGTTTTAGGATTAGGGTAAGGGTTAGGTTATGGTTACGGTAAGGTGTAGGTTTAGGGTTAGGGTAAGGGTAAGTGTTAGGTATAGGTTTAGAGTTAGGTTTACGGTTAGGCATAGGGTAGGGTAAGGGTAAGTGTTAGCGTTAGGGTTAAGGTAAGGGTAAGGGTTTGGGTTAGGTTAGAGTAAGGGTTAGGTTTAGGGTTAGGGTTAGGGTAAGGGTAAGGGTTAGGGTTAGTGTTAATGTTAGGGTAAGGGTGAGGGTTAGTGTTAGGGTTAGGGGTTATGGTTAGGGTTAGGGTTAGGTTTAGGGTTAGGGTTAGGGTAAGGGTAAGGTTAGAGTTAGGGTTATGGTTAGGATTAGGGTAAGGGTTTGGGTAAGAGTAAGGGTTAGGTTTAGGTTAAGAGGTAGTGTTAGGTTTAAGGTAAGGGTAAGGGTTAGGGTTATGGTAAGGGTAAGGGTTAGGGTTAAGGTTAGGTTTAGGGTTAGGGTTAGGGTAAGGCTTAGGGTTAAGGTAAGGGTAAGGGTTAGAGTAAGGGTAACGGTATGGGTTAGGGTTAGGGTTAGGTTTAGTGTTATGGTAAGGGTGAGGGTTAGGGTTAGGGTTAGGGTAAGGGTTAGTGTTAGGTTAAGGGTAAGGGTAAGGTTTAGGGTTATGGTTAGGGTTAGGGTAAGGGTAAGGATTAGGGTTAGGGTTAGGGTAAGGTGTAGGTTTAGGGTTAGCATTAAAGTTAGGGTTAGGGTTAGGTTAAGGCTAAGGGTTAGGGTTAGAGTTAGGGTTAGGGTAAGGGTAAGGGTTAGGGTTAGGGTTAGGGTTAGGGTTAGGGTTAGCGTTAGGGTTAGGGTTAGGTTTAGGGTTAGGGTTAGGATTAGGATAAGGATAAGAGTTACGGTTAGGCGTTACGGTTATGGTTAGGGTTAGTTTAGGGTTAGGGTTAGGGTTAGGGTAAGGGTAAGGGTTAGGGTTAGGGTTAGGGTTAAGCTTAGGGTTAGGGTTAGGTTACGTTTAGGGTAAGGGTAAGGGTTAGGGTTAGGGTAAGTGTTAGGTTAGGGTTACGGTAAGGTGTAGGTTTACGGTTAGGGTTAGGGGAAGTCTTAGGTATAGGGTTATGGTTAGGTTTACAGATAGGCTTTGGGTTAGGGTAAGGGTAAGTGTTAGCGTTAGGGTTAAGGTAAGGGTAAGGGTTTGGGTTAGGGTTAGGGTAATGGTTAGGGTTAGGTTTAGGGTAAGTGTAAGGTTTAGGGTTAGGGTTAGGGTTAGGGTAAGTGTAAGAGTTAGGGTTAGGGTTAGGGTAACGTGTAGGGTTAGGTTTAGGGTAAGGGTAAGTGTTAGGGATAGGGTTAGGGTAAGGGTTGGGATTAGGTTTAGGATAAGGGTAAGGTTTAGGGTTAGTTTTAGGATTAGGGTAAGGGTAAGGGTAAGGGTTAGGGTTAGGGTTAGTGTTAGGGTTAGGGTTAAGTTTAGGATTAGGGTTCGGATTAGGGTAAGGGTAAGGGTTAGGGTTAGGGGTTAGGGTTATGGTTAGGGTTAAGGTTAGGGTAAGGGTTAGGGTTAGGGTTAGGGTTAGGTTTAGGGTTAGGGGAAGTGTAAGGGTAAGGGTTAGGGTTACGGTTAGGGTTAGGTTTAGGGTTAGGGTTAGGGTTAGGGTATGGGTTAGGGTTAGGTTTAGCGTTAGGGTTAGGTTTACAGTTAAGGTTAGGGTTAGGGTTAGGGTTAGGGTTAGGGTTAGGATAAGGTTTAGGGTTAGGGTTAGGGTTATGATTAAGGTAAGGGTAATGGATAGGGATAGGATTAGGGTTAGGGTTAGGGTTAGGGTAAGGTTTAGGGTTAGGGTTAGGGTTAGAGTTAGGGGAAGTGTAAGGGTAAGAGTTAGGGTTACGGTTAGGGTTAGGTTTAGGGTTAGGGATAGGGTTAGGGTAAGGGTTAGGGTTAGGTTTAGCGTTAGGGTTAGGTTTACAGTTAAGGTTAGGGTTAGGTTTAGGGTTAGGGTTAGGTTTAGGGTAAGAGTAAGGTTTAGGGTTAGGGTTAGGGTAAGGGTAAGTGTAAGGTTTAGGGTTAGGGTTAGGGTAAGGTGTAGGTTTTGGGTTAGGGTAAGGGTAAGTGTTAGGGATAGGGATAGGGTTAGGTTTACGGTTAGGCTTAGGGTTAGGGTAAGTGTAAGGGTTAGACTTAGGGTTAAGGGAAGGGTAAGGGTTAGGGTAAGGATTAGGCTTAGGGTTAGGGTTACAGTTAGGGTTACGTTTAGGGTAGGGTAAGGGTATGTGTTAGGGTTACGGTTAGGTTTAGGGTTAAGGTTAGCATTAGGGTAAGGGTAAGGGTTAGGATTAGGGTTAGGGTAAGTTTTAGGGTTAGGTTTAGGGTAAGTGTAAGATTTAGGGTTAGGGTTAGGGTTAGGGTTAGGGTAACGGTAAGGGTTAGGGTTAGGGTTAGGGTTAGAGTTAGACTAAGGGTAAGTATTTGGGTTAGTCTTAGGGTTGGGTGACGGAAAGGGTAAGGGTTAGGGTTAGGGTTAGGGTTAGGGAAGGGTAAGGGTTAGGGTTAGGTTTAGGGTTAGGGTTAGGGTAAGGATTAGGGTTAGGGTTGGGGTTAGGTTAAGGCTAAGGGTTAGGGTTAGAGTTAGGGTTAGGGTAAGGGTAAGGGTAAGGGTTAGGTTTAGAGTTAGGGTTAGGGTTAGGGTTAGGTTTAGGGTTAGGGTTAGGATTAGGATAAGGATAAGGGTTACGGTTAGGCGTTAGGGTTATGGTTAGGGTTAGTTTAGGGTTAGGGTTAGGGTTAGGGTAAGGGTAAGGGTTAGGGTTAGGGTAAGGGTTAAGCTTAGGGTTAGGGTTAGGGTTAGGGTTAGGGTAAGGGGAAGGGTTAGGGTTATGGTAAGGGTTAGGTTAGGGTTACGGTAAGGTGTAGGTTTAGGGTTAGGGTAAGGGTAAGTGTTAGGTATAGGGTTAGGGTTAGGTTTACAGTTAGGCTTAGGGTTAGGGTAAGGGTAAGTGTTAGCGTTAGGGTTAAGGTAAGGGTAAGGGTTCGGGTTAGGGTTAGGGTAAGTGTTAGGGTTAGGTTTAGGGGAAGTGTAAGGTTTAGGGTTAGGGTTAGTGTTAGGGTTAGGGTAAGTGTAAGGGTTAGGGTTAGGGTTAGGGTAAGGTGTAGGGTTAGGTTTAGGGTAAGGGTAAGTGTTAGGGATAGAGTTAGGGTTAGGTTTACGCTTATGCTTAGGGTTAGGGTAAGGGTAAGTGTAAGCGTTATGGTTAAGGTAAGGGTAAGAGTTAGGGTTAGGGTTAGGGCAAGGGTTAGGGTTAGGTTTAGGATAAGGGTAAGGTTTAGGGTTTGGTTTAGGATTAGGGTTAGGGTAAGGGTAAGGGTTAGAGTTAGGGTTAGTGTTAGGATTAGGGTTACGTTTAGGATTAGGGTTAGTATTAGGGTAAGGGTAAGGGTTAGGGTTAGGGGTTAGGGTAATGGTTAGGGTTAAGGTTAGGGTAAGGGTTAGGGTTAGGGTTAGGGGTTAGGTTTTGGGTTATGTTTAATGTAAGGGTAAGGGATAGTGATAGGGTTAGGGTTAGGGTTAGGATAAGGTTTAGGGTTATGGTTAGGGTTATGGTTAAGGTAAGGGTAATGGATAGGGATAGGGTTAGGGTTAGGGTAAGGTTTAGGGTTAGGGTTATAGTTAGAGTTAGGGTAAGTGTAAGGGTAAGGGTTAGGGTTAGGGTTAGGGTTAGGTTTAGGGTTAGGGTTAGGGTAAGGATTAGGGTTAGGGTTAGGGTTAGGTTTACAGTTAAGGTTAGGGTTAGGTTTAGGGTTAGGGTAAGGGTTAGGTTTAGGGTTAGGTTTAGGGTAAGTATTAGTGTTAGGGTTAGGGTTAGGGTTAGGGTTAGGGTAAGGTGTAGAATTAGGGTTAGGGTAAGGGTAAGTGTTAGGTATAGGGTTGGGGTTAGTTTTACGCTTAGGCTTAGTGTTAGGGTAAGGGTAAGTGTTAGCATTAGGGTTAAGATAAGGGTAAGAGTTAGGTTTAGGGTTAGGGTAAGGGTTAGGATTAGGTTTAGGATAAGGGTAAGGTTTAGGGTTAGGTTTAGGATTATGGTTAGGGTAAGGGTAAGGGTTAGAGTTAGGGTTAGTGTTAGGGTTAGGGTTAAGTTTAGGATTAGGGTTCGGGTTAGGGTAAGGGTAAGGGTTAAGGTTAGGGGTTAGGGTTATGGTTAGGGTTAAAGTTAGGGTAAGGGTTAGGGTTAGGGTTAGGGGTTATGTTTTGGGTTATGTTTAATGTAAGGGTAAGGGATAGGGATAGGGTTAGGGTTAGGGTTAGGATAAGGTTTAGGGTTATGGTTAGGGTTATGGTTAAGGTAAGGGTAATGGATAGTGATAGGGTTAGGGTTAGGGTTAGGGTTAGGATACGGTTTAGGGTTAGGGTTATGTTTAGAGTTAGGGTAAGTGTAAGGGTAAGGGTTAGGGTTAGGGTTAGGGTTAGGGTTAGGGTAAGGGTTAGGGTTAGGGTTAGGGTTAGGTTTACAGTTAAGGTTAGGGTTAGGTTTAGGGTAAGGGTAAGGGTTAGGTTTAGGGTTAGGTTTAGGGTAAATATTAGGGTTAGGGTTAGGGTTAGTGTTAGGATTAGGGTAAGGGTAAGTGTTAGGGTTAGGGTTAGGGTTAGGGTTAGGGAAAGTATAAGAGTTAGGATTAGGGTTAGGGTTAGGATTAGGTGTTAGGGTTAGCATAAGTGTTAGGTTTAGGGTAAGGGTAAGGGTTAGGGTAAGGGTTTGGTTTAGGGTGAGGTTTAGGGTTAGGGTTAGGGTAAGTGTTAGGGTTAGGTTTATGGTTAGGGTTAAAGTTAGGGTTAGTTTAGGGTTAGGGTTGGGGTTAGGGTAAGGGTAAGGTTTAGGGTTAGGGTTTAGCTTAGGCTTAGGGTTAGGGTTAGGGTAAGGGTTAGGGTTAGGGTTAGGGTAAGGGTTAGGTTAGGGTTAGGGTTAGGGTTAGAGTGAGGGTTAGGGTTAGGTTAAGGGTAAGGGTTAGGATTAGGTTTAGGGTTAGGGTTATGGTAAGGATTAGGGTTAGGGTTGGGGTCAGTGTAGGGGTTAGTTTTAGGTTTAGGGTTAGCATTAAAGTTAGGGTTACGGTTAGGGTAAGGCTAAGGGTTAGGGTTAGAGTTAGGGTTAGGGTAAGGTTAAGGATGAGGGAAAGTGTAAGGTTAGGGTTAGGGTTAGGTTTAGGGTTAGGGTTAGGGTAAGAGTAAGGGTTAGTGTTAGGGTAAGTGTAAATGTTAGGGTTAGGGTTAAAGTTAGGGTTAGTTTAGGGTTAGGGTAAGGGTAAAGGTAAGGGTTAGGGTTAGGGTTAGGGTTAGGGTTAGGGTTAGGGTTAGGGTAAGGGTTAGGTTAGGGTTATGGTAAGGTGTAGGTTTAGGGTTAGGGTAAGGGTAAGTTTTAGGAATAGGTTTAGGGTTAGGTTTATGGTTAGGCTTAGCGTAGGGAAAGGGTAAGTGTTAGCGTTAGGGTTAAGGTAAGGGTAAGGGTTCGGGTTAGGGTTAGGGCAAGGGTTAGATTTAGGGTTAGGGTTAAGTTAAGGATAAGGGTTAGGGTTATGGTAAGCGTAAGGGTTAGCGTTAAGTTTAGGTTTAGGGTTAGGGTTATGGTAAAGGTTAGGGTTAAGGTAAGGGTAAGGGTTAGAGTAAGGGTAACGGTATGGGTTAGGGTTAGGGTTAGGGTTAGTGTTAAGGTAAGAATAAGGGTTAGGGTTAGGGTTAGGGTAAGGGTTAGGGTTAGGTTTAGGGTAAGGGTAAGGTTTAGGGTTATGCTTAGGGTTAGGGTAAGGGTAAGGGTTAGGGTTAGGGTTAGGGTAAGGTGTAGGTTTAGGGTTAGCATTAAAGTTAAGGTTAGGGTTAGGTTAAGGCTAAGGGTTAGCGTTAGAGTTAGGGTTAGGGTAAGGGTAAGGTTTAGGGTTAGGGTTAGGGTTAGGGTTAGGTTTAGTGTTAGGGTTAGGATTAGGATAAGTATTAGGGTTACGGTTAGGCGTTAGGGTTATGGTTAGGGTTAGTTTAGGGTTAGGGTTAGATTAAGGTAAGGGTAAGGGTTATTGTTAGGGTTAGGGTTAAGCTTAGGGTTAGGGTTGGGGTTAGGGTTAGGGTTATGGTAAGGGTAGGGGTTAGGGTTAGGGTAAGGGTTAGGTTAGGGTTACGGTAAGGTGTAGGTTTAGGGTTAGGGTAAGAGTAAGTGTTAGGTATAGGGTTAGTGTTAGGTTTACAGTTAGGCTTAGGGTTAGGGTAAGGGTAAGTGTTAGCGTTAGGGTTAAGGTAAGGGTAAGGGTTCGGGTTAGGCTTAGGGTAAGGGTTAGGGTTAGGTTTAGGGTAAGTGTAAGGTTTAGGGTTAGGGTTAGTGTTACGGTTAGGGTAAGTGTAAGGGTTAGGGTTAGGGTTAGGGTAAGGTGTAGGGTTAGGTTTAGGGTAAGGGTAAGTGTTAGGGATAGGGTTAGGGTTAGGTTTACGCTTAGGCTTAGGGTTAGTGTAAGGGCAAGTGTTAGCGTTAGGGTTAAGGTAAGGGTAAGGATTAGGGTTACAGTAAGGGTTAGGGTTAGGTTTAGGATAAGGGTAAGGTTTAGGGTTAGGTTTAGGATTAGGGTTAGGGTAAGGGTAAGGGTTAGAGTTAGGGTTAGTGTTAGGGTTAGGGTTAAGTTTAGAATTAGGGTTAGGATTAGGGTAAGGGTAAGGGTTAGGGTTCGGGGTTACGGTTATGGATAGGGTTAAGGTTAGGGTAAGGGTTAGGGTTAGGGTTAGGGGTTAGGTTTTGGGTTATGTTTAATGTAAGGGTAAGGGATATGGATAGGGTTAGGGTTAGGGTTAGGAAAAGGTTTAGGGTTATGGTTAGGGTTATGGTTAAAGTAAGGGTAATGGATAGGGATAGGGTTAGGGTTAGGGTTAGGGTTAGGGTAAGGTTTAGGGTTAGGGTTAGGGTAAGAGTAAGAGGTTAGTGTTAGGGTAAGTGTAAATGTTAGGGTTAGGTTTAGGGTTAGGTTTAAAGTTAGGGTTAGTTTAGGTTTAGGTTTAGGGTTAGGGTAAGGGTAAGGGTTAGTGTTAGGGTTAAGCTTAGGGTTAGGGTTAGGGTTATGGTTAGGGTTAGGGTAAGGGTTAGGTTAGGGTTACGGTAAGGTGTAGGTTTAGGGTTAGGGTAAGGGTAAGTGTTAGGAATAGGTTTAGGGTTAGGTTTACGGTTAGGCTTAGGGTAGGGTAAGGGTAGGTGTTAGCGTTAGGGTTAAGGTAAGGGTAAGGGTTCGGGTTAGGGTTAGGGCAAGGGTTAGATTTAGGTTTGGGTTAAGTTAAGGGTAAGGGTTAGGGTTATGGTAAGCGTAAGGGTTAGCCTTAAGTTTAGGTTTAGGGTTAGGGTTATGGTAAGGTTTAGGGTTAAGGTAAGGGTAAGGGTTAGAGTAAGGGTAATGGTATGGGTTAGGGTTAGGGTTAGGGTTAGTGTTATGGTAAGGGTGAGGGTTAGGGTTAGGGTTAGGGTAAGGGTTAGTGTTAGGTTAAGGGTTAGGGTTAGTGTTAGGGTAAGGGTTAGGTTTAGGGTTAGGGTTAGGATAAGATTTAGGGTTAGGGTTAGGGTAAGGGTAAGGGTTAGGGTTAGGTTTAGGGTTAGGGTTAGTGTTAGGGTAAGGGTTAGGTTTAGGGTTAGGGTTAGGGTAAGGGTTAGGGTTAGGGTTAGTGTTAGGGTAAGGGTAAGTGTTAGGGTTAGGGTAAGGGTAAGTGTAAGGGTTAGGGTTAGGGTTAGAGTAAGGGTAAGTATTTGGGTTAGGCTTAGGGTTAGGGTTACTTTAAGGGTAAGGGTAAGTGTTAGGGTTAGGGTTAGGGTTAGGGAAAGTGTAAGGGTTAGGATTAGGGTTTGGGTTAGGGTTAGATGTTAGGTTTAGGGTTAGGGTTTGGTTTAGGATTTGCTTTAGGGTTAGGGTTAGGGTAAGGGTAAGGGTTAGGGTTAGGTTATTGTAAGGGTTAGGGTTAGGGTTAGGGTTAGAGTGAGGGTTAGGGTTAGGGTAAGGGTAAGGGTTAGGATTAGGTTTAGGGTTAGGGTTCTGGTAAGGATTAGGGTTAGTGTTGGGGTTAGGGTAGGGGTTAGTTTTAGGTTTAGGGTTAGCATTAAAGTTAGGGTTACGGTTAGGGTAAGGCTAAGGGTTAGGGTTAGAGTTAGGGTTAGGGTAAGTTTAAGGATTAGGGAAAGTGTAAGGGTTAGGGTTAGGGTTAGGTTTAGGGTTAGGGTTAGGGTAAGATTAAGGGTTAGGGTTAGGGTAAGTGTAAATGTTAGGGTTAGGTTTAGGGTTAGGGTTAAAGTTAGGGTTAGTTTAGGGTTAGGGTTAGGGTTAATGTAAGGGTAAGGGTTAATGTTAGGGTTAAGCTTAGGGTTAGTTTTAGGATTAGGGTAAGGGTTAGGTTATGGTTACGGTAAGGTGTAGGTTTAGGGTTAGGGTAAGGGTAAGTGTTAGGTATAGGTTTAGAGTTAGGTTTACGGTTAGGCATAGGGTAGGGTAAGGGTAAGTGTTAGCGTTAGGGTTAAGGTAAGGGTAAGGGTTTGGGTTAGGTTAGAGTAAGGGTTAGGTTTAGGGTTAGGGTTAGGGTAAGGGTAAGGGTTAGGGTTAGTGTTAATGTTAGGGTAAGGGTGAGGGTTAGTGTTAGGGTTAGGGGTTATGGTTAGGGTTAGGGTTAGGTTTAGGGTTAGGGTTAGGGTAAGGGTAAGGTTAGAGTTAGGGTTATGGTTAGGATTAGGGTAAGGGTTTGGGTAAGAGTAAGGGTTAGGTTTAGGTTAAGAGGTAGTGTTAGGTTTAAGGTAAGGGTAAGGGTTAGGGTTATGGTAAGGGTAAGGGTTAGGGTTAAGGTTAGGTTTAGGGTTAGGGTTAGGGTAAGGCTTAGGGTTAAGGTAAGGGTAAGGGTTAGAGTAAGGGTAACGGTATGGGTTAGGGTTAGGGTTAGGTTTAGTGTTATGGTAAGGGTGAGGGTTAGGGTTAGGGTTAGGGTAAGGGTTAGTGTTAGGTTAAGGGTAAGGGTAAGGTTTAGGGTTATGGTTAGGGTTAGGGTAAGGGTAAGGATTAGGGTTAGGGTTAGGGTAAGGTGTAGGTTTAGGGTTAGCATTAAAGTTAGGGTTAGGGTTAGGTTAAGGCTAAGGGTTAGGGTTAGAGTTAGGGTTAGGGTAAGGGTAAGGGTTAGGGTTAGGGTTAGGGTTAGGGTTAGCGTTAGGGTTAGGGTTAGGTTTAGGGTTAGGGTTAGGATTAGGATAAGGATAAGAGTTACGGTTAGGCGTTACGGTTATGGTTAGGGTTAGTTTAGGGTTAGGGTTAGGGTTAGGGTAAGGGTAAGGGTTAGGGTTAGGGTTAGGGTTAAGCTTAGGGTTAGGGTTAGGTTACGTTTAGGGTAAGGGTAAGGGTTAGGGTTAGGGTAAGTGTTAGGTTAGGGTTACGGTAAGGTGTAGGTTTACGGTTAGGGTTAGGGGAAGTCTTAGGTATAGGGTTATGGTTAGGTTTACAGATAGGCTTTGGGTTAGGGTAAGGGTAAGTGTTAGCGTTAGGGTTAAGGTAAGGGTAAGGGTTTGGGTTAGGGTTAGGGTAATGGTTAGGGTTAGGTTTAGGGTAAGTGTAAGGTTTAGGGTTAGGGTTAGTGTTAGGGTTAGGGTAAGTGTAAGAGTTAGGGTTAGGGTTAGGGTAACGTGTAGGGTTAGGTTTAGGGTAAGGGTAAGTGTTAGGGATAGGGTTAGGGTAAGGGTTGGGATTAGGTTTAGGATAAGGGTAAGGTTTAGGGTTAGTTTTAGGATTAGGGTAAGGGTAAGGGTAAGGGTTAGGGTTAGGGTTAGTGTTAGGGTTAGGGTTAAGTTTAGGATTAGGGTTCGGATTAGGGTAAGGGTAAGGGTTAGGGTTAGGGGTTAGGGTTATGGTTAGGGTTAAGGTTAGGGTAAGGGTTAGGGTTAGGGTTAGGGTTAGGGTTAGGGGAAGTGTAAGGGTAAGGGTTAGGGTTACGGTTAGGGTTAGGTTTAGGGTTAGGGTTAGGGTTAGGGTATGGGTTAGGGTTAGGTTTAGCGTTAGGGTTAGGTTTACAGTTAAGGTTAGGGTTAGGATTAGGGTTAGGGTTAGGGTTAGGATAAGGTTTAGGGTTAGGGTTAGGGTTATGATTAAGGTAAGGGTAATGGATAGGGATAGGATTAGGGTTAGGGTTAGGGTTAGGGTAAGGTTTAGGGTTAGGGTTAGGGTTAGAGTTAGGGGAAGTGTAAGGGTAAGAGTTAGGGTTACGGTTAGGGTTAGGTTTAGGGTTAGGGATAGGGTTAGGGTAAGGGTTAGGGTTAGGTTTAGCGTTAGGGTTAGGTTTACAGTTAAGGTTAGGGTTAGGTTTAGGGTTAGGGTGAGGGTTAGGTTTAGGGTTAGGTTTAGGGTAAATATTAGGTTTAGAGTTAGGGTTAGGATTAGGGTAAGGGTAAGTGTTAGGGTTACGGTTAGGGTTAGGGTTAGGGAAAGTGTAAGGGTTAGGATTAGGGTTAGGGTTAGGGTTATGTGTTAGGGTTAGCGTAAGGGTTAGGTTTAGGGTTAGGGTTAGGGTTAGGGTAAGGGTATGGGTTAGGGTTAGGATTTGGTTTAGGGTGAGGTTTAGGGTTAGGGTTAGGGTAAGCGTAAGTGTTAGGGTTTGGTTTAGGCTTAGGGTTAAAGTGAGGGTTAGTTTAGGGTTAGGGTTGGGGTTAGGGTTTAGCATAGGATTAGGGTTAGGGTTAGGGTAAGGGTTAGGGTTAGGGTTAGGGTAAGGGTTAGGTTAGGGTTACGGTTAGGGTTAGAGTGAGAGTTAGAGTTAGGGTAAGGGTAAGGGTTAGGGTTAGGGATAGGCGTTAGGGTTATGGTTAGGGTTAAGGTAAGGGTAAGGTTTAGGGTTAGGGTTAGGAGTTAGGTTTAGGGTTATGGTTAAGGTATGGGTAAGTGATAGGTATAGGGTTAGGGTTAGGGTTAGGGTTAGGATAAGGTTTAGGGTTAGGGTTAGGGTTAGGGTTATGGTTAGGGTTAAGGAAAGGGTAAGGGTTAGGGTTAGGGTTAGGGGTTATGTTTAGGGTTATGGTTAAGGTAAGGGTAAGGGATAGGGATAGGTTTAGGGTTAGGGTTAGGATAAGGTTTACAGTTAGGGTTAGGGTTATGGTTAAGGTAAGGGTAATGGATAGGGATAGGGTTAGGGTTAGGGTTAGGGTAAGGTTTAGGGTTTGGGTTAGGGTTAGGGTTAGTGTTAGGGTTAGGTTTAGGGGTAGATTTAGGATAAGGGTAAGGTTTAGGGTTAAGGTTAGGGTTAGGTTTACAGTTTGGGTTAGGGTTAGGTTTAGGGTTAGGGTAAGGGTTAGGTTTAGGGTTAGGGTTAGGGTAAGGGTTAGGGTTAGGCTTAGGGTTAGGGTTAGGGTAAGGGTAAGTGTTAGGGTTAGGGTTAGTGTACGGTTAAGTGTTAGGGTTAGGGTTAGTGTTAGAGTAAGGGTAAGCATTTGGGTTAGGCTTAGGGTTAGGGTTAGGGTAAGGGTAAGGGTAAGTGTTAGGGTTAGGGTTAAGGTTAGGGAAAGTATAAGGGTTAGGAATAGGGTTAGGGTTAGGTTTAGGCGTTAGCGTAAGGGTTAGGTTTAGGGTTAGGGTTAGGGTAAGGGTTAAGGTTAGGCTTTGGTTTAGGGTTAGGTTTAGGGTTAGGGTTAGGGTAGGGTAAGTGTTAGTGTTAGGTTTAGGGTTAGGGTTAAAGTTAGGGTTAGGGTTAGGATTAGGGTTAGGGTAAGGGTTAGGGTTAGGGTTAGAGTGAGGTTTAGGGTTAGGGTAAGTGTTAGGTTTAGGTTTAGGGTTAGGGTTAGGGTAACGGTAAGTGTTAGGTTTAGGGTTAGGGTTAGGGTTAGGCTTAGGGTTAGGGGAAGGGTAAGGTTTAGGATTAGGGTTAGGGTTAGACTTAGGGAAACGGTTAGGGTTAGGGTTAGGGTTAGGGTTAGGGTAATGATTAGGGTTAGGGTTAGGATTAGGGTTAGGGTAAGTTTAAGGGTTCGGGTTCGGGTTAGGGTTAGGTTTAGGGTTAGGGTTAGGGTTAGGGTTATGGTAAGTGTAAGGGTTAGGGTTAGAATTAGGGTTAGGGTTAGGGTATGGGTTAGGATTAGGGTTAGGGTTAGGATTAGGATAAGGGTAAGGGTAAGTGTTAGGGTTAGGGTTAGGGTTAGGGTTGGGGTTAAGGTTAGGGTTAGGGTTAGGGTAAGGGTAAGAGTTAGGGTTAGGGTTAGGGTAAGGATTAGGGTCAGGTTTAGGGTTAGGTTTAGGGTAAAATTAGGGTTACGGTTAGGGTTAGCGTAAGGATATGTGTTAGGGTTACGGTTACGGTTAGGGTTAGGGTTAGCGTTAGGGTAAGGGTAAGGGTTAGCTTAGGGTTAGGGCTAGGGTAGGGTTAGGGTTAGGGTTAGGGTTAGGTTTCGGGTTACAGTAAGGGTTAAGGTTAGGGTTAGGGTAAGGGTATGTGTTAGGGTAACGGTTAGGCTTAGGGATAGGGTAAGGATAAGTGATAGCGTTAGGGTTAAGGTAAGTGTAAGGGTTAGGGTTAGGGTTAGGGTAAGGGTAAGGGTTAGGGTTAGGGTTAGGTTTAGGGTAAGAGTAAGGTTTAGGGTTAGGGTTAGGGTAAGGGTAAGTGTAAGGTTTAGGGTTAGGGTTAGGGTAAGGTGTAGGTTTTGGGTTAGGGTAAGGGTAAGTGTTAGGGATAGGGATAGGGTTAGGTTTACGGTTAGGCTTAGGGTTAGGGTAAGTGTAAGGGTTAGACTTAGGGTTAAGGGAAGGGTAAGGGTTAGGGTAAGGATTAGGCTTAGGGTTAGGGTTACAGTTAGGGTTACGTTTAGGGTAGGGTAAGGGTATGTGTTAGGGTTACGGTTAGGTTTAGGGTTAAGGTTAGCATTAGGGTAAGGGTAAGGGTTAGGATTAGGGTTATGGTAAGTTTTAGGGTTAGGTTTAGGGTAAGTGTAAGATTTAGGGTTAGGGTTAGGGTTAGGGTTAGGGTAACGGTAAGGGTTAGGGTTAGGGTTAGGGTTAGAGTTAGACTAAGGGTAAGTATTTGGGTTAGTCTTAGGGTTGGGTGACGGAAAGGGTAAGGGTTAGGGTTAGGGTTAGGGTTAGGGAAGGGTAAGGGTTAGGGTTAGGTTTAGGGTTAGGGTTAGGGTAAGGATTAGGGTTAGGGTTGGGGTTAGGTTAAGGCTAAGGGTTAGGGTTAGAGTTAGGGTTAGGGTAAGGGTAAGGGTAAGGGTTAGGTTTAGAGTTAGGGTTAGGGTTAGGGTTAGGTTTAGGGTTAGGGTTAGGATTAGGATAAGGATAAGGGTTACGGTTAGGCGTTAGGGTTATGGTTAGGGTTAGTTTAGGGTTAGGGTTAGGGTTAGGGTAAGGGTAAGGGTTAGGGTTAGGGTTAGGGTTAAGCTTAGGGTTAGGGTTAGGGTTAGGGTTAGGGTAAGGGGAAGGGTTAGGGTTATGGTAAGGGTTAGGTTAGGGTTACGGTAAGGTGTAGGTTTAGGGTTAGGGTAAGGCTAAGTGTTAGGTATAGGGTTAGGGTTAGGTTTACAGTTAGGCTTAGGGTTAGGGTAAGGGTAAGTGTTAGCGTTAGGGTTAAGGTAAGGGTAAGGGTTCGGGTTAGGCTTAGGGTAAGGGTTAGGGTTAGGTTTAGGGGAAGTGTAAGGTTTAGGGTTAGGGTTAGTGTTAGGGTTAGGGTAAGTGTAAGGGTTAGGGTTAGGGTTAGGGTAAGGTGTAGGGTTAGGTTTAGGGTAAGGGTAAGTGTTAGGGATAGAGTTAGGGTTAGGTTTACGCTTATGCTTAGGGTTAGGGTAAGGGTAAGTGTAAGCGTTATGGTTAAGGTAAGGGTAAGAGTTAGGGTTAGGGTTAGGGCAAGGGTTAGGGTTAGGTTTAGGATAAGGGTAAGGTTTAGGGTTTGGTTTAGGATTAGGTTAGGGTAAGGGTAAGGGTTAGAGTTAGGGTTAGTGTTAGGGTTAGGGTTACGTTTAGGATTAGGGTGAGTATTAGGGTAAGGGTAAGGGTTAGGGTTAGGGGTTAGGGTAATGGTTAGGGTTAAGGTTAGGGTAAGGGTTAGGGTTAGGGTTAGGGGTTAGGTTTTGGGTTATGTTTAATGTAAGGGTAAGGGATAGTGATAGGGTTAGGGTTAGGGTTAGGATAAGGTTTAGGGTTATGGTTAGGGTTATGGTTAAGGTAAGGGTAATGGATAGGGATAGGGTTAGGGTTAGGGTAAGGTTTAGGGTTAGGGTTATAGTTAGAGTTAGGGTAAGTGTAAGGGTAAGGGTTAGGGTTAGGGTTAGGGTTAGGTTTAGGGTTAGGGTTAGGGTAAGGATTAGGGTTAGGGTTAGGGTTAGGTTTACAGTTAAGGTTAGGGTTAGGTTTAGGGTTAGGGTAAGGGTTAGGTTTAGGGTTAGGTTTAGGGTAAGTATTAGGGTTAGGGTTAGGGTTAGGGTTAGGGTTAGGGTAAGGTGTAGAATTAGGGTTAGGGTAAGGGTAAGTGTTAGGTATAGGGTTGGGGTTAGTTTTACGCTTAGGCTTAGTGTTAGGGTAAGGGTAAGTGTTAGCATTAGGGTTAAGATAAGGGTAAGAGTTAGGTTTAGGGTTAGGGTAAGGGTTAGGATTAGGTTTAGGATAAGGGTAAGGTTTAGGGTTAGGTTTAGGATTATGGTTAGGGTAAGGGTAAGGGTTAGAGTTAGGGTTAGTGTTAGGGTTAGGGTTAAGTTTAGGATTAGGGTTCGGGTTAGGGTAAGGGTAAGGGTTAAGGTTAGGGGTTAGGGTTATGGTTAGGGTTAAAGTTAGGGTAAGGGTTAGGGTTAGGGTTAGGGGTTATGTTTTGGGTTATGTTTAATGTAAGGGTAAGGGATAGGGATAGGGTTAGGGTTAGGGTTAGGATAAGGTTTAGGGTTATGGTTAGGGTTATGGTTAAGGTAAGGGTAATGGATAGGGATAGGGTTAGGGTTAGGATACGGTTTAGGGTTAGGGTTAGGTTTAGAGTTAGGGTAAGTGTAAGGGTAAGGGTTAGGGTTAGGGTTAGGGTTAGGGTTAGGGTAAGGGTTAGGGTTAGGGTTAGGGTTAGGTTTACAGTTAAGGTTAGGGTTAGGTTTAGGGTAAGGGTAAGGGTTAGGTTTAGGGTTAGGTTTAGGGTAAATATTAGGGTTAGGGTTAGGGTTAGTGTTAGGATTAGGGTAAGGGTAAGTGTTAGGGTTAGGGTTAGGGTTAGGGTTAGGGAAAGTATAAGAGTTAGGATTAGGGTTAGGGTTAGGATTAGGTGTTAGGGTTAGCATAAGTGTTAGGTTTAGGGTAAGGGTAAGGGTTAGGGTAAGGGTTTGGTTTAGGGTGAGGTTTAGGGTTAGGGTTAGGGTAAGTGTTAGGGTTAGGTTTATGGTTAGGGTTAAAGTTAGGGTTAGTTTAGGGTTAGGGTTGGGGTTAGGGTAAGGGTAAGGTTTAGGGTTAGGGTTTAGCTTAGGATTAGGGTTAGGGTTAGGGTAAGGGTTAGGGTTAGGGTTAGGGTAAGGGTTAGGTTAGGGTTAGGGTTAGGGTTAGAGTGAGGGTTAGGGTTAGGTTAAGGGTAAGGGTTAGGATTAGGTTTAGGGTTAGGGTTATGGTAAGGATTAGGGTTAGGGTTGGGGTCAGTGTAGGGGTTAGTTTTAGGTTTAGGGTTAGCATTAAAGTTAGGGTTACGGTTAGGGTAAGGCTAAGGGTTAGGGTTAGAGTTAGGGTTAGGGTAAGGTTAAGGATTAGGGAAAGTGTAAGGGTTAGGGTTAGGGTTAGGTTTAGGGTTAGGGTTAGGGTAAGAGTAAGGGTTAGTGTTAGGGTAAGTGTAAATGTTAGGGTTAGGGTTAAAGTTAGGGTTAGTTTAGGGTTAGGGTAAGGGTAAAGGTAAGGGATAGGGTTAGGGTTAAGCTTAGGGTTAGGGTTAGGGTTATGGTTAGGGTTAGGGTAAGGGTTAGGTTAGGGTTATGGTAAGGTGTAGGTTTAGGGTTAGGGTAAGGGTAAGTTTTAGGAATAGGTTTAGGGTTAGGTTTATGGTTAGGCTTAGCGTAGGGAAAGGGTAAGTGTTAGCGTTAGGGTTAAGGTAAGGGTAAGGGTTCGGGTTAGGGTTAGGGCAAGGGTTAGATTTAGGGTTAGGGTTAAGTTAAGGGTAAGGGTTAGGGTTATGGTAAGCGTAAGGGTTAGCGTTAAGTTTAGGTTTAGGGTTAGGGTTATGGTAAAGGTTAGGGTTAAGGTAAGGGTAAGGGTTAGAGTAAGGGTAATGGTATGGGTTAGGGTTAGGGTTAGGGTTAGTGTTAAGGTAAGAATAAGGGTTAGGGTTAGGGTTAGGGTAAGGGTTAGGTTTAGGTTTAGGGTAAGGGTAAGGTTTAGGGTTATGCTTAGGGTTAGGGTAAGGGTAAGGGTTAGGGTTAGGGTTAGGGTAAGGTGTAGGTTTAGGGTTAGCATTAAAGTTAAGGTTAGGGTTAGGTTAAGGCTAAGGGTTAGCGTTAGAGTTAGGGTTAGGGTAAGGGTAAGGTTTAGGGTTAGGGTTAGGGTTAGGGTTAGGTTTAGTGTTAGGGTTAGGATTAGGATAAGTATTAGGGTTACGGTTAGGCGTTAGGGTTATGGTTAGGGTTAGTTTAGGGTTAGGGTTAGAGTAAGGTAAGGGTAAGGGTTATTGTTAGGGTTAGGGTTAAGCTTAGGGTTAGGGTTGGGGTTAGGGTTAGGGTTATGGTAAGGGTAGGGGTTAGGGTTAGGGTAAGGGTTAGGTTAGGGTTACGGTAAGGTGTAGGTTTAGGGTTAGGGTAAGAGTAAGTGTTAGGTATAGGGTTAGTGTTAGGTTTACAGTTAGGCTTAGGGTTAGGGTAAGGGTAAGTGTTAGCGTTAGGGTTAAGGTAAGGGTAAGGGTTCGGGTTAGGCTTAGGGTAAGGGTTAGGGTTAGGTTTAGGGTAAGTGTAAGGTTTAGGGTTAGGGTTAGTGTTACGGTTAGGGTAAGTGTAAGGGTTAGGGTTAGGGTTAGGGTAAGGTGTAGGGTTAGGTTTAGGGTAAGGGTAAGTGTTAGGGATAGGGTTAGGGTTAGGTTTACGCTTAGGCTTAGGGTTAGTGTAAGGGCAAGTGTTAGCGTTAGGGTTAAGGTAAGGGTAAGGATTAGGGTTACAGTAAGGGTTAGGGTTAGGTTTAGGATAAGGGTAAGGTTTAGGGTTAGGTTTAGGATTAGGGTTAGGGTAAGGGTAAGGGTTAGAGTTAGGGTTAGTGTTAGGGTTAGGGTTAAGTTTAGAATTAGGGTTAGGATTAGGGTAAGGGTAAGGGTTAGGGTTCGGGGTTACGGTTATGGATAGGGTTAAGGTTAGGGTAAGGGTTAGGGTTAGGGTTAGGGGTTAGGTTTTGGGTTATGTTTAATGTAAGGGTAAGGGATATGGATAGGGTTAGGGTTAGGGTTAGGAAAAGGTTTAGGGTTATGGTTAGGGTTATGGTTAAAGTAAGGGTAATGGATAGGGATAGGGTTAGGGTTAGGGTTAGGGTTAGGGTAAGGTTTAGGGTTAGGGTTAGGGTAAGAGTAAGAGGTTAGTGTTAGGGTAAGTGTAAATGTTAGGGTTAGGTTTAGGGTTAGGTTTAAAGTTAGGGTTAGTTTAGGTTTAGGGTTAGGGTTAGGGTAAGGGTAAGGGTTAGTGTTAGGGTTAAGCTTAGGGTTAGGGTTAGGGTTATGGTTAGGGTTAGGGTAAGGGTTAGGTTAGGGTTACGGTAAGGTGTAGGTTTAGGGTTAGGGTAAGGGTAAGTGTTAGGAATAGGTTTAGGGTTAGGTTTACGGTTAGGCTTAGGGTAGGGTAAGGGTAGGTGTTAGCGTTAGGGTTAAGGTAAGGGTAAGGGTTCGGGTTAGGGTTAGGGCAAGGGTTAGATTTAGGGTTTGGGTTAAGTTAAGGGTAAGGGTTAGGGTTATGGTAAGCGTAAGGGTTAGCCTTAAGTTTAGGTTTAGGGTTAGGGTTATGGTAAGGTTTAGGGTTAAGGTAAGGGTAAGGGTTAGAGTAAGGGTAATGGTATGGGTTAGGGTTAGGGTTAGGGTTAGTGTTATGGTAAGGGTGAGGGTTAGGGTTAGGGTTAGGGTAAGGGTTAGTGTTAGGTTAAGGGTTAGGGTTAGTGTTAGGGTAAGGGTTAGTTTTAGGGTTAGGGTTAGGATTAGATTTAGGGTTAGGGTTAGGGTAAGGGTAAGGGTTAGGGTTAGGTTTAGGGTTAGGGTTAGTGTTAGGGTAAGGGTTAGGTTTAGGGTTAGGGTTAGGGTAAGGGTTAGGGTTAGGGTTAGTGTTAGGGTAAGGGTAAGTGTTAGGGTTAGGGTAAGGGTAAGTGTAAGGGTTAGGGTTAGGGTTAGAGTAAGGGTAAGTATTTGGGTTAGGCTTAGGGTTAGGGTTACTTTAAGGGTAAGGGTAAGTGTTAGGGTTAGGGTTAGGGTTAGGGAAAGTGTAAGGGTTAGGATTAGGGTTTGGGTTAGGGTTAGATGTTAGGTTTAGGGTTAGGGTTTGGTTTAGGATTTGCTTTAGGGTTAGGGTTAGGGTAAGGGTAAGGGTTAGGGTTAGGTTATTGTAAGGGTTAGGGTTAGGGTTAGGGTTAGAGTGAGGGTTAGGGTTAGGGTAAGGGTAAGGGTTAGGATTAGGTTTAGGGTTAGGGTTCTGGTAAGGATTAGGGTTAGTGTTGGGGTTAGGGTAGGGGTTAGTTTTAGGTTTAGGGTTAGCATTAAAGTTAGGGTTACGGTTAGGGTAAGGCTAAGGGTTAGGGTTAGAGTTAGGGTTAGGGTAAGTTTAAGGATTAGGGAAAGTGTAAGGGTTAGGGTTAGGGTTAGGTTTAGGGTTAGGGTTAGGGTAAGATTAAGGGTTAGGGTTAGGGTAAGTGTAAATGTTAGGGTTAGGTTTAGGGTTAGGGTTAAAGTTAGGGTTAGTTTAGGGTTAGGGTTAGGGTTAATGTAAGGGTAAGGGTTAATGTTAGGGTTAAGCTTAGGGTTAGTTTTAGGATTAGGGTAAGGGTTAGGTTATGGTTACGGTAAGGTGTAGGTTTAGGGTTAGGGTAAGGGTAAGTGTTAGGTATAGGTTTAGAGTTAGGTTTACGGTTAGGCATAGGGTAGGGTAAGGGTAAGTGTTAGCGTTAGGGTTAAGGTAAGGGTAAGGGTTTGGGTTAGGTTAGAGTAAGGGTTAGGTTTAGGGTTAGGGTTAGGGTAAGGGTAAGGGTTAGGGTTAGTGTTAATGTTAGGGTAAGGGTGAGGGTTAGTGTTAGGGTTAGGGGTTATGGTTAGGGTTAGGGTTAGGTTTAGGGTTAGGGTTAGGGTAAGGGTAAGGTTAGAGTTAGGGTTATGGTTAGGATTAGGGTAAGGGTTTGGGTAAGAGTAAGGGTTAGGTTTAGGTTAAGAGGTAGTGTTAGGTTTAAGGTAAGGGTAAGGGTTAGGGTTATGGTAAGGGTAAGGGTTAGGGTTAAGGTTAGGTTTAGGGTTAGGGTTAGGGTAAGGCTTAGGGTTAAGGTAAGGGTAAGGGTTAGAGTAAGGGTAACGGTATGGGTTAGGGTTAGGGTTAGGTTTAGTGTTATGGTAAGGGTGAGGGTTAGGGTTAGGGTTAGGGTAAGGGTTAGTGTTAGGTTAAGGGTAAGGGTAAGGTTTAGGGTTATGGTTAGGGTTAGGGTAAGGGTAAGGATTAGGGTTAGGGTTAGGGTAAGGTGTAGGTTTAGGGTTAGCATTAAAGTTAGGGTTAGGGTTAGGTTAAGGCTAAGGGTTAGGGTTAGAGTTAGGGTTAGGGTAAGGGTAAGGGTTAGGGTTAGGGTTAGGGTTAGGGTTAGCGTTAGGGTTAGGGTTAGGTTTAGGGTTAGGGTTAGGATTAGGATAAGGATAAGAGTTACGGTTAGGCGTTACGGTTATGGTTAGGGTTAGTTTAGGGTTAGGGTTAGGGTTAGGGTAAGGGTAAGGGTTAGGGTTAGGGTTAGGGTTAAGCTTAGGGTTAGGGTTAGGTTACGTTTAGGGTAAGGGTAAGGGTTAGGGTTAGGGTAAGTGTTAGGTTAGGGTTACGGTAAGGTGTAGGTTTACGGTTAGGGTTAGGGGAAGTCTTACGTATAGGGTTATGGTTAGGTTTACAGATAGGCTTTGGGTTAGGGTAAGGGTAAGTGTTAGCGTTAGGGTTAAGGTAAGGGTAAGGGTTTGGGTTAGGGTTAGGGTAATGGTTAGGGTTAGGTTTAGGGTAAGTGTAAGGTTT
Source organism: Megascapheus bottae (assembly GCA_024803745.1). NCBI lineage: Eukaryota > Metazoa > Chordata > Mammalia > Rodentia > Geomyidae > Megascapheus > Megascapheus bottae. Next base: position 6,670,012 of record JANJXV010000038.1, on the reverse strand, counting down.
AGGGTTAGGGTTAGTGTTAGGGTTAGGGTAAGTGTAAGAGTTAGGGTTAGGGTTAGCGTAACGTGTAGGGTTAGGTTTAGGGTAAGGGTAAGTGTTAGGGATAGGGTTAGGGTAAGGGTTGGGATTAGGTTTAGGATAAGGGTAAGGTTTAGGGTTAGTTTTAGGATTAGGGTAAGGGTAAGGGTAAGGGTTAGGGTTAGGGTTAGTGTTAGGGTTAGGGTTAAGTTTAGGATTAGGGTTCGGATTAGGGTAAGGGTAAGGGTTAGGGTTAGGGGTTAGGGTTATGGTTAGGGTTAAGGTTAGGGTAAGGGTTAGGGTTAGGGTTAGGGTTAGGGTTAGGGTTAGGGGAAGTGTAAGGGTAAGGGTTAGGGTTACGGTTAGGGTTAGGTTTAGGGTTAGGGTTAGGGTTAGGGTATGGGTTAGGGTTAGGTTTAGCGTTAGGGTTAGGTTTACAGTTAAGGTTAGGGTTAGGGTTAGGGTTAGGGTTAGGATAAGGTTTAGGGTTAGGGTTAGGGTTATGATTAAGGTAAGGGTAATGGATAGGGATAGGATTAGGGTTAGGGTTAGGGTTAGGGTAAGGTTTAGGGTTAGGGTTAGGGTTAGAGTTAGGGGAAGTGTAAGGGTAAGAGTTAGGGTTACGGTTAGGGTTAGGTTTAGGGTTAGAGATAGGGTTAGGGTAAGGGTTAGGGTTAGGTTTAGCGTTAGGGTTAGGTTTACAGTTAAGGTTAGGGTTAGGTTTAGGGTTAGGGTGAGGGTTAGGTTTAGGGTTAGGTTTAGGGTAAATATTAGGTTTAGAGTTAGGGTTAGGATTAGGGTAAGGGTAAGTGTTAGGGTTACGGTTAGGGTTAGGGTTAGGGAAAGTGTAAGGGTTAGGATTAGGGTTAGGGTTAGGGTTATGTGTTAGGGTTAGCGTAAGGGTTAGGTTTAGGGTTAGGGTTAGGGTTAGGGTAAGGGTATGGGTTAGGGTTAGGATTTGGTTTAGGGTGAGGTTTAGGGTTAGGGTTAGGGTAAGCGTAAGTGTTAGGGTTTGGTTTAGGCTTAGGGTTAAAGTGAGGGTTAGTTTAGGGTTAGGGTTGGGGTTAGGGTTTAGCATAGGATTAGGGTTAGGGTTAGGGTAAGGGTTAGGGTTAGGGTTAGGGTAAGGGTTAGGTTAGGGTTACGGTTAGGGTTAGAGTGAGAGTTAGAGTTAGGGTAAGGGTAAGGGTTAGGGTTAGGGATAGGCGTTAGGGTTATGGTTAGGATTAAGGTAAGGGTAAGGTTTAGGGTTAGGGTTAGGAGTTAGGTTTAGGGTTATGGTTAAGGTATGGGTAAGTGATAGGTATAGGGTTAGGGTTAGGGTTAGGATAAGGTTTAGGGTTAGGGTTAGGGTTAGGGTTATGGTTAGGGTTAAGGAAAGGGTAAGGGTTAGGGTTAGGGTTAGGGGTTATGTTTAGGGTTATGGTTAAGGTAAGGGTAAGGGATAGGGATAGGTTTAGGGTTAGGGTTAGGATAAGGTTTACAGTTAGGGTTAGGGTTATGGTTAAGGTAAGGGTAATGGATAGGGATAGGGTTAGGGTTAGGGTTAGGGTAAGGTTTAGGGTTTGGGTTAGGGTTAGGGTTAGTGTTAGGGTTAGGTTTAGGGGTAGATTTAGGATAAGGGTAAGGGTTAGGGTTAAGGTTAGGGTTAGGTTTACAGTTTGGGTTAGGGTTAGGTTTAGGGTTAGGGTAAGGGTTAGGTTTAGGGTTAGGGTTAGGGTAAGGGTTAGGGTTAGGCTTAGGGTTAGGGTTAGGGTAAGGGTAAGTGTTAGGGTTAGGGTTAGTGTACGGTTAAGTGTTAGGGTTAGGGTTAGTGTTAGAGTAAGGGTAAGCATTTGGGTTAGGCTTAGGGTTAGGGTTAGGGTAAGGGTAAGGGTAAGTGTTAGGGTTAGGGTTAAGGTTAGGGAAAGTATAAGGGTTAGGAATAGGGTTAGGGTTAGGTTTAGGCGTTAGCGTAAGGGTTAGGTTTAGGGTTAGGGTTAGGGTAAGGGTTAAGGTTAGGCTTTGGTTTAGGGTTAGGTTTAGGGTTAGGGTTAGGGTAGGGTAAGTGTTAGTGTTAGGTTTAGGGTTAGGGTTAAAGTTAGGGTTAGGGTTAGGATTAGGGTTAGGGTAAGGGTTAGGTTTAGGGTTAGAGTGAGGTTTAGGGTTAGGGTAAGTGTTAGGTTTAGGTTTAGGGTTAGGGTTAGGGTAACGGTAAGTGTTAGGTTTAGGGTTAGGGTTAGGGTTATGGTTAAGGTAAGGGTAATGGATAGGGATAGGGTTAGGGTTAGGGTTAGGGTAAGGTTTAGGGTTTGGGTTAGGGTTAGGGTTAGTGTTAGGGTTAGGTTTAGGGGTAGATTTAGGATAAGGGTAAGGGTTAGGGTTAAGGTTAGGGTTAGGTTTACAGTTTGGGTTAGGGTTAGGTTTAGGGTTAGGGTAAGGGTTAGGTTTAGGGTTAGGGTTAGGGTAAGGGTTAGGGTTAGGCTTAGGGTTAGGGTTAGGGTAAGGGTAAGTGTTAGGGTTAGGGTTAGTGTACGGTTAAGTGTTAGGGTTAGGGTTAGTGTTAGAGTAAGGGTAAGCATTTGGGTTAGGCTTAGGGTTAGGGTTAGGGTAAGGGTAAGGGTAAGTGTTAGGGTTAGGGTTAAGGTTAGGGAAAGTATAAGGGTTAGGAATAGGGTTAGGGTTAGGTTTAGGCGTTAGCGTAAGGGTTAGGTTTAGGGTTAGGGTTAGGGTAAGGGTTAAGGTTAGGCTTTGGTTTAGGGTTAGGTTTAGGGTTAGGGTTAGGGTAGGGTAAGTGTTAGTGTTAGGTTTAGGGTTAGGGTTAAAGTTAGGGTTAGGGTTAGGATTAGGGTTAGGGTAAGGGTTAGGGTTAGGGTTAGAGTGAGGTTTAGGGTTAGGGTAAGTGTTAGGTTTAGGTTTAGGGTTAGGGTTAGGGTAACGGTAAGTGTTAGGTTTAGGGTTAGGGTTAGGGTTAGGGTTAGGGTTAGGGTTAGGGTTAGAATTAGGGTTAGGGTTAGGGTATGGGTTAGGATTAGGGTTAGCTTTAGGATTAGGATAAGGGTAAGGGTAAGTGTTAGGGTTAGGGTTATGGTTAGGGTTGGGGTTAAGGTTAGGGTTAGGGTTAGGGTAAGGGTAAGAGTTAGGGTTAGGGTTAGGGTAAGGGTTAGGGTCAGGTTTAGGGTTAGGTTTAGGGTAAAATTAGGGTTACGGTTAGGGTTAGCGTAAGGATATGTGTTAGGGTTACGGTTACGGTTAGGGTTAGGGTTAGCGTTAGGGTAAGGGTAAGGGTTAGCTTAGGGTTAGGGCTAGGGTAGGGTTAGGGTTAGGGTTAGGGTTAGGTTTAGGGTTACAGTAAGGGTTAAGGTTAGGGTTAGGGTAAGGGTATGTGTTAGGGTAACGGTTAGGCTTAGGGATAGGGTAAGGATAAGTGATAGCGTTAGGGTTAAGGTAAGTGTAAGGGTTAGGGTTAGGGTTAGGGTAAGGGTAAGGGTTAGGGTTAGGGTTAGGTTTAGGGTAAGAGTAAGGTTTAGGGTTAGGGTTAGGGTAAGGGTAAGTGTAAGGTTTAGGGTTAGGGTTAGGGTAAGGTGTAGGTTTTGGGTTAGGGTAAGGGTAAGTGTTAGGGATAGGGATAGGGTTAGGTTTACGGTTAGGCTTAGGGTTAGGGTAAGTGTAAGGGTTAGACTTAGGGTTAAGGGAAGGGTAAGGGTTAGGGTAAGGATTAGGCTTAGGGTTAGGGTTACAGTTAGGGTTACGTTTAGGGTAGGGTAAGGGTATGTGTTAGGGTTACGGTTAGGTTTAGGGTTAAGGTTAGCATTAGGGTAAGGGTAAGGGTTAGGATTAGGGTTAGGGTAAGTTTTAGGGTTAGGTTTAGGGTAAGTGTAAGATTTAGGGTTAGGGTTAGGGTTAGGGTTAGGGTAACGGTAAGGGTTAGGGTTAGGGTTAGGGTTAGAGTTAGACTAAGGGTAAGTATTTGGGTTAGTCTTAGGGTTGGGTGACGGAAAGGGTAAGGGTTAGGGTTAGGGTTAGGGTTAGGGAAGGGTAAGGGTTAGGGTTAGGTTTAGGGTTAGGGTTAGGGTAAGGATTAGGGTTAGGGTTGGGGTTAGGTTAAGGCTAAGGGTTAGGGTTAGAGTTAGGGTTAGGGTAAGGGTAAGGGTAAGGGTTAGGTTTAGAGTTAGGGTTAGGGTTAGGGTTAGGTTTAGGGTTAGGGTTAGGATTAGGATAAGGATAAGGGTTACGGTTAGGCGTTAGGGTTATGGTTAGGGTTAGTTTAGGGTTAGGGTTAGGGTTAGGGTAAGGGTAAGGGTTAGGGTTAGGGTTAGGGTTAAGCTTAGGGTTAGGGTTAGGGTTAGGGTTAGGGTAAGGGGAAGGGTTAGGGTTATGGTAAGGGTTAGGTTAGGGTTACGGTAAGGTGTAGGTTTAGGGTTAGGGTAAGGGTAAGTGTTAGGTATAGGGTTAGGGTTAGGTTTACAGTTAGGCTTAGGGTTAGGGTAAGGGTAAGTGTTAGCGTTAGGGTTAAGGTAAGGGTAAGGGTTCGGGTTAGGGTTAGGGTAAGTGTTAGGGTTAGGTTTAGGGGAAGTGTAAGGTTTAGGGTTAGGGTTAGTGTTAGGGTTAGGGTAAGTGTAAGGGTTAGGGTTAGGGTTAGGGTAAGGTGTAGGGTTAGGTTTAGGGTAAGGGTAAGTGTTAGGGATAGAGTTAGGGTTAGGTTTACGCTTATGCTTAGGGTTAGGGTAAGGGTAAGTGTAAGCGTTATGGTTAAGGTAAGGGTAAGAGTTAGGGTTAGGGTTAGGGCAAGGGTTAGGGTTAGGTTTAGGATAAGGGTAAGGTTTAGGGTTTGGTTTAGGATTAGGGTTAGGGTAAGGGTAAGGGTTAGAGTTAGGGTTAGTGTTAGGGTTAGGGTTACGTTTAGGATTAGGGTTAGTATTAGGGTAAGGGTAAGGGTTAGGGTTAGGGGTTAGGGTAATGGTTAGGGTTAAGGTTAGGGTAAGGGTTAGGGTTAGGGTTAGGGGTTAGGTTTTGGGTTATGTTTAATGTAAGGGTAAGGGATAGTGATAGGGTTAGGGTTAGGGTTAGGATAAGGTTTAGGGTTATGGTTAGGGTTATGGTTAAGGTAAGGGTAATGGATAGGGATAGGGTTAGGGTTAGGGTAAGGTTTAGGGTTAGGGTTATAGTTAGAGTTAGGGTAAGTGTAAGGGTAAGGGTTAGGGTTAGGGTTAGGGTTAGGTTTAGGGTTAGGGTTAGGGTAAGGATTAGGGTTAGGGTTAGGGTTAGGTTTACAGTTAAGGTTAGGGTTAGGTTTAGGGTTAGGGTAAGGGTTAGGTTTAGGGTTAGGTTTAGGGTAAGTATTAGGGTTAGGGTTAGGGTTAGGGTTAGGGTTAGGGTAAGGTGTAGAATTAGGGTTAGGGTAAGGGTAAGTGTTAGGTATAGGGTTGGGGTTAGTTTTACGCTTAGGCTTAGTGTTAGGGTAAGGGTAAGTGTTAGCATTAGGGTTAAGATAAGGGTAAGAGTTAGGTTTAGGGTTAGGGTAAGGGTTAGGATTAGGTTTAGGATAAGGGTAAGGTTTAGGGTTAGGTTTAGGATTATGGTTAGGGTAAGGGTAAGGGTTAGAGTTAGGGTTAGTGTTAGGGTTAGGGTTAAGTTTAGGATTAGGGTTCGGGTTAGGGTAAGGGTAAGGGTTAAGGTTAGGGGTTAGGGTTATGGTTAGGGTTAAAGTTAGGGTAAGGGTTAGGGTTAGGGTTAGGGGTTATGTTTTGGGTTATGTTTAATGTAAGGGTAAGGGATAGGGATAGGGTTAGGGTTAGGGTTAGGATAAGGTTTAGGGTTATGGTTAGGGTTATGGTTAAGGTAAGGGTAATGGATAGGGATAGGGTTAGGGTTAGGGTTAGGATACGGTTTAGGGTTAGGGTTAAGTTTAGAGTTAGGGTAAGTGTAACGGTAAGGGTTAGGGTTAGGGTTAGGGTTAGGGTTAGGGTAAGGGTTAGGGTTAGGGTTAGGGTTAGGTTTACAGTTAAGGTTAGGGTTAGGTTTAGGGTAAGGGTAAGGGTTAGGTTTAGGGTTAGGTTTAGGGTAAATATTAGGGTTAGGGTTAGGGTTAGTGTTAGGATTAGGGTAAGGGTAAGTGTTAGGGTTAGGGTTAGGGTTAGGGTTAGGGAAAGTATAAGAGTTAGGATTAGGGTTAGGGTTAGGATTAGGTGTTAGGGTTAGCATAAGTGTTAGGTTTAGGGTAAGGGTAAGGGTTAGGGTAAGGGTTTGGTTTAGGGTGAGGTTTAGGGTTAGGGTTAGGGTAAGTGTTAGGGTTAGGTTTATGGTTAGGGTTAAAGTTAGGGTTAGTTTAGGGTTAGGGTTGGGGTTAGGGTAAGGGTAAGGTTTAGGGTTAGGGTTTAGCTTAGGCTTAGGGTTAGGGTTAGGGTAAGGGTTAGGGTTAGGGTTAGGGTAAGGGTTAGGTTAGGGTTAGGGTTAGGGTTAGAGTGAGGGTTAGGGTTAGGTTAAGGGTAAGGGTTAGGATTAGGTTTAGGGTTAGGGTTATGGTAAGGATTAGGGTTAGGGTTGGGGTCAGTGTAGGGGTTAGTTTTAGGTTTAGGGTTAGCATTAAAGTTAGGGTTACGGTTAGGGTAAGGCTAAGGGTTAGGGTTAGAGTTAGGGTTAGGGTAAGGTTAAGGATTAGGGAAAGTGTAAGGGTTAGGGTTAGGGTTAGGTTTAGGGTTAGGGTTAGGGTAAGAGTAAGGGTTAGTGTTAGGGTAAGTGTAAATGTTAGGGTTAGGGTTAAAGTTAGGGTTAGTTTAGGGTTAGGGTAAGGGTAAAGGTAAGGGTTAGGGTTAGGGTTAAGCTTAGGGTTAGGGTTAGGGTTATGGTTAGGGTTAGGGTAAGGGTTAGGTTAGGGTTATGGTAAGGTGTAGGTTTAGGGTTAGGGTAAGGGTAAGTTTTAGGAATAGGTTTAGGGTTAGGTTTATGGTTAGGCTTAGCGTAGGGAAAGGGTAAGTGTTAGCGTTAGGGTTAAGGTAAGGGTAAGGGTTCGGGTTAGGGTTAGGGCAAGGGTTAGATTTAGGGTTAGGGTTAAGTTAAGGGTAAGGGTTAGGGTTATGGTAAGCGTAAGGGTTAGCGTTAAGTTTAGGTTTAGGGTTAGGGTTATGGTAAAGGTTAGGGTTAAGGTAAGGGTAAGGGTTAGAGTAAGGGTAACGGTATGGGTTAGGGTTAGGGTTAGGGTTAGTGTTAAGGTAAGAATAAGGGTTAGGGTTAGGGTTAGGGTAAGGGTTAGGGTTAGGTTTAGGGTAAGGGTAAGGTTTAGGGTTATGCTTAGGGTTAGGGTAAGGGTAAGGGTTAGGGTTAGGGTTAGGGTAAGGTGTAGGTTTAGGGTTAGCATTAAAGTTAAGGTTAGGGTTAGGTTAAGGCTAAGGGTTAGCGTTAGAGTTAGGGTTAGGGTAAGGGTAAGGTTTAGGGTTAGGGTTAGGGTTAGGGTTAGGTTTAGTGTTAGGGTTAGGATTAGGATAAGTATTAGGGTTACGGTTAGGCGTTAGGGTTATGGTTAGGGTTAGTTTAGGGTTAGGGTTAGAGTAAGGTAAGGGTAAGGGTTATTGTTAGGGTTAGGGTTAAGCTTAGGGTTAGGGTTGGGGTTAGGGTTAGGGTTATGGTAAGGGTAGGGGTTAGGGTTAGGGTAAGGGTTAGGTTAGGGTTACGGTAAGGTGTAGGTTTAGGGTTAGGGTAAGAGTAAGTGTTAGGTATAGGGTTAGTGTTAGGTTTACAGTTAGGCTTAGGGTTAGGGTAAGGGTAAGTGTTAGCGTTAGGGTTAAGGTAAGGGTAAGGGTTCGGGTTAGGCTTAGGGTAAGGGTTAGGGTTAGGTTTAGGGTAAGTGTAAGGTTTAGGGTTAGGGTTAGTGTTACGGTTAGGGTAAGTGTAAGGGTTAGGGTTAGGGTTAGGGTAAGGTGTAGGGTTAGGTTTAGGGTAAGGGTAAGTGTTAGGGATAGGGTTAGGGTTAGGTTTACGCTTAGGCTTAGGGTTAGTGTAAGGGCAAGTGTTAGCGTTAGGGTTAAGGTAAGGGTAAGGATTAGGGTTACAGTAAGGGTTAGGGTTAGGTTTAGGATAAGGGTAAGGTTTAGGGTTAGGTTTAGGATTAGGGTTAGGGTAAGGGTAAGGGTTAGAGTTAGGGTTAGTGTTAGGGTTAGGGTTAAGTTTAGAATTAGGGTTAGGATTAGGGTAAGGGTAAGGGTTAGGGTTCGGGGTTACGGTTATGGATAGGGTTAAGGTTAGGGTAAGGGTTAGGGTTAGGGTTAGGGGTTAGGTTTTGGGTTATGTTTAATGTAAGGGTAAGGGATATGGATAGGGTTAGGGTTAGGGTTAGGAAAAGGTTTAGGGTTATGGTTAGGGTTATGGTTAAAGTAAGGGTAATGGATAGGGATAGGGTTAGGGTTAGGGTTAGGGTTAGGGTAAGGTTTAGGGTTAGGGTTAGGGTAAGAGTAAGAGGTTAGTGTTAGGGTAAGTGTAAATGTTAGGGTTAGGTTTAGGGTTAGGTTTAAAGTTAGGGTTAGTTTAGGTTTAGGGTTAGGGTAAGGGTAAGGGTTAGTGTTAGGGTTAAGCTTAGGGTTAGGGTTAGGGTTATGGTTAGGGTTAGGGTAAGGGTTAGGTTAGGGTTACGGTAAGGTGTAGGTTTAGGGTTAGGGTAAGGGTAAGTGTTAGGAATAGGTTTAGGGTTAGGTTTACGGTTAGGCTTAGGGTAGGGTAAGGGTAGGTGTTAGCGTTAGGGTTAAGGTAAGGGTAAGGGTTCGGGTTAGGGTTAGGGCAAGGGTTAGATTTAGGGTTTGGGTTAAGTTAAGGGTAAGGGTTAGGGTTATGGTAAGCGTAAGGGTTAGCCTTAAGTTTAGGTTTAGGGTTAGGGTTATGGTAAGGTTTAGGGTTAAGGTAAGGGTAAGGGTTAGAGTAAGGGTAATGGTATGGGTTAGGGTTAGGGTTAGGGTTAGTGTTAAGGTAAGAATAAGGGTTAGGGTTAGGGTTAGGGTAAGGGTTAGGGTTAGGTTTAGGGTAAGGGTAAGGTTTAGGGTTATGGTTAGGGTTAGGGTAAGGGTAAGGGTAAGGGTTAGGGTTAGGGTTAGGGTAAGGTGTAGGTTTAGGGTTAGCATTAAAGTTAGGGTTAGGGTTAGGTTAAGGCTAAGGGTTAGCGTTAGAGTTAGGGTTAGGGTAAGGGTAAGGTTTAGGGTTAGGGTTAGGGTTAGGGTTAGGTTTAGGGTTAGGGTTAGGATTAGGATAAGTATAAGGGTTACGGTTAGGCGTTAGGGTTATGGTTAGGGTTAGTTTAGGGTTAGGGTTAGAGTTAGGGTAAGGGTAAAGGTTATTGTTAGGGTTAGGGTTAAGCTTAGGGTTAGGTTTGGGTTTAGGATTTGGGTTATGGTAAGGGTAAGGGTTAGGGTTAGGGTAAGGGTTAGGTTAGGGTTACGGTAAGGTGTAGGTTTAGGGTTAGGGTAAGAGTAAGTGTTAGGTATAGGGTTAGTGTTAGGTTTACAGTTAGGCTTAGGGTTAGGGTAAGGGTAAGTGTTAGCGTTAGGGTTAAGGTAAGGGTAAGGGTTCGGGTTAGGCTTAGGGTAAGGGTTAGGGTTAGGTTTAGGGTAAGTGTAAGGTTTAGGGTTAGGGTTAGTGTTACGGTTAGGGTAAGTGTAAGGGTTAGGGTTAGGGTTAGGGTAAGGTGTAGGGTTAGGTTTAGGGTAAGGGTAAGTGTTAGGGATAGGGTTAGGGTTAGGTTTACGCTTAGGCTTAGGGTTAGTGTAAGGGTAAGTGTTAGCGTTAGGGTTAAGGTAAGGGTAAGGATTAGGGTTACAGTAAGGGTTAGGGTTAGGTTTAGGATAAGGGTAAGGTTTAGGGTTAGGATTAGGATTAGGGTTAGGGTAAGGGTAAGGGTTAGAGTTAGGGTTAGTGTTAGGGTTAGGGTTAAGTTTAGAATTAGGGTTAGGATTAGGGTAAGGGTAAGGGTTAGGGTTAGGGGTTATGGTTATGGTTAGGGTTAAGGTTAGGGTAAGGGTTAGGGTTAGGGTTAGGGGTTAGGTTTTGGGTTATGTTTAATGTAAGGGTAAGGGATATGGATAGGGTTAGGGTTAGGGTTAGGATAAGGTTTAGGGTTATGGTTAGGGTTATGGTTAACGTAAGGGTAATGGATAGGGATAGGGTTAGGGTTAGGGTTAGGGTAAGGTTTAGGGTTAGGGTTAGGGTAAGAGTAAGAGGTTAGTGTTAGGGTAAGTGTAAATGTTAGGGTTAGGTTTAGGGTTAGGTTTAAAGTTAGGGTTAGTTTAGGTTTAGGGTTAGGGTTAGGGTAAGGGTAAGGGTTAGTGTTATTGTTAAGCTTAGGGTTAGGGTTAGGGTTATGGTTAGGGTTAGGGTAAGGGTTAGGTTAGGGTTACGGTAAGGTGTAGGTTTAGGGTTAGGGTAAGGGTAAGTGTTAGGAATAGGTTTAGGGTTAGGTTTACGGTTAGGCTTAGGGTAGGGTAAGGGTAAGTGTTAGCGTTAGGGTTAAGGTAAGGGTAAGGGTTCGGGTTAGGGTTAGGGCAAGGGTTAGATTTAGGGTTAGGGTTAAGTTAAGGGTAAGGGTTAGGGTTATGGTAAGCCTAAGGGTTAGGCTTAAGTTTAGGTTTAGGGTTAGGGTTATGGTAAGGTTTAGGGTTAAGGTAAGGGTAAGGGTTAGAGTAAGGGTAATGGTATGGGTTAGGGTTAGGGTTAGGGTTAGTGTTAAGGTAAGAATAAGGGTTAGGGTTAGGGTTAGGGTAAGGGTTAGGGTTAGGTTTAGGGTAAGGGTAAGGTTTAGGGTTATGGTTAGGGTTAGGGTAAGGGTAAGGGTTAGGGTTAGGGTTAGGGTAAGGTGTAGGTTTAGGGTTAGCATTAAAGTTAGGGTTAGGGTTAGGTTAAGGCTAAGGGTTAGCGTTAGAGTTAGGGTTAGGGTAAGGGTAAGGTTTAGGGTTAGGGTTAGGGTTAGGGTTAGGTTTAGGGTTAGGGTTAGGATTAGGATAAGTATAAGGGTTACGGTTAGGCGTTAGGGTTATGGTTAGGGTTAGTTTAGGGTTAGGGTTAGAGTTAGGGTAAGGGTAAAGGTTATTGTTAGGGTTAGGGTTAAGCTTAGGGTTAGGTTTGGGTTTAGGATTTGGGTTATGGTAAGGGTAAGGGTTAGGGTTAGGGTAAGGGTTAGGTTAGGGTTACGGTAAGGTGTAGGTTTAGGGTTAGGGTAAGAGTAAGTGTTAGGTATAGGGTTAGTGTTAGGTTTACAGTTAGGCTTAGGGTTAGGGTAAGGGTAAGTGTTAGCGTTAGGGTTAAGGTAAGGGTAAGGGTTCGGGTTAGGCTTAGGGTAAGGGTTAGGGTTAGGTTTAGGGTAAGTGTAAGGTTTAGGGTTAGGGTTAGTGTTACGGTTAGGGTAAGTGTAAGGGTTAGGGTTAGGGTTAGGGTAAGGTGTAGGGTTAGGTTTAGGGTAAGGGTAAGTGTTAGGGATAGGGTTAGGGTTAGGTTTACGCTTAGGCTTAGGGTTAGTGTAAGGGTAAGTGTTAGCGTTAGGGTTAAGGTAAGGGTAAGGATTAGGGTTACAGTAAGGGTTAGGGTTAGGTTTAGGATAAGGGTAAGGTTTAGGGTTAGGATTAGGATTAGGGTTAGGGTAAGGGTAAGGGTTAGAGTTAGGGTTAGTGTTAGGGTTAGGGTTAAGTTTAGAATTAGGGTTAGGATTAGGGTAAGGGTAAGGGTTAGGGTTAGGGGTTATGGTTATGGTTAGGGTTAAGGTTAGGGTAAGGGTTAGGGTTAGGGTTAGGGGTTAGGTTTTGGGTTATGTTTAATGTAAGGGTAAGGGATATGGATAGGGTTAGGGTTAGGGTTAGGATAAGGTTTAGGGTTATGGTTAGGGTTATGGTTAACGTAAGGGTAATGGATAGGGATAGGGTTAGGGTTAGGGTTAGGGTAAGGTTTAGGGTTAGGGTTAGGGTAAGAGTAAGAGGTTAGTGTTAGGGTAAGTGTAAATGTTAGGGTTAGGTTTAGGGTTAGGTTTAAAGTTAGGGTTAGTTTAGGTTTAGGGTTAGGGTTAGGGTAAGGGTAAGGGTTAGTGTTATTGTTAAGCTTAGGGTTAGGGTTAGGGTTATGGTTAGGGTTAGGGTAAGGGTTAGGTTAGGGTTACGGTAAGGTGTAGGTTTAGGGTTAGGGTAAGGGTAAGTGTTAGGAATAGGTTTAGGGTTAGGTTTACGGTTAGGCTTAGGGTAGGGTAAGGGTAAGTGTTAGCGTTAGGGTTAAGGTAAGGGTAAGGGTTCGGGTTAGGGTTAGGGCAAGGGTTAGATTTAGGGTTAGGGTTAAGTTAAGGGTAAGGGTTAGGGTTATGGTAAGCCTAAGGGTTAGGCTTAAGTTTAGGTTTAGGGTTAGGGTTATGGTAAGGTTTAGGGTTAAGGTAAGGGTAAGGGTTAGAGTAAGGGTAATGGTATGGGTTAGGGTTAGGGTTAGGGTTAGTGTTAAGGTAAGAATAAGGGTTAGGGTTAGGGTTAGGGTAAGGGTTAGGGTTAGGTTTAGGGTAAGGGTAAGGTTTAGGGTTATGGTTAGGGTTAGGGTAAGGGTAAGGGTTAGGGTTAGGGTTAGGGTAAGGTGTAGGTTTAGGGTTAGCATTAAAGTTAGGGTTAGGGTTAGGTTAAGGCTAAGGGTTAGCGTTAGAGTTAGGGTTAGGGTAAGGGTAAGGTTTAGGGTTAGGGTTAGGGTTAGGGTTAGGTTTAGGGTTAGGGTTAGGATTAGGATAAGTATAAGGGTTACGGTTAGGCGTTAGGGTTATGGTTAGGGTTAGTTTAGGGTTAGGGTTAGAGTTAGGGTAAGGGTAAGGGTTATTGTTAGGGTTAGGGTTAAGCTTAGGGTTAGGGTTGGGGTTAGGGTTAGGGTTATGGTAAGGGTAGGGGTTAGGGTTAGGGTAAGTGTTAGGTTAGGGTTACGGTAAGGTGTAGGTTTAGGGTTAGGGTAAGAGTAAGTGTTATGTATAGGGTTAGTGTTAGGTTTACAGTTAGGCTTAGGGTTAGGGTAAGGGTAAGTGTTAGCGTTAGGGTTAAGGTAAGGGTAAGGGTTCGGGTTAGGCTTAGGGTAAGGGTTAGGGTTAGGTTTAGGGTAAGTGTAAGGTTTAGGGTTAGGGTTAGTGTTAGGGTTAGGGTAAGTGTAAGGGTTAGGGTTAGGGTAAGGTGTAGGGTTAGGTTTAGGGTAAGGGTAAGTGTTAGGGATAGGGTTAGGGTTAGGTTTACGCTTAGGCTTAGGGTTAGTGTAAGGGTAAGTGTTAGCGTTAGGGTTAAGGTAAGGGTAAGGATTAGGGTTACAGTAAGGGTTAGGGTTAGGTTTAGGATAAGGGTAAGGTTTAGGGTTAGGTTTAGGATTAGGGTTAGGGTAAGGGTAAGGGTTAGAGTTAGGGTTAGTGTTAGGGTTAGGGTTAAGTTTAGAATTAGGGTTAAGGTTAGGGTAAGGGTTAGGGTTAGGGTTAGGGGTTAGGTTTTGGGTTATGTTTAATGTAAGGGTAAGGGATATGGATAGGGTTAGGGTTAGGGTTAGGATAAGGTTTAGGGTTATGGTTAGGGTTATGGTTAAAGTAAGGGTAATGGATAGGTATAGGGTTAGGGTTAGGGTTAGGGTAAGTTTTAGGGTTAGGGTTATCGTTAGAGTTAGGGTAAGTGTAAGGTTAAGGGTTAGGGTTAGGGTTAGGGTTAGGTTTAGGGTTAGGGTTAGGGTAAGGGTTAGGGTTAGGGTTAGGGTTAGGTTTACAGTTAAGGTTAGGGTTAGGTTTAGGGTTAGGGTATGGGTTAGGTTTAGGTTTAGGTTTAGGGTAAGTATTAGGGTTAGGGTTAGGGTTAGGGTAAGGGTAAGTGTTAGGGTTAGGTTTAGGTTTAGGGTAAGGTGTAGAGTTAGGGTTCGGGGAAGGGTAAGTGTTAGGTATAGGGTTAGGGTTAGGTTTAAGCTTAGGCTTAGGGTTAGGGTAAGGGTAAGGGTTAGAGTTAGGGTTAGGGTTAGGGTAAGCGTTAGGGTTAGGGTTAGGGTTAGGGTAAGGGTAAGGGTCAGGGTTAGGGTTAGGGGTTAGGTTTAGGGTTAGGGTTAGGGTAAGGATAAGGGTTATGTTTAGGTTTAGGGTTAAGTTTAGGGTAAGGTTTAGGGTTATGGTTAGGGTTGAGGTTAGGGTTAGGTTTATGGTTAAGGTAAGGGTAATGATTAGGGTTAGGGTGAGGGTAAGGTTTACGGTTCGGTTTAGGGTAAGGGTAAGGTTTAGGGTTAGGGTTAGGGTTAGGTTTAGGGTTAAGGGTTAGGGTTAGGGTTAGGGTTAGGGTAAGAGTTAGGGATAGGTTAAGGTTAAGTGTTAGGGTTAGGGTTAGGGTTAGGGTAAGGGTAAGGGTAAGGGTTACTGTTCAGGGTAGGGTTAGGTTTAGGTTTAGGGTTAGGTTTAGGGTTAGATTAAGAGTAAGGGTTAGGGTTAGTGTTAGGTTTAGGGTTAGGGTTAGGATTAGGTTTAGGGTTAGGGTTAGGGTTAGGATTAGGGTAAGGGTTAGGGTTAGGGTTAGGGCTGGGGTTACGTTAAGGGTAAGTGTTACGGTTAGGGGTAGGGTTTGGGTTAGGGTAAGGGAAAGGGTTAGGGTTAGTGTTAGGGTTTGGTTTAGGGTTGGGGTTAAGGTTAGGTTTAGGGTTAGGGTAAGGGTAAGGGTTAGAGGTAGGGTTAGGGTTAGGGTAAGCGTTATAGTTATGGTTAGGGTAAGGGTAAGGGTTAGGTTTAGGGTTAGGGGTTAGGGTTAGGGTTAGGGTAAGGATAAGGGTTATGGTTAGGGTGAGGGTTAAGTTTAGGGTAAGGTTTAGGGTTAGGGTTAGGGTAAGGTTTACGTTTCAGTTTAGGGTAAGGGTAAGGTTTAGGGTTAGGGTTAGGGTTAGGGTTAAGGTTAGGGTTAGGGTTAGGGTTAGGGTTAGGGTTTAGGGTTGGGGTTAGGGTTAGGGTAAGAGTTAGGGATAGGTTAAGGTTAAGTGTTAGGTTTAGGGTTAGGGTTAGGGTTAGGGTAAGGGTAAGGGTTAGGGTTACTGTTCTGGGTAGGGTTATGTTTAGACTAAGGGTAAGGGTTAATGTTAGGGAGGGTTAGGTGTAGGGTTAGGGTTAGGGTAAGGATAAGGGTTAGGGATAGGGTTAGGGTTAGGTTTACTGTTAAGGTTAGGCTTAGGGTAAGGGTAAGGTGTAGCGTTAAGGTTAGGGTTAGGATTAGGGTTAGAGTTAGGGTTAGGGCTAGGGTAAGGGTTAGAGCTAGAGTTAGGTTTAGGGTTAGGGTTAGGGTAAGGGTGAGCGTTAGGTTTAGGTTTAGGGTTGTGGTTAAGGTTAGGGTTAGGGTTGGGGTAAGGGTAAGTGTTAGGGTTAGGGTTAGGGTAAGGGTTAGGGTTAGGGTTAGGGTTAGGGTAAGAGTAAGGGTAAGGGTTAGGGTTAGTGTTAGGGGTGAGTGTTAGGATTAGGGTTAGGGGAAGGGTTACGGTTAGGGTTAGGGTAAGGGTAAGTTTTAGGTTTAGGGTTAGGGTTAGGGTTAGGGTAAGGGTAATGGTTAGGGATAGGGTTAGGATTAGGGTTAGGGTTAGGGAAAGGGTAAGTGTTAGGGTTAGGGTTAGGGTTAGGTGTTAGTGTTAGGGTTAGGGTTAGGTTTAGGTTTGGGTTAGGGTAAGGGTAAGGATTAGGGTTACATTTTGGGTTATGGTTAGGGTAAGGGTAAGGGTTAGGTTTAGGGTTAGGGTTATGTTTAGGCTAACGGTAAGAGTTAGGGTTTAGGAGGGTTAGGTGTAGGGTTAGGGTTAGGGTAAGGATAAGGGTTAGAGATAGGGTTAGGGTTAGGTTTACGGTGAAGGTTAGGCTTAGGGTAAGGATAAGGTTTAGCGTTAAGTTTAGGGTTAGGGTTAGGGTTAGAGTTAGGGTTAGGGCTAGGGTAAGGGTTAGAGCTAGAGTTAGGTTTAGGGTTAGGGTTAGGGTAAGGGTGAGCGTTAGGTTTAGGTTTAGGGTTGTGGTTAAGGTTAGGGTTAGGGTTGGGGTAAGGGTAAGTGTTAGGGTTAGGGTTAGGGTAAGGGTTAGGGTTAGGGTTAGGGTTAGGGTAAGAGTAAGGGTAAGGGTTAGGGTTAGTGTTAGGTGTGAGTGTTAGGATTAGGGTTAGGGGAAGGGTTACGGTTAGGTTTAGGGTAAGGGTAAGTTTTAGGTTTAGGGTTAGGGTTAGGGTTAGGGTAAGGGTAATGGTTAGGGATAGGGTTAGGATTAGGGTTAGGGTTAGGGAAAGGGTAAGTGTTAGGGTTAGGGTTAGGGTTAGGTGTTAGTGTTAGGGTTAGGGTTAGGTTTAGGTTTGGGTTAGGGTAAGGGTAAGGATTAGGGTTACATTTTGGGTTATGGTTAGGGTAAGGGTAAGGGTTAGGTTTAGGGTTAGGGTTATGTTTAGGCTAACGGTAAGAGTTAGGGTTTAGGAGGGTTAGGTGTAGGGTTAGGGTTAGGGTAAGGATAAGGGTTAGAGATAGGGTTAGGGTTAGGTTTACGGTGAAGGTTAGGCTTAGGGTAAGGATAAGGTTTAGCGTTAAGTTTAGGGTTAGGGTTAGGGTTAGAGTTAGGGTTAGGGCTAGGGTAAGGGTTAGAGCTAGAGTTAGGTTTAGGGTTAGGGTTAGGGTAAGGGTGAGCGTTAGGTTTAGGTTTAGGGTTGTGGTTAAGGTTAGGGTTAGGTTTAGGGTAAGGGTAAGTGTTAGGGTTAGGGTTAGCATAAGGGTTAGGGTTAGGGTAAGGGTTAGGGTAAGGGTTAGGGTTAGGGTAAGATTAAGGGTAAGGGTTAGGGTTAGGGTTAGGTGTGAGTGTTAGGGTTAGGGTTAGGGGAAGGGTTAGGGTTAGGGTTAGGGTAAGGGTAAGTTTTAGGGTTAGGGTTGGGTTACGGTTAGGGTAAGTGTAAGGTTTAGTGTTAGGGTTAGGGTTAGTTTTAGCATTAGCGTTGGGATTAGGGTAAGGGTATTTGTTAGGGTTAGGTTTAGGGTTAGGGTAAGGGTAAGGGTTAGGTTTTGGGTTAGGGTTATGTTTAGGGTTGGGGTTAAGGTTAGGGTTAGGGTTAGGTTAAGGGTAAGGGTTAGCGTTAGGGTTAGGGTAAGTGTTAGGGTTAGGGTTAGGGTTAGAGTTAGGGTAAGGGTAAGGGTAAGGGTTAGGGTTAGGGTTAGGGGTTAGGGTTAGGGTTAGGGTTAGGTTTATGGTTAGGCTTAGGGTAAGGGTAAGGGATAGGGTTAGGTTTAGGGTTAGGTTTAGGGTTAGGGTAAGGGTAAGGGTTAGGGTTAGGATTAGGGTTAGGGTAAGGGTTGGTTAAGGTTAGGGTTAGGGTTAGGTTTATTGTTAGGGTAAGGGTCAGGTTTATGGTTAGTGTTAGGTTTAGGTTTAGGATTGGTGTTCATGTTAGGGTTAGGGTTAGGGTAAGGGTGAGTGTAAGGGTTAGGGTTAGGGTTAGAGTTAGGTAAGGGTTAGGTTATGGTTAGGGTTAGGTTTAGGGTTAGGGTTACTGTTGCGGTTAGGGTTAGGTTTAGAGTAAGAATAAGCGTTATGGTTATGGTTAGTGTTAGGGTTAGCGTTAGGGTAAGGTAAGGGTTAGGTTTAGGTTTAGGGTTAGGTTTAGCGTTAGGTTAAGGGTAAGGGTTAGGGTTAGGGTTAGGGTTAGGTTTAAGGTTAGGGTTAGGGTTAGGGTTAGGATTAGGGTAAGGGTTAGGGTTAGGGCTGGGGTTACGGTAAGGGTAAGTGTTAGTGTTAGGGGTAGGGTTTGGGTTAGGGTAAGGGTAAGGGTTAGGGTTAGTGTTAGGGTTAGGTTTAGGGTTGGGGTTAAGGTTAGGGTTATGGTTAGGGTAAGGGTAAGGGTTAGAGTTAGGGTTAGGGTTAGGGTAAGCGTTAGGTTTAGGGTTAGGTTTAGAGTAAGGGTAAGGGTTAGGGTTAGGGTTAGGGATTAGGGTTAGGGTTAGGTTTAGGGTAAGGATAAGGGTTATGGTTAGGGTTAGAGTTAAGTTTAGGGTAAGGTTTAGGGTTAGGGTTGGGGTTGAGGTTAGGGTTAGGGTTAGGGTTAAGGTAAGGGTAAGGATTAGGGTCAGGTTTAGGGTAAGGTTTATGGTTCGGTTTAGGGTAAGGGTAAGGTTTAGGGTTAGGGTTAGGGTTAGGGTTAAGGTAGGGTTAGGGTTAGGTTTAGGGTTAGGGGTTAGGGTTAGGGTTAGGGTAAGAGTTAGGGATAGGTTAAGGTTAAGTGTTACGGTTAGGATTAGGTTTAGGGTTAGGGATAGGGTAAGGGTAAGGGTTAGGGTTACTGTTCTGGGTAGGGTTAGGTTTAGGTTTAGGGTTAGGGTTATGGTTAGGGTAAGGGTAATGGTTAGGGATAGGGTTAGGATTAGGGTTAGGGTTAGGGAAAGGGTAAGTGTTAGGGTTAGGGTTAGGGTTAGTTGTTAGGGTTAGGGTTAGGTTTAGGGTTAGGGTTAGGGTAAGGGTAAGGATTAGGGTTACATTTTGGGTTATGGTTAGGGTAAGGGTAAGGGTTAGGGTTAGGGTTACGGTTATGTTTAGGCTAAGGGTAAGGGTTAGGGTTTGGGAGGGTTAGGTGTAGGGTTAGGGTTAGGGTAAGGATAAAGGTTAGGGATAGGTTTAGGGTTAGGTTTACGATTAAGGTTATGCTTAGGGTAAGGGTAAGGTTTAGCGTTAAGTTTAGGGTTAGGGTTAGGGTTAGAGTTAGGGTTAGGTCTAGGGTAAGGGTTAGAGCTAGAGTTAGGTTTAGGGTTAGGGTTAGGGTAAGAGTGAGCATTAGGTTTAGGTTTAGGGTTGTGGTTAAGGTTAGGGTTAGGGTAAGGGTAAGTGTTAGGGTTAGGGTTAGGGTAAGGGTTATGGTTAGGGTTAGGGTTAGGGTAAGAGTAAGGGTAAGGGTTAGGGTTAGGGTTAGGGGTGAGTGTTAGGGTTTGGGTTAGGGGAAGGGTTAGGGTTAGGGTTAGGGTAAGGGTAAGTTTTAGGGTTAGAGTTGGGTTACGGTTAGGGTAAGTGTAAGTGTTAGTGTTAGGGTTAGGGTTAGTTTTAGCATTAGGGTTAGGATTAGGGTAAGGGTAATTGTTAGGGTTAGGTTTAGGGTTAGGGTAAGGGTAAGGGTTAGGTTTTGGATTAGGGTTATGTTTAGGGTTGGCGTTAAGGTTGGGGTTAGGGTTAGGTTAAGGGTAAGTGTTAGGGGTAGGGTTAGGGTAAGTGTTAGGGTTAGGGTTAGGGTTAGAGTTAGGGTAAGGGTAAGGGTAATGGTTAGGGTTAGGGTTAGGGTTAGGGGTTAAGGTTAGGGTTAGGGTTAGGTTTATGGTTAGGCTTAGGGTAAGGGTAAGGGTTAGGGTTAGGTTTAGGGTTAGGTTTAGGGTTAGGGTAGGGGTAAGGGTTAGGGTTAGGATTAGGGTTAGGGTAAGGGTTGGTTAAGGTTAGGGTTAGGGTTAGGTTTATTGTTAGGGTAAGGGTAAGGTTTATGGTTAGGGTTAGGTTTAGGTTTAGGATTGGTGTTCAGGTTAGGGTTAGGGTTAGGGTAAGGGTGAGTGTAAGGGTTAGGGTTAGGGTTAGATTTAGGTAAGGGTTAGGGTTATGGTTAGGGTTACGTTTATGGTTAGGGTTACTGTTTCGGTTAGGGTTAGGTTTAGAGTTAGAATAAGTGTTAGGGTTAGGGTTAGGGTTAGGGTTAGCGTTAGGGTAAGGTAAGGGTTAGGTTTAGGTTTAGGGTTAGGTTTAGGGTTAAGTTAATGGTAACGGTTAGGTTTAGGGTAAGGGTTAGAGTTAGGGTTAGGGTTAGGGTAAGCGTTAGGGTTAGGGTTAGGGTTAGGGTAAGGGTAAGGGTTAGGTTTAGGGTTAGGGATTAGGGTTAGGGTTAGGGTTAGGGTAAGGATAAGGGTTATGGTTAGGTTTAGGGTTAAGTTTAGGGTAAGGTTTAGGGTTAGGGTTAGGGTTGAGGTTAGGGTTAGGTTTAGGGTTAAGGTAAGGGTAAGGATTAGGGTTAGGGTTAGGGTAAGGTTACGGTTCGGTTTAGGGTAAGGGTAAGTTTTAGGGTTAGGGTTAGGGTTAGGGTTAGGGTTAGGGTTAGGGTTAAGGTTAGGGTTAGGGTTAGGGTTAGGGTTAGGATTAGGATAAGGGTAAGGGTAAGTGTTAGGGTTAGGGTTAGGGTTAGGGTTGGGGTTAAGGTTAGGGTTAGGGTTAGGGTAAGGGTAAGAGTTAGGGTTAGGGTTAGGGTAAGGGTTAGGGTTAGGCTTGGGTTTACGGTAAGGGTAAGTGTTAGGCTTAGGGTTAGGGTTAGGGTAAGGGTAAGGGTTAGGTTTTGGGTTAGGGTTCTGTTTAGGGTTGGGGTTAAGGTTAGGGTTAGGGTTAGGGTTAGAGTTAGGGTAAGGGTAAGGGTAAGGGTTAGGGTTAGGGTTAGGTTTATGGGTTATGGTTAGGTTTAGGGTTAGGGTTAGGTTTATGGTTAGGCTTAGGTTAAGGGTAAGGGTTAGGGTTAGGTTTAGTGTTAGGGTAAGGGTAAGGGTTAGGCTTAGGATTAGGGTTAGTGTAAGGGTTGGTTAAGTTTAGGGTTAGGGTTAGGTTTATTGTTAGGGTAAGGGTAAGGTTTATGGTTAGGTTTAGGTTTAGGTTTAGGATTGGTGTTCAGTTTAGGGTTAGGGTTAGGGTAAGGGTGAGTGTAAGGGTTAGGGTTAGGGTTAGAGTTAGGTAAGGGTTAGGGTTAGGGTTAGGGTTAGGTTTAGGTTTAGGTTTAGGGTTACTGTTGCGGTTAGGTTTAGATTTAGAGTAAGAATAAGTGTTATGGTTAGGGTTAGGGTTAGGGATAGCGTTAGGGTAAGGTAAGGGTTAGGGTTAGGGCTGGGGTTACGGTAAGGGTAAGTGTTAGGGTTAGGGGTAGGGATTGGGTTAGGGTAAGGGCAAGGTTTAGGGTTAGTGTTAGGGTTAGGTTTAGGGTTGGGGTTAAGGTTAGGGTTAGGGTTAGGGTAAGGGTAAGGGTTAGAGTTAGGGTTAGGGTTAGGGTAAGCGTTAGGGTTAGGGTTAGGGTTAGGGTAAGGGTAAGGGTCAGGGTTAGGGTTAGGGGTTAGGTTTAGGGTTAGGGTTAGGGTAAGGATAAGGGTTATGTTTAGGTTTAGGGTTAAGTTTAGGGTAAGGTTTAGGGTTATGGTTAGGGTTGAGGTTAGGTTTATGGTTAAGGTAAGGGTAATGATTAGGGTTAGGGTGAGGGTAAGGTTTACGGTTCGGTTTAGGGTAAGGGTAAGGTTTAGGGTTAGGGTTAGTGTTAGGGTTAGGGTTAAGGTTAGGGTTAGGGTTAGGGTTAGGTTTAGGGTTAAGGGTTAGGGTTAGGGTTAGGGTTAGGGTAAGAGTTAGGGATAGGTTAAGGTTAAGTGTTAGGGTTAGGGTTAGGGTTAGGGTAAGGGTAAGGGTAAGGGTTACTGTTCAGGGTAGGGTTAGGTTTAGGTTTAGGGTTAGGTTTAGGGTTAGATTAAGAGTAAGGGTTAGGGTTAGTGTTAGGTTTAGGGTTAGGGTTAGGATTAGGTTTAGAGTTAGGGTTAGGGTTAGGATTAGGGTAAGGGTTAGGGTTAGGGTTAGGGCTGGGGTTACGTTAAGGGTAAGTGTTACGGTTAGGGGTAGGGTTTGGGTTAGGGTAAGGGAAAGGGTTAGGGTTAGTGTTAGGGTTTGGTTTAGGGTTGGGGTTAAGGTTAGGTTTAGGGTTAGGGTAAGGGTAAGGGTTAGAGGTAGGGTTAGGGTTAGGGTAAGCGTTATAGTTATGGTTAGGGTAAGGGTAAGGGTTAGGTTTAGGGTTAGGGGTTAGGGTTAGGGTTAGGGTAAGGATAAGGGTTATGGTTAGGGTGAGGGTTAAGTTTAGGGTAAGGTTTAGGGTTAGGGTTAGGGTAAGGTTTACGTTTCAGTTTAGGGTAAGGGTAAGGTTTAGGGTTAGGGTTAGGGTTAGGGTTAAGGTTAGGGTTAGGGTTAGGGTTAGGGTTAGGGTTTAGGGTTGGGGTTAGGGTTAGGGTAAGAGTTAGGGATAGGTTAAGGTTAAGTGTTAGGTTTAGGGTTAGGGTTAGGGTTAGGGTAAGGGTAAGGGTTAGGGTTACTGTTCTGGGTAGGGTTATGTTTAGACTAAGGGTAAGGGTTAATGTTAGGGAGGGTTAGGTGTAGGGTTAGGGTTAGGGTAAGGATAAGGGTTAGGGATAGGGTTAGGGTTAGGTTTACTGTTAAGGTTAGGCTTAGGGTAAGGGTAAGGTGTAGCGTTAAGGTTAGGGTTAGGATTAGGGTTAGAGTTAGGGTTAGGGCTAGGGTAAGGGTTAGAGCTAGAGTTAGGTTTAGGGTTAGGGTTAGGGTAAGGGTGAGCGTTAGGTTTAGGTTTAGGGTTGTGGTTAAGGTTAGGGTTAGGGTTGGGGTAAGGGTAAGTGTTAGGGTTAGGGTTAGGGTAAGGGTTAGGGTTAGGGTTAGGGTTAGGGTAAGAGTAAGGGTAAGGGTTAGGGTTAGTGTTAGGGGTGAGTGTTAGGATTAGGGTTAGGGGAAGGGTTACGGTTAGGGTTAGGGTAAGGGTAAGTTTTAGGTTTAGGGTTAGGGTTAGGGTTAGGGTAAGGGTAATGGTTAGGGATAGGGTTAGGATTAGGGTTAGGGTTAGGGAAAGGGTAAGTGTTAGGGTTAGGGTTAGGGTTAGGTGTTAGTGTTAGGGTTAGGGTTAGGTTTAGGTTTGGGTTAGGGTAAGGGTAAGGATTAGGGTTACATTTTGGGTTATGGTTAGGGTAAGGGTAAGGGTTAGGTTTAGGGTTAGGGTTATGTTTAGGCTAACGGTAAGAGTTAGGGTTTAGGAGGGTTAGGTGTAGGGTTAGGGTTAGGGTAAGGATAAGGGTTAGAGATAGGGTTAGGGTTAGGTTTACGGTGAAGGTTAGGCTTAGGGTAAGGATAAGGTTTAGCGTTAAGTTTAGGGTTAGGGTTAGGGTTAGAGTTAGGGTTAGGGCTAGGGTAAGGGTTAGAGCTAGAGTTAGGTTTAGGGTTAGGGTTAGGGTAAGGGTGAGCGTTAGGTTTAGGTTTAGGGTTGTGGTTAAGGTTAGGGTTAGGTTTAGGGTAAGGGTAAGTGTTAGGGTTAGGGTTAGCATAAGGGTTAGGGTTAGGGTAAGGGTTAGGGTAAGGGTTAGGGTTAGGGTAAGATTAAGGGTAAGGGTTAGGGTTAGGGTTAGGTGTGAGTGTTAGGGTTAGGGTTAGGGGAAGGGTTAGGGTTAGGGTTAGGGTAAGGGTAAGTTTTAGGGTTAGGGTTGGGTTACGGTTAGGGTAAGTGTAAGGTTTAGTGTTAGGGTTAGGGTTAGTTTTAGCATTAGCGTTGGGATTAGGGTAAGGGTATTTGTTAGGGTTAGGTTTAGGGTTAGGGTAAGGGTAAGGGTTAGGTTTTGGGTTAGGGTTATGTTTAGGGTTGGGGTTAAGGTTAGGGTTAGGGTTAGGTTAAGGGTAAGGGTTAGCGTTAGGGTTAGGGTAAGTGTTAGGGTTAGGGTTAGGGTTAGAGTTAGGGTAAGGGTAAGGGTAAGGGTTAGGGTTAGGGTTAGGGGTTAGGGTTAGGGTTAGGGTTAGGTTTATGGTTAGGCTTAGGGTAAGGGTAAGGGATAGGGTTAGGTTTAGGGTTAGGTTTAGGGTTAGGGTAAGGGTAAGGGTTAGGGTTAGGATTAGGGTTAGGGTAAGGGTTGGTTAAGGTTAGGGTTAGGGTTAGGTTTATTGTTAGGGTAAGGGTCAGGTTTATGGTTAGTGTTAGGTTTAGGTTTAGGATTGGTGTTCATGTTAGGGTTAGGGTTAGGGTAAGGGTGAGTGTAAGGGTTAGGGTTAGGGTTAGAGTTAGGTAAGGGTTAGGTTATGGTTAGGGTTAGGTTTAGGGTTAGGGTTACTGTTGCAGTTAGGGTTAGGTTTAGAGTAAGAATAAGCGTTATGGTTATGGTTAGTGTTAGGGTTAGCGTTAGGGTAAGGTAAGGGTTAGGTTTAGGTTTAGGGTTAGGTTTAGCGTTAGGTTAAGGGTAAGGGTTAGGGTTAGGGTTAGGGTTAGGTTTAAGGTTAGGGTTAGGGTTAGGGTTAGGATTAGGGTAAGGGTTAGGGTTAGGGCTGGGGTTACGGTAAGGGTAAGTGTTAGTGTTAGGGGTAGGGTTTGGGTTAGGGTAAGGGTAAGGGTTAGGGTTAGTGTTAGGGTTAGGTTTAGGGTTGGGGTTAAGGTTAGGGTTATGGTTAGGGTAAGGGTAAGGGTTAGAGTTAGGGTTAGGGTTAGGGTAAGCGTTAGGTTTAGGGTTAGGTTTAGAGTAAGGGTAAGGGTTAGGGTTAGGGTTAGGGATTAGGGTTAGGGTTAGGTTTAGGGTAAGGATAAGGGTTATGGTTAGGGTTAGGGTTAAGTTTAGGGTAAGGTTTAGGGTTAGGGTTGGGGTTGAGGTTAGGGTTAGGGTTAGGGTTAAGGTAAGGGTAAGGATTAGGGTCAGGGTTAGGGTAAGGTTTATGGTTCGGTTTAGGGTAAGGGTAAGGTTTAGGGTTAGGGTTAGGGTTAGGGTTAAGGTAGGGTTAGGGTTAGGTTTAGGGTTAGGGGTTAGGGTTAGGGTTAGGGTAAGAGTTAGGGATAGGTTAAGGTTAAGTGTTACGGTTAGGATTAGGTTTAGGGTTAGGGATAGGGTAAGGGTAAGGGTTAGGGTTACTGTTCTGGGTAGGGTTAGGTTTAGGTTTAGGGTTAGGGTTATGGTTAGGGTAAGGGTAATGGTTAGGGATAGGGTTAGGATTAGGGTTAGGGTTAGGGAAAGGGTAAGTGTTAGGGTTAGGGTTAGGGTTAGTTGTTAGGGTTAGGGTTAGGTTTAGGGTTAGGGTTAGGGTAAGGGTAAGGATTAGGGTTACATTTTGGGTTATGGTTAGGGTAAGGGTAAGGGTTAGGGTTAGGGTTACGGTTATGTTTAGGCTAAGGGTAAGGGTTAGGGTTTGGGAGGGTTAGGTGTAGGGTTAGGGTTAGGGTAAGGATAAAGGTTAGGGATAGGTTTAGGGTTAGGTTTACGATTAAGGTTATGCTTAGGGTAAGGGTAAGGTTTAGCGTTAAGTTTAGGGTTAGGGTTAGGGTTAGAGTTAGGGTTAGGTCTAGGGTAAGGGTTAGAGCTAGAGTTAGGTTTAGGGTTAGGGTTAGGGTAAGAGTGAGCATTAGGTTTAGGTTTAGGGTTGTGGTTAAGGTTAGGGTTAGGGTAAGGGTAAGTGTTAGGGTTAGGGTTAGGGTAAGGGTTATGGTTAGGGTTAGGGTTAGGGTAAGAGTAAGGGTAAGGGTTAGGGTTAGGGTTAGGGGTGAGTGTTAGGGTTTGGGTTAGGGGAAGGGTTAGGGTTAGGGTTAGGGTAAGGGTAAGTTTTAGGGTTAGAGTTGGGTTACGGTTAGGGTAAGTGTAAGTGTTAGTGTTAGGGTTAGGGTTAGTTTTAGCATTAGGGTTAGGATTAGGGTAAGGGTAATTGTTAGGGTTAGGTTTAGGGTTAGGGTAAGGGTAAGGGTTAGGTTTTGGATTAGGGTTATGTTTAGGGTTGGCGTTAAGGTTGGGGTTAGGGTTAGGTTAAGGGTAAGTGTTAGGGGTAGGGTTAGGGTAAGTGTTAGGGTTAGGGTTAGGGTTAGAGTTAGGGTAAGGGTAAGGGTAATGGTTAGGGTTAGGGTTAGGGTTAGGGGTTAAGGTTAGGGTTAGGGTTAGGTTTATGGTTAGGCTTAGGGTAAGGGTAAGGGTTAGGGTTAGGTTTAGGGTTAGGTTTAGGGTTAGGGTAGGGGTAAGGGTTAGGGTTAGGATTAGGGTTAGGGTAAGGGTTGGTTAAGGTTAGGGTTAGGGTTAGGTTTATTGTTAGGGTAAGGGTAAGGTTTATGGTTAGGGTTAGGTTTAGGTTTAGGATTGGTGTTCAGGTTAGGGTTAGGGTTAGGGTAAGGGTGAGTGTAAGGGTTAGGGTTAGGGTTAGATTTAGGTAAGGGTTAGGGTTATGGTTAGGGTTACGTTTATGGTTAGGGTTACTGTTTCGGTTAGGGTTAGGTTTAGAGTTAGAATAAGTGTTAGGGTTAGGGTTAGGGTTAGGGTTAGCGTTAGGGTAAGGTAAGGGTTAGGTTTAGGTTTAGGGTTAGGTTTAGGGTTAAGTTAATGGTAACGGTTAGGTTTAGGGTAAGGGTTAGAGTTAGGGTTAGGGTTAGGGTAAGCGTTAGGGTTAGGGTTAGGGTTAGGGTAAGGGTAAGGGTTAGGTTTAGGGTTAGGGATTAGGGTTAGGGTTAGGGTTAGGGTAAGGATAAGGGTTATGGTTAGGTTTAGGGTTAAGTTTAGGGTAAGGTTTAGGGTTAGGGTTAGGGTTGAGGTTAGGGTTAGGTTTAGGGTTAAGGTAAGGGTAAGGATTAGGGTTAGGGTTAGGGTAAGGTTACGGTTCGGTTTAGGGTAAGGGTAAGTTTTAGGGTTAGGGTTAGGGTTAGGGTTAGGGTTAAGGTTAGGGTTAGGGTTAGGGTTAGGGTTAGGATTAGGATAAGGGTAAGGGTAAGTGTTAGGGTTAGGGTTAGGGTTAGGGTTGGGGTTAAGGTTAGGGTTAGGGTTAGGGTAAGGGTAAGAGTTAGGGTTAGGGTTAGGGTAAGGGTTAGGGTTAGGCTTGGGTTTACGGTAAGGGTAAGTGTTAGGCTTAGGGTTAGGGTTAGGGTAAGGGTAAGGGTTAGGTTTTGGGTTAGGGTTCTGTTTAGGGTTGGGGTTAAGGTTAGGGTTAGGGTTAGGGTTAGAGTTAGGGTAAGGGTAAGGGTAAGGGTAAGGGTTAGGGTTAGGTTTATGGGTTATGGTTAGGTTTAGGGTTAGGGTTAGGTTTATGGTTAGGCTTAGGTTAAGGGTAAGGGTTAGGGTTAGGTTTAGTGTTAGGGTAAGGGTAAGGGTTAGGCTTAGGATTAGGGTTAGTGTAAGGGTTGGTTAAGTTTAGGGTTAGGGTTAGGTTTATTGTTAGGGTAAGGGTAAGGTTTATGGTTAGGTTTAGGTTTAGGTTTAGGATTGGTGTTCAGTTTAGGGTTAGGGTTAGGGTAAGGGTGAGTGTAAGGGTTAGGGTTAGGGTTAGAGTTAGGTAAGGGTTAGGGTTAGGGTTAGGGTTAGGTTTAGGTTTAGGTTTAGGGTTACTGTTGCGGTTAGGTTTAGATTTAGAGTAAGAATAAGTGTTATGGTTATGGTTAGGGTTAGGGATAGCGTTAGGGTAAGGTAAGGGTTAGGGTTAGGGCTGGGGTTACGGTAAGGGTAAGTGTTAGGGTTAGGGTAGGGATTGGGTTAGGGTAAGGGCAAGGTTTAGGGTTAGTGTTAGGGTTAGGTTTAGGGTTGGGGTTAAGGTTAGGGTTAGGGTTAGGGTAAGGGTAAGGGTTAGAGTTAGGGTTAGGGTTAGGGTAAGCGTTAGGGTTAGGGTTAGGGTTAGGGTAAGGGTAAGGGTCAGGGTTAGGGTTAGGGGTTAGGTTTAGGGTTAGGGTTAGGGTAAGGATAAGGGTTATGTTTAGGTTTAGGGTTAAGTTTAGGGTAAGGTTTAGGGTTATGGTTAGGGTTGAGGTTAGGGTTAGGTTTATGGTTAAGGTAAGGGTAATGATTAGGGTTAGGGTGAGGGTAAGGTTTACGGTTCGGTTTAGGGTAAGGGTAAGGTTTAGGGTTAGGGTTAGTGTTAGGGTTAGGGTTAAGGTTAGGGTTAGGGTTAGGGTTAGGTTTAGGGTTAAGGGTTAGGGTTAGGGTTAGGGTTAGGGTAAGAGTTAGGGATAGGTTAAGGTTAAGTGTTAGGGTTAGGGTTAGGGTTAGGGTAAGGGTAAGGGTAAGGGTTACTGTTCAGGGTAGGGTTAGGTTTAGGTTTAGGGTTAGGTTTAGGGTTAGATTAAGAGTAAGGGTTAGGGTTAGTGTTAGGTTTAGGGTTAGGGTTAGGATTAGGTTTAGGGTTAGGGTTAGGGTTAGGATTAGGGTAAGGGTTAGGGTTAGGGTTAGGGCTGGGGTTACGTTAAGGGTAAGTGTTACGGTTAGGGGTAGGGTTTGGGTTAGGGTAAGGGAAAGGGTTAGGGTTAGTGTTAGGGTTTGGTTTAGGGTTGGGGTTAAGGTTAGGTTTAGGGTTAGGGTAAGGGTAAGGGTTAGAGGTAGGGTTAGGGTTAGGGTAAGCGTTATAGTTATGGTTAGGGTAAGGGTAAGGGTTAGGTTTAGGGTTAGGGGTTAGGGTTAGGGTTAGGGTAAGGATAAGGGTTATGGTTAGGGTGAGGGTTAAGTTTAGGGTAAGGTTTAGGGTTAGGGTTAGGGTAAGGTTTACGTTTCAGTTTAGGGTAAGGGTAAGGTTTAGGGTTAGGGTTAGGGTTAGGGTTAAGGTTAGGGTTAGGGTTAGGGTTAGGGTTAGGGTTTAGGGTTGGGGTTAGGGTTAGGGTAAGAGTTAGGGATAGGTTAAGGTTAAGTGTTAGGTTTAGGGTTAGGGTTAGGGTTAGGGTAAGGGTAAGGGTTAGGGTTACTGTTCTGGGTAGGGTTATGTTTAGACTAAGGGTAAGGGTTAATGTTAGGGAGGGTTAGGTGTAGGGTTAGGGTTAGGGTAAGGATAAGGGTTAGGGATAGGGTTAGGGTTAGGTTTACTGTTAAGGTTAGGCTTAGGGTAAGGGTAAGGTGTAGCGTTAAGGTTAGGGTTAGGATTAGGGTTAGAGTTAGGGTTAGGGCTAGGGTAAGGGTTAGAGCTAGAGTTAGGTTTAGGGTTAGGGTTAGGGTAAGGGTGAGCGTTAGGTTTAGGTTTAGGGTTGTGGTTAAGGTTAGGGTTAGGTTTGGGGTAAGGGTAAGTGTTAGGGTTAGGGTTAGGGTAAGGGTTAGGGTTAGGGTTAGGGTTAGGGTAAGAGTAAGGGTAAGGGTTAGGGTTAGTGTTAGGGGTGAGTGTTAGGATTAGGGTTAGGGGAAGGGTTACGGTTAGGGTTAGGGTAAGGGTAAGTTTTAGGTTTAGGGTTAGGGTTAGGGTTAGGGTAAGGGTAATGGTTAGGGATAGGGTTAGGATTAGGGTTAGGGTTAGGGAAAGGGTAAGTGTTAGGGTTAGGGTTAGGGTTAGGTGTTAGTGTTAGGGTTAGGGTTAGGTTTAGGTTTGGGTTAGGGTAAGGGTAAGGATTAGGGTTACATTTTGGGTTATGGTTAGGGTAAGGGTAAGGGTTAGGTTTAGGGTTAGGGTTATGTTTAGGCTAACGGTAAGAGTTAGGGTTTAGGAGGGTTAGGTGTAGGGTTAGGGTTAGGGTAAGGATAAGGGTTAGAGATAGGGTTAGGGTTAGGTTTACGGTGAAGGTTAGGCTTAGGGTAAGGATAAGGTTTAGCGTTAAGTTTAGGGTTAGGGTTAGGGTTAGAGTTAGGGTTAGGGCTAGGGTAAGGGTTAGAGCTAGAGTTAGGTTTAGGGTTAGGGTTAGGGTAAGGGTGAGCGTTAGGTTTAGGTTTAGGGTTGTGGTTAAGGTTAGGGTTAGGGTTGGGGTAAGGGTAAGTGTTAGGGTTAGGGTTAGGGTAAGGGTTAGGGTTAGGGTTAGGGTTAGGGTAAGAGTAAGGGTAAGGGTTAGGGTTAGTGTTAGGGGTGAGTGTTAGGATTAGGGTTAGGGGAAGGGTTACGGTTAGGGTTAGGGTAAGGGTAAGTTTTAGGTTTAGGGTTAGGGTTAGGGTTAGGGTAAGGGTAATGGTTAGGGATAGGGTTAGGATTAGGGTTAGGGTTAGGGAAAGGGTAAGTGTTAGGGTTAGGGTTAGGGTTAGGTGTTAGTGTTAGGGTTAGGGTTAGGTTTAGGTTTGGGTTAGGGTAAGGGTAAGGATTAGGGTTACATTTTGGGTTATGGTTAGGGTAAGGGTAAGGGTTAGGTTTAGGGTTAGGGTTATGTTTAGGCTAACGGTAAGAGTTAGGGTTTAGGAGGGTTAGGTGTAGGGTTAGGGTTAGGGTAAGGATAAGGGTTAGAGATAGGGTTAGGGTTAGGTTTACGGTGAAGGTTAGGCTTAGGGTAAGGATAAGGTTTAGCGTTAAGTTTAGGGTTAGGGTTAGGGTTAGAGTTAGGGTTAGGGCTAGGGTAAGGGTTAGAGCTAGAGTTAGGTTTAGGGTTAGGGTTAGGGTAAGGGTGAGCGTTAGGTTTAGGTTTAGGGTTGTGGTTAAGGTTAGGGTTAGGTTTAGGGTAAGGGTAAGTGTTAGGGTTAGGGTTAGCATAAGGGTTAGGGTTAGGGTAAGGGTTAGGGTAAGGGTTAGGGTTAGGGTAAGATTAAGGGTAAGGGTTAGGGTTAGGGTTAGGTGTGAGTGTTAGGGTTAGGGTTAGGGGAAGGGTTAGGGTTAGGGTTAGGGTAAGGGTAAGTTTTAGGGTTAGGGTTGGGTTACGGTTAGGGTAAGTGTAAGGTTTAGTGTTAGGGTTAGGGTTAGTTTTAGCATTAGCGTTGGGATTAGGGTAAGGGTATTTGTTAGGGTTAGGTTTAGGGTTAGGGTAAGGGTAAGGGTTAGGTTTTGGGTTAGGGTTATGTTTAGGGTTGGGGTTAAGGTTAGGGTTAGGGTTAGGTTAAGGGTAAGGGTTAGCGTTAGGGTTAGGGTAAGTGTTAGGGTTAGGGTTAGGGTTAGAGTTAGGGTAAGGGTAAGGGTAAGGGTTAGGGTTAGGGTTAGGGGTTAGGGTTAGGGTTAGGGTTAGGTTTATGGTTAGGCTTAGGGTAAGGGTAAGGGATAGGGTTAGGTTTAGGGTTAGGTTTAGGGTTAGGGTAAGGGTAAGGGTTAGGGTTAGGATTAGGGTTAGGATAAGGGTTGGTTAAGGTTAGGGTTAGGGTTAGGTTTATTGTTAGGGTAAGGGTCAGGTTTATGGTTAGTGTTAGGTTTAGGTTTAGGATTGGTGTTCATGTTAGGGTTAGGGTTAGGGTAAGGGTGAGTGTAAGGGTTAGGGTTAGGGTTAGAGTTAGGTAAGGGTTAGGTTATGGTTAGGGTTAGGTTTAGGGTTAGGGTTACTGTTGCGGTTAGGGTTAGGTTTAGAGTAAGAATAAGCGTTATGGTTATGGTTAGTGTTAGGGTTAGCGTTAGGGTAAGGTAAGGGTTAGGTTTAGGTTTAGGGTTAGGTTTAGCGTTAGGTTAAGGGTAAGGGTTAGGGTTAGGGTTAGGGTTAGGTTTAAGGTTAGGGTTAGGGTTAGGGTTAGGATTAGGGTAAGGGTTAGGGTTAGGGCTGGGGTTACGGTAAGGGTAAGTGTTAGTGTTAGGGGTAGGGTTTGGGTTAGGGTAAGGGTAAGGGTTAGGGTTAGGTTTAGGGTTGGGGTTAAGGTTAGGGTTATGGTTAGGGTAAGGGTAAGGGTTAGAGTTAGGGTTAGGGTTAGGGTAAGCGTTAGGTTTAGGGTTAGGTTTAGAGTAAGGGTAAGGGTTAGGGTTAGGGTTAGGGATTAGGGTTAGGGTTAGGTTTAGGGTAAGGATAAGGGTTATGGTTAGGGTTAGGGTTAAGTTTAGGGTAAGGTTTAGGGTTAGGGTTGGGGTTGAGGTTAGGGTTAGGGTTAGGGTTAAGGTAAGGGTAAGGATTAGGGTCAGGGTTAGGGTAAGGTTTATGGTTCGGTTTAGGGTAAGGGTAAGGTTTAGGGTTAGGGTTAGGGTTAGGGTTAAGGTAGGGTTAGGGTTAGGTTTAGGGTTAGGGGTTAGGGTTAGGGTTAGGGTAAGAGTTAGGGATAGGTTAAGGTTAAGTGTTACGGTTAGGATTAGGTTTAGGGTTAGGGATAGGGTAAGGGTAAGGGTTAGGGTTACTGTTCTGGGTAGGGTTAGGTTTAGGTTTAGGGTTAGGGTTATGGTTAGGGTAAGGGTAATGGTTAGGGATAGGGTTAGGATTAGGGTTAGGGTTAGGGAAAGGGTAAGTGTTAGGGTTAGGGTTAGGGTTAGTTGTTAGGGTTAGGGTTAGGTTTAGGGTTAGGGTTAGGGTAAGGGTAAGGATTAGGGTTACATTTTGGGTTATGGTTAGGGTAAGGGTAAGGGTTAGGGTTAGGGTTACGGTTATGTTTAGGCTAAGGGTAAGGGTTAGGGTTTGGGAGGGTTAGGTGTAGGGTTAGGGTTAGGGTAAGGATAAAGGTTAGGGATAGGTTTAGGGTTAGGTTTACGATTAAGGTTATGCTTAGGGTAAGGGTAAGGTTTAGCGTTAAGTTTAGGGTTAGGGTTAGGGTTAGAGTTAGGGTTAGGTCTAGGGTAAGGGTTAGAGCTAGAGTTAGGTTTAGGGTTAGGGTTAGGGTAAGAGTGAGCATTAGGTTTAGGTTTAGGGTTGTGGTTAAGGTTAGGGTTAGGGTAAGGGTAAGTGTTAGGGTTAGGGTTAGGGTAAGGGTTATGGTTAGGGTTAGGGTTAGGGTAAGAGTAAGGGTAAGGGTTAGGGTTAGGGTTAGGGGTGAGTGTTAGGGTTTGGGTTAGGGGAAGGGTTAGGGTTAGGGTTAGGGTAAGGGTAAGTTTTAGGGTTAGAGTTGGGTTACGGTTAGGGTAAGTGTAAGTGTTAGTGTTAGGGTTAGGGTTAGTTTTAGCATTAGGGTTAGGATTAGGGTAAGGGTAATTGTTAGGGTTAGGTTTAGGGTTAGGGTAAGGGTAAGGGTTAGGTTTTGGATTAGGGTTATGTTTAGGGTTGGCGTTAAGGTTGGGGTTAGGGTTAGGTTAAGGGTAAGTGTTAGGGGTAGGGTTAGGGTAAGTGTTAGGGTTAGGGTTAGGGTTAGAGTTAGGGTAAGGGTAAGGGTAATGGTTAGGGTTAGGGTTAGGGTTAGGGGTTAAGGTTAGGGTTAGGGTTAGGTTTATGGTTAGGCTTAGGGTAAGGGTAAGGGTTAGGGTTAGGTTTAGGGTTAGGTTTAGGGTTAGGGTAGGGGTAAGGGTTAGGGTTAGGATTAGGGTTAGGGTAAGGGTTGGTTAAGGTTAGGGTTAGGGTTAGGTTTATTGTTAGGGTAAGGGTAAGGTTTATGGTTAGGGTTAGGTTTAGGTTTAGGATTGGTGTTCAGGTTAGGGTTAGGGTTAGGGTAAGGGTGAGTGTAAGGGTTAGGGTTAGGGTTAGATTTAGGTAAGGGTTAGGGTTATGGTTAGGGTTACGTTTATGTTTAGGGTTACTGTTTCGGTTAGGGTTAGGTTTAGAGTTAGAATAAGTGTTAGGGTTAGGGTTAGGGTTAGGGTTAGCGTTAGGGTAAGGTAAGGGTTAGGTTTAGGTTTAGGGTTAGGTTTAGGGTTAAGTTAATGGTAACGGTTAGGTTTAGGGTAAGGGTTAGAGTTAGGGTTAGGGTTAGGGTAAGCGTTAGGGTTAGGGTTAGGGTTAGGGTAAGGGTAAGGGTTAGGTTTAGGGTTAGGGATTAGGGTTAGGGTTAGGGTTAGGGTAAGGATAAGGGTTATGGTTAGGTTTAGGGTTAAGTTTAGGGTAAGGTTTAGGGTTAGGGTTAGGGTTGAGGTTAGGGTTAGGTTTAGGGTTAAGGTAAGGGTAAGGATTAGGGTTAGGGTTAGGGTAAGGTTACGGTTCGGTTTAGGGTAAGGGTAAGTTTTAGGGTTAGGGTTAGGGTTAGGGTTAGGGTTAAGGTTAGGGTTAGGTTTAGGGTTAGGTTTAAGGGTTAGGGTTAGGGTTAGGGTTAGGGTAAGATTTAGGGATAGGTTAAGGTTAAGTGTTAGGGTTAGGGTTAGGGTAAGGGTAATGGTTAGGGTTACTGTTCTGGGTAGGGTTAGGTTTAGGTTTAGGGTTAGGGTTATGGTTAGGGTAAGGGTAATGGTTAGGGATAGGGTTAGGATAAGGGTTAGGGTTACGGAAAGGGTAAGTGTTAGGGTTAGGGTTAGAGTTAGGTGTTATGGTTAGGGTTAGGGTTAGGTTTAGGGTTAGGGTTAGGGTAAGGGTAAGGATTAGGGTTACATTTTGGGTTATTGTTAGTGTAAGGGTAAGGGTTAGGGTTAGGGTTATGGTTATGTTTAGGCTAAGGGTAAGTGTTAGGGTTAGGGAGGGTTAGGTGTATGGTTAGGGTTAGGGTAAGGATAAGGGTTAGGGATAGGGTTAGGGTTAGGTTTATGGATAAGGTTAGGCTTAGGGTAAGGGTAAGGTTTAGCATCAAGGTTAGGGTTAGGGTTAGGGTTAGAGTTAGGGTTAGGGCTAGAGTAAGGGTTAGAGCGAGAGTTAGGTTTAGGTTTAGGGTTAGGGGAAGGGTGAGCGTTAGGTTTAGGTTTAGGGTTGTGGTTAAGGTTAGGGTTAGGTTTAGGGTAAGGATAAGTGTTATGGTTAGGGTTAGGGTAAGGGTTAGGGTTAGGGTTAGGCTTAGGGTAACAGTAAGGGTAAGGGTTAGGGTTAGGGTTAGGGGTGAGTGTTAGGGTTAGGGTTAGGGGAAGGGTTAGGGTTAGGGTTAGGGTAAGGGTAAGTTTTAGGGTTAGTGTTAGGTTACGGTTAGGGTAAGTGTAAGGGTTAGTGTTAGGGTTAGGGTTAGTTTTAGCATTAGGGTTAGGATTAGGGTAAGGGTAATTGTTAGTGTTAGGTTTAGGGTTAGGGTAAGTGCTATGGTTAGGATTAAGGTTAGGTTAAGTGTAAGGGTTACGATTAGGATTAGGGTTAGGGTTACGTGTTAGGGTTAGTGTTATGGTTAGGGTAATGGAAAGGGTTTGGATTGGGGTTAGGGTTAATGTTAGGTTTAGGGTTAGGGTTAGGGTAAGGGTTAGGGTTAGGGTTAGAGTAAGGATTAGGGTTAGGTTTAGGGTTAGGGTTAGATTTAGGGTTAGGGTTAGGGTAAGGGTAAGGGTTAGGGATAGGGTTACAGTTAGTGTTAGGATAAGGGTTAAGGTTTGCGGTTAGGTTTAGGGTTAGGGTTAGGGTTAGGGTAAGGGTTAGGGTTAGGGTTAGGGTAAGGGTTAGGGTTAGGGTTATGGTTAGGGTTAGGGTAAGGGTTAGGGTTAGGGTTAGGGTTAGGGTAAGGGTAAGTGTTAGGGTTATTGTTAGCATAAGGGTAAGGGTTAGGGTTAGGCTTAGGGTTAGGGTTAAGGTTAGGGTTAGCGTTAGGGTTAGGGAAAGGGTAAGGGTTAGGGTTGGGGTTACGGTTAGCATTAAGGTAAAGGTTAGGGTTAGGATAAGGGTAAGGGTTAGGGTTAGGGTTAGGTTTAGGGTTAGGTTTAGGGTTGGGGTTAATGTTAGGGTTAGGGTTCGGGTAAGGGTCAGGGTTAGGGTTAGGGTTATGGTAAGGGTAAGTGTTAGGGTTAGGGTTAGAGTTGAGGTTAGGGTTAGGTTTAAGGTTAGGGTTAGGGTAAGGGTAAGGGATAGGGTTAGGTTTAGGGTTAGGGTTAAGGTTAGGGTTAGCGTTAGGGTTAGGGTTGGGGTTAATGTTAGGGTGAGGGTTCGGGTAAGGGTCAGGGTTAGGGTTAGGGTTCGGGTAAGGGTAAGTGTTAGGGTTAGGGTTAGGTTTAGGGTTAGGTTTAGGGTAAGGGTTAGGGTTAGGGGTAGGGATTGGTTTAGGTTTAGTGTTAGGTTTATGGTTAGGGTTAGAGTAAGGGTAAGGTTTAGGGTTAGGGTAAGGGTTAGGGTTAAGATTAGGGTTAGGGTTAGGGTAAGGGTAAGGTTTAGGGTTAGGTTTAGGGTTGAGGTAAGAGTTAGGGTTAAGATTATTGTTAGGGTAGAGGTAAGGGTAATGGTTAGGTTTAGAGTTAAGGTTAGGGTAAGAGTAAGGGTTAGGGTTAGGGTTAGGGTAAGGGTAAGGGTTAGGGTTAGAGTTAGGTGTTAGGGTTAGGGTTACGTTATCATTAAGGTAAGGGTAAGGGATAGGGTTAGGGTTAGGTTTGGTTTAGGGATAGGGTTAGGTTAAGGGTTAGGTTTAGGTTTAGGTTTAGCATTAGGGTTAGGGTTAGGGTTAGGGTAAGGGTAAGGGTAAGGGTTAGGGTTAAGGTTAGGGTGAGGGTTAGGATTATGGTTTAAGTTAGGGTAAGGGTAAGGTTTGGGGTTAGGCTTAGTGTTAGGGTTGGAGTTAATGCTAGGGTTAGCGTTATTGTAAGGGTAAGGCTTAGGGTTAGGGTTAGGGTAAGTGTTAGCTGAAGGTTAGGGTTAGGGTTAGTGTAAGGGTAAGGGTAAGGTTTAAGGTTAGGGTTAGGGATAGGTTTAGGGTTAGGTTTAGGGTTAGGGTTAGGGTTAGGGTAAGGTTTAGGGTTACGGTTAGTTTTAGTGTTTTGGTAAGGGTAAGGGTTAGGGTTAGGGTTAGGGTTAGGAGGTTTAGGGATAGGGTTAGGGTTAGGGTTATTGTAAGGGTTAGGGATAGGGTTAAGGTTAGGGTGAGGGTTAGGGTTAGGGTTTGGGTTAGGGTAAGGGTATGGGTTGGGGTTAGGCTTAGGGTTAGGGTTGGGGTTAAGGCTGGGGTTACCGTTAGGGTAAGGGTAAGGGTTAGGGTTAGGGTTAGGGTTAGGGTAAGTGTTAGGGTAAGTGTTAGCTTAAGGTTAGGGATAGGGTTAGGGTAAGAGTAAGGGTAAGGGTTAAGGTTAGTGTTAGGGTTAGGTTTAGGGATAGGGTTAGAGTAAGTTTAAGGGATAGGGTTAGTGTTAGTGTTAGGGTTAGGGTTAGGTTTACGGTTAGGGTAAGGGTAAGGGTTAGGGTTAGGGTAAGGGTTAGGGTTAAGGTTAGGGTTAGGGTTCACTTTAGGGTTAGGTTTATGGTAAGTTAAGTGTTAGGGTTAGGGTTAGTGGTAGGTTTAGGTGTGGGGTTAAGGTTAGGTTTAGGGTAAGGGTAAGGTTTATGGCTAGGGTTACGGTTAGGTTTAGGGTAAGGGTTAGGGTTAGGGTTAGGGTTGAGGTTAGGGTTAGGGTTAGGGTTAAGGAAAGGGTAAGTGTTAGGTTTAGGGTTAGGGTTAGGGTAAGGGTAAGGTTTAGGGTTAGGGTTAGGGTTAGGGTTATAGTTAGACTAAGGGTAAGAGTTAGGGTTAGGGTTAGGTGTAGGGTTAGGGTTAGAGTAAGGATAAGGGTTAGGGTTAGGGTTAGGGTTCAGTGTAGGGTTAGGGTTAGGGTTAGGGTTAGCGTTAGGGTAAGGGTCAGGGTTAGGGTTAAGATTAGGGTTAGGTTTAGGGTTAGGGTTAGAGTTAGGGCTAGGGTAAGGGTTAAGGTTAGGTTAAGGGTTTGGGTTAGGGTAAGGTTAAGTGTTAGGGATAGGGTTAGGGTTACGGTTAGGGTTGGGGTTAGGGTAAGGGTAAGGGTTAGGGTTAGGGTTAGGTTTAGGATTAGGGTAAGGCTTAGGATTATGGTTAGGGTTAGGGGTTATTGTTAGGGTTAGGGTTAGGGTTAGGGTAAGGCTTAGAGTTAGGTTTAGGGTAAGGATAAGGTTTAGGGTTATTGTTAGTGTTAGCATTAGTGCTATGGTAAGGGTAAGGATTAGGGGTAGGTTTAGGATTAGGGTTTGGTTTAGGGCTTAGGGTTAGGGTCAGGGTAATGGTTAGGGTTAATGTTATGGTTAGGGTAAGGTTTAATGTTAGGGTTAAGGTTAGGGTAAGGGTTAGGGTTAAGGTTAGGTTTAGGGTTAGAATAAGGGTTAGGGTTAGGGTTAGGATTAGGGTTAGGGTAAGGTTTAGGGTTAGGGTTAGAGTTAGGGTTAGGGTTAGGGTTAGTGTAAGGGTAAGGGTTAGGGTTAGGGTTAGGGTAAGGGTAAGGTTTAGGGTTAGGGTTAGGGTTAAGGTTAGGGAAAGGGTAAGGGTTAGGGTTTGGGTTAAGATTTGAGTTAGGGTAAGGATTAGGGTTTGGGTTAGGGTAAGGGTTAGGGTTAGGGTTACCATTAAAGTTAGGGTTAGGGTTAGGGTAAGTGTAAGGGTTAGGTTTAGAGTTAGGGTTAGGTTAAGGGTAAGGGTTAGGGTTATGGTTAGGGTTAGGGTTAGGTTTAGGGTTAGGTTTAGGGTAAGGGTAAGGATTAGAGTTAGGGTTAGTGTTAGGGTTAGGGTTAAGTTTAGGGTTAGAGATAGGATAAGGGTAAGGGTTAGGGTTAGGGGTTAGGGTTAGGGTTAGGGTAAGGGTAAGGGCTAGGGTTAGGGTAAGGGTTAGGGGTTAGGGTTAGGGTTATGGTTAAGGTAAAGGTAAGGGATGGGGATAGGGTTGTCGTTATGGTTAGGCTAAGGTTTAGGGTTAGGTTTAGGGTTATGGTTAAGTTAAGGGTAAGATATAGGGACAGGGTTAGGGTTAGGGTTAGGGTTATGGTAAGGTTTAGGTTAGGGTTAGGTTTAGGGTTAGGGTAAGAGTTAGGGTGAGGGTTAGGGTTAGGGTTAGGTTTAGGGTTAGGGTTATGTTAAGGGTAAGGGATAGGGTTAGGGATAGGGTTAGGTTTAGGGTTAGGGTTAGGGCTAACTTTAGGGTTAGGGTTAGGGTAAGGTTTAGGGTTAGGGTTAGGGTTAGGTTATGTGTTAGGTTTAGGGTTATGGTTAGTGTTAGGGTTAGGGTTAGGTTTAGGGTCAGGGTAAGGGTAAGGGTTAGGGTTAGGGTTAGGGTTATTGTTAGGTGTAGGGTTAGGGTTAGGGTAAGGGTCAGGGTTAGGGTTAAGGTTAGGGTTAGGTTTAGGGTTAGGTTTAGAGTTAGTGCTAGGGTAAGGGTTAAGGTTAGGGTAAGGGTTAGGGTTAGGGTTGGGGTTAGGATTCGGGTTAGTGTAAGGTTTATGGTTAGGTTTAGTGTTGGTTTTAAGGTTAGGGTTAGGGTTAGGGTAAGGGTAAGTGTTAGGGTTATGGTTAGGTTTAGGGTAAGTGTTAGGGTTAGGGTTAGTGTTAGTGTAAGGGTAAGGGTAAGGGTTAAGTTTAGGGTTAGTGTTAGTGTTAGGGGTTAGGGTTAGGGTTAGGGTTAGGGTAAGGGTTAGGGTTTGGGTTAGGGTAAGGTTAAGTGTTAGGGTTAGAGTTAGGGTTAGGGTAAGGGCATGCGTTACTGTTTTGGTTAGGATTAGGTTTGGATTTAGGTTTAGGGTTAGGGGTAGGGTTAGCGGAAGGGTAAATTTTAGTGTTAGGGTTATGGTTAGGAATTAGTGTTAGGGTCAGGGTTAGGTTTAGGGTTAGGGATAGTGTAAGGGTAATGGTTAGGGTTAGGGTTTGGGTTAGCATTAGGTTTAGGGTTAGTGTTAGCGTAAGGGTAAGGTTTAGAGTTAGGGTTAGGGTTATTTTTAGGGTTAGGGAAAGTGTTAGGGTTAGGGTTAGGGTAAGGGTAAGGGTTAGGGTTAGGGTTAGGGTTAGGATTTGGGTTGGGGTTAAGTTTTGGGTTAGAGTTATGGTAAGGGTTAGGATTAGGGTTAGGGTAAGCGTTAGGGTTAGGGTGAGCATTAAGGTTAGGGTTAGGGTTAGGGTAAGGGTAAGGGTTAGGGTTAGGGTTAGGGTTAGGGGTTAGGGTTAGGGTTACGTTTTGGATTAGGGTTAGGGTAAGGGTAAGGTTTAGGGTTAGTGTTAGGGTTAGGGTTAGGATTAGGGTTAGGGTTAGGGTTTGGGTTAGGGTTAGGGATAGGGTAAGGGTTAGGGTTAAGGTCATTGTTAGGGTTAGGTTTAGGGTTAGGGTTTGGGTTAGGCTAAAGGTTAGGGTTAGGATTAGGATTAGGGTTAGGGTTAGGGTAAGGGTGAGGTTTAGGGTTAGGGTTAGGGTTAGGTTTAGGGTAGCGTTAGGCTTATGGTGAGCATTAAGGTTAGGGTTAAGTTTAGGGTAAGGGTAAGGGTTAGGGTTAGGGTTAGGGTAAAGGTTAGGGTTAGGATTAGGGTTAGGTTTAGGGTTAGGGTTAGGGTTAGGGTTAAGGATACGGTAAGTGTAAGGGTTAAGGTTAGGATTATGATTAGGCTTAGAGTTAGAATAAGGGTAAGGGTCAGGGTTAGGGATAGGGTTAGGTTTGGGTTAGGTTTAGCGTTAGGGTTACGGTAAAGGTAAGGGTTAGGGTTAAGGTTAGGGCTAGGTTTAGGGTTGGCGTTAAGGTTAGGATTAGGGTTAAGGTAAGGGTAAAGGTTAGGGTTAGTGTAAGGGTTAGGATTAGGGTTAGGGTTAGGGTTAGGTTTAAGATTAGGGTTAGGGTTAGGATAAGGGTAAGTGTCAGGGTTAGATTTAGGGTTAGGGTGAGCGTTAGGGTAAGGGTAAGGGTTAGGGTTAGGGTTAGGATTAGGGTAAGGGTTAGGGTTAGGGTTAGGGTTAGGGTTAGTTTTAGGCATTAGGGTTAGGGTTAGGGTAAGGGTAAGGGTTAGGGTTAGGGTTAGGGGTTTGGTTAGGGTTATGGTTAGGGTAAGGGGTAGGATTAGGGTAAGGGCTAGTGTTAGGGCTGGGGTTGCGGTAAGAGTAAATGTTAGGTTTAGGGGTAAGGCTAGGGTTAGGGTTAGGGTAAGGGTAAGGTTTAGGTTAGGGTTAGGATTAGGGTTGGGGTTAAGGTTAAAGTTAGGGTTAGGGTAAGGGTAAGGGTTAGGGTTAGGGTATGGTTAGGGTTATGGTAAAGGTTAGGGTTAGGGTTAGGGTTAGGGTTAGGTTTTAGGGTTAGGGTTAGGGTTATGGTTAGGGTAAGGGTTAGGGCTAGTGTATGGTTAAGTGTTAGGCTTAGGGTTAAGGTTAGGGTTAGGGTAAGGGTAAGTGTTAGGGTTAGGGTTAGGGTTAGGGATAGGGATAGGTTTAGGTTTAGGGTTAGGGTTACGGTTAGGGTAAGGGTAAGTGTTAGGGATAGGGTTAGGTTTAGGGTTAGGATTAGGGTAAGGGTAAGGGTTAGGTTTAGGTTTAGGGTTAGGAGTTAAGGTTAGGGTTCTGGTTCGGGTTTGTTTAGGATTAGGGTTAGGGTAAGGGTTAGGGTTTTGGGTTAGGGTTAGGGTTAGGGTAAAAGTTAGGGTTAAAGTAAGAGTTAGAGTTAGCGCTGGGGTTACGGTAAGAGAAAGTGTTAGGGTTAGGGGTAGGGTTAGCGTTAGGGATAGGGTAAGGTTAAGGGTTAGGTTAGGGTTAGGGTTAGGTTTAGGGATGGGTTTAAGGTTAGGGTTAGGGTTAGGGTAAGGGTAAGGGTTAGGGTTAGGGTAGGGTTAGGGTAAGTGTTAGGGTTAGGGTTAGTATTAGGGTAAGCGTAGGGTTTAGGGTTAGTTAGGGTTAGGGGTTAGGGTTAGGGTTAGGGTTGTGGTTAAGGTAAGGGTAATGGATAGAGATAGGGTTATGGTTAAGGTTAGGGTAAGGTTTAGGGTTAGGGTTAGGGTTAGGGTTAGGGTTAGGGTAAGGGTAAGGGTTAGGATTATGGTTAGGGTTAGGGTTGGCATTAAGGTTAGGGTAGGTGTTATGATTAGGGTTAGGGTTAGGGTAAGGATTAGGGTAAAGGTAAGGGTAAGGGTTAGGGTTAGGGTTTGGGTTAGGGTTACAGTTAGGGTTACGGTTAGGGTTAGGGTAAGGGTAAGGGTTAGGGTTAGGTTTAGGGTTAAGCTTAGGGTAGGGTTAAGGTTAGGGTAAGGGTTAGGTTTAGGGTTAGGGTTAGAGTGAGGGTTAGGGTTAGGTTAAGGGTAAGCGTTAGGATTAGGTTTAGGGTTAGGGTTATGGTAAGGATTAGGGTTAGGGTTGGGGTCAGGGTAGGGGTTAGTTTTAGGTTTAGGGTTAGCATTAAAGTTAGGGTTACGGTTAGGGTAAGGCTAAGGGTTAGGGTTAGAGTTAGGGTTAGGGTAAGGTTAAGGATTAGGGAAAGTGTAAGGGTTAGGGTTTGGGTTAGGTTTAGGGTTAGGGTTAGGGTAAGAGTAAGGGTTAGGGTTAGGGTAAGTGTAAATGTTAGGGTTAGGTTTAGGGTTAGGGTTAAAGTTAGGGTTAGTTTAGGGTTAGGGTTAGCGTTAGGGTTAGGGTAAGGTTTAGGTTAGGCATACGGTAAGGTGTAGGTTTATGGTTAGGGTAAGGGTAAGTGTTAGGAATAGGTTTAGGGTTAGGTTTACGGTTAGGCTTAGGGTAGGGTAAGGGTAAGTGTTAGCGTTAGGGTTAAGATAAGGGTAAGGGTAAGGGTTAGTGTTATTGTAAGGGTTAGGTTTATGGTTAGGGTTAAGTTAAGGGTAAGGGTTAGGGTTATGGTAAGGGTAAGGGTTAGGGTTAAGGTTAGGTTTAGGGTTAGGGTTAGGGTAAGGGTTAGGGTTAAGGTAAGGGCAAGGGTTAGAATAAGGGTAACGGTATGGGTTAGGGTTAGGGTTAGGGTAAGGGTTAGGGTTAGGGTTAGGGTAAGGGTTAGGTGAGGGTTACGGTTAGGGTTAGAGTGAGGGTTAGGGTTAGGGTAAGGGTAAGGGTTAGGGTTAGGGTTAGGGTTAGGGTGAGGGTAAGGATTAGGGTTAGGGTTAGGGTTGGGGTTAGGATAAGGTTTATGGTTAGGGCTAGGTTTAGGTTTAGGGTTAGGGTTAGTGTTAGGGTAAGGGTAAGAGTTAAGTTTAGGGTTAGGATTAGGGTTAGGGGTTAGGTTTAGGGTTAATGTTACGGTAAGGGTAAGGGTAAGGGTAAGTGTTAGGGTTAGGGGTAGGGTAAGGGTAAGGGTTAGGGTTAGAGTAAGGATAAGTATTTGGGTTAGGCTTAGGGTTAGTGTTAGGGCAGGTTAAGGGTAAGTGTTAGGGTTAGGGTTAGGGAAAGTGTAAGGGTTAGGATTAGGGTTAGGGTTAGGGTTAGGTGTTAGGCTTAGGGTTAGGGTTAGGGTTAGAGTTAGGGTAAGGGGAAGGGTTAGGTTTAGGGTAAGGGTTAGGTTAGGGTTACGGTAAGGTGTAGGTTTAGGGTTACGGTAAGGGTAAGTGTTAGGTATAGGGTTAGGGTTAGGTTTACAGTTAGGCTTAGGGTTAGGGTAAGGGTAAGTGTAACCGTTAGGGTTAAGGTGAGGGTAAGGGTTCGGGTTAGGGTTAGGGTTAGGTTTAGGGTAAGTGTAAGGTTTAGGGTTAGGGTTAGTGTTAGGGTTAGGGTAAGTGTAAGGGTTAGGGTTAGGGTTAGGGTAAGGTGTATGGTTAGGTTTAGGGTAAGGGTAAGTGTTAGGGATAGGGTTTGGGTTAGGTTTACGCTTAGGCTTAGGGTTAGGGTAAGGATAAGTGTTAGCGATAGGGTTAAGGTAAGGGTAAGGGTTAGGGTTAGGGTTAGGGTAAGGGTTAGGGTAGGTTTAGGATAAGGGTAAGGTTTAGAGTTAGGTTTAGGATTAGGGTTAGGGTAAGGGTAAGGGTTAGAGTTAGGGTTAGTGTTAGGGTTAGGGTTAAGTTTAGGGTTAGGGTTAGGATTAGGGTAAGGGTTAGGGTTAGGGTTAGGGGTTAGGGTTATGGTTAGGGTTAAGGTTAGGGTATGGGTTAGGGTTAGGGTTAGGGGTTAGGTTTTGGGTTATGTTTAATGTAAGGGTAAAGGATAGGGATATGGTTAGGGTTAGGGTTAGGAAAAGGTTTAGGGTTATGGTTAGAGTTAGGGTAAGTGTAAGGGTAAGGGTTAGGGTTAGGGTTGGGGTTAGGTTTAGGGTTAGGGTTAGGGTAAGCGTTAGGGTTAGGGTTAGGGTTAGGTTTACAGTTAAGTTTAGGGTTAGGTTTAGGGTTAGGGTACGGGTTAGGTTTAGGGTTAGGTTTAGGGTAAGTATTAGGGTTAGGGTTAGGGTTAGGGTTAGGGTAAGGGTAAGTGTAAGGGTTAGGATTAGGGTTAGGGTTAGGGTTAGGTGTTAGGGTTAGCATAAGGGTTAGGTTTAGGGTTAGGGTTAGCGTAAGGCTAAGGGTTAGGGTTAGGGTTTGGTTTAGGGTGAGGTTTAGGGTTAGGGTTAGGGTAAGCATAAGTGTTAGGGTTAGGTTTAGGGTTAGGGTTAAAGTTAGGGTTAGTTTAGGATTAAGGTTGGGTTAGGGTTAGGGTTTAGCTTAGGATTAGGGTTAGGGTTAGGGTAAGGGTTAGGGTTAGGGTTAGGGTAAGAGTTAGGTTAGGGTTACGGTTAGGGTTAGAGTGAGTGTTAGGGTTAGGGTAAGGGTTAGGGTTAGGTTTAGGGTTAGGGTGAGGGTAAGGATTAGGGTTAGGGTTAGGGTTAGGGTTAGGGTTAGGATTAGGTTTATCGTTAGGGCTAGGTTTAGGTTTAGGGTTAGGGTTAGTGTTAGGGTAAGGGTAAGAGTTAAGGTTAGGGTTAGGATTAGGGTTAGGGGTTAGGTTTAGGGTTAGGGTTACGGTAAGATTAAGGGTAAGTGTTAGGGTTAGGGTTAGGGTAAGGGTAAGGATTAGGGTTAGAGTAAGGATAAGTATTTGGGTTAGGCTTAGGGTTAGTGTTAGGGTAGGGTAAGGGTAAGTGTTAGGGTTAGCGTTAGGGAAAGTGTAAGGGTTAGGATTAGGGTTAGGGTTAGGGTTAGGTGTTAGGCTTAGGGTTAGGGTTAGGTTTAGGGTTAGGGTTAGGGTAAGGGTAAGGGTTAGGGTTAGGGATTGGTTTAGGGTTGTTTTTAGGGGTGGGTTAGGGTAAGGGTTAGGGTTAGGTTTAGGGTTAGGGTTAAAGTTAGGGTTAGTTTAGGGTTAGGGTTAGGGTTAGGGTAAGGGTAAAGGTTAGGGTTAGGGTTAGGGTTAAGCTTAGGGTTAGGGTTAGGTTTAGGATAAGGGTTAGGGTTAGGGTAATGGTTAGGGTTAGGGTTAGGGTTAGGGTTAGAATGAGGGTTAGGGTTAGGGTAAGGGTAAGGGTTAGGATTAGGTTTAGGTTTAGGGTTAGGGTAAGGATTAGGGTTAGGGTTGGGATTAGGTTAAGGCTTAGTTTTAAGTTTAGGGTTAGCATTAAATTTAGGGTTAGGGTTAGGGTAAGGCTAAGGGTTAGGGTTAGAGTTAGGGTTAGGGTGAGGTTAAGGGTTAGGGAAAGGTTAGGGTTACGGTTAGGTTTATGGTTAGGGTTAGGGTAAGAATTTGGGTTACGGTTGGGGTTAGGGTAAGGGTTAGGGTTAGGTTTAGGGTTAGCA
The DNA here is from genome assembly GCA_024803745.1 of Megascapheus bottae. NCBI lineage: Eukaryota > Metazoa > Chordata > Mammalia > Rodentia > Geomyidae > Megascapheus > Megascapheus bottae. The sequence continues at coordinate 6,625,312 of JANJXV010000038.1, read as the reverse complement.
TTAAATTTAGGGTTATGGTTAGGTTAAGGCTAAGCGTTAGGGTTAGACTTAGGATTAGGGTAAGGGTAAGGGTTAGGGTAAGGGTTAGGGTTAGGGTTAGGGTTAGATTTGGGGTTAGGGTTAGGGTAAGGGTAAGGGTTAGGGTTAGGGGTTAGGTTTATGGTTAGCGTTAAGGTTAGGGTAAGGGTTAGGGTTAGGGTTACGGGTTAGGTTTAGGGTTATGGTTAATGTAAGAGTAAGGAATAGGGATAGGGTTAGGGTTAGGGTTAGGATAAGGTTTAGGGTTAGGGTTAGGGTTAGGGTTAAGTTAAGTGTAATGGATAGGGATAGGGTTAGGGTTAGGGTTAGGGTAAGGTATACAGTTAGGGTTATGGTTAGAGTTAGGTTAAGGGTAAGGGTAAGATTTAGGTTTAGGCTTAGGGTCAGGTTTAGGGTTAGGTTTAGGTTAAGGGTTAGGGTTAGGTTTAGGGTTAGGTTTACAGTTAAGGTTAGGGTTAGGTTTACAGTTAAGGTTAGGGTTAGGTTTAGGGTTAGGGTTAGGGTAAGGATTAGGGTTAGGGTTAGGGTTAGGGTTAGGGTAAGCGTAAGTGTTAGGGTAAGGTTTAGGGTTAAGGTTAAAGTTAGGGTTAGTTTAGGTTTAGGGTTAGGGTTAGGGTTTAGGTTAGGGTTAGGGTTAGGGTTAGGGTAAGGGTTAGGGTTAGTTTAGGGTAAGGGTTAGGTTAGGGTTACTGTTAGGGTTAGAGTGAGGTTTAGGGTTAGGGTAAGGGTAAGGGTTAGTGTTAGGGTTAGGGTGAGGGTAAGGATTAGAGTTAGGGTTAGGGTTAGGCTTATGGTTAGGGCTAGGTTTAGGTTTAGGGTTAGGGTTAGGGTTAGGGTAAGGGTAAGGGTTAGGGTTAGGATTAGGGTTAGAATAAGGGTTAGGGTTAGGGTTAGGATTAGGGTAAGGGTAAGGGTAAGGGCTAAGGTCAGGTTTAGGGTTAGGGTTAGGGGTTACGGTTAGGTTTAGGGTTAGGGTGATGGTTATGGTTTGGGTTAGGTAAGGTTAAGTGTTAGGGTTAGGGTTAGGGTAAGGGTAAGCGTTAGGGTTATGGTTAGGGTTATGTTTAGATTTAGGTTTGGGGTTAGGGTTAGGATTAAGGTAAGGGTAAGTGTTAGGGTTAGGGTTAGGATTAGGGTTAGGGTTAGGGTAAGGGTAAGGGTTAGGATTATGGTTATGGTTAGGTGTTAGGCTTAGGGTTTGGTTTAGGGTAGTGTTAGGGTAAGGATAAGGGTTAGGGTTAGTGTTTGGGTTAGGGTTAAGTTTAGGGTTAGGGTTAGGGTAAGGGTAAGTGTTAGGGTTAGGGTTAGGGTAAGGGTTAGAGATATGGTTAGGGTAAGTGTTAGGGTTAGGGTTAGGGTAAGAGTAAGGGTTAGGTTTAGGGTTATGGTTAGGTTTGGGGTTGGGGTTAAGGTTAGGGTTAGGGTTAGGGAAAGGGTTAGGGTTAGGGTTAGGGTTAGGATAAGGTTTAGGGTTAGGGTTAGGGGTTAGGTTTATGGTTATGGTTAAGGTAAGGGTAAGGGATAGGGATAGGTTTAGGGTTAGAGTTAGGATAAGTTTTAGGGTTAGGGTTAGGGTTTTGGTTAAGGTAAGGGTAATGGACAGGGATAGGGTTAGGGTTCTAGTTAGGTTAAGGGTAAGGGTTAGGTTTAGGGTTAGGGTTAGGGTAAGGGTAAGGTTAAGGGTTAGGGTTTGTGTTAGGGATAGGTTTAGGGTTAGGGTTAGGGTAAGGGTAAGGGTTAGAGTTAGGTTTAGTTTTACAGTTAGGTTAGGGTTAGGTTAGGGTTAGGGTAAGGGTAAGGTTTAGGGTTAGGGTTAGGGTAAGGGTAAGGGTAAGGGTTATGGTTATGGTTAGGGTTATGGTTAGGGAAAGGGCTAGGGTAAGGGTTAGGGTTAGGGTTAGGGTAAGGGTTAGTGTTGGGGTTAGGGTAAGGGTAAGGTTTAGGGTTAGGTTTAGTGTTGGGGTTACAGTTAGGGTTAGGGTTAGGGTAAGGGTAAGGGTTAGGGTTAGGATTAGGGTTAGGGTAAGGATTAGGGTTAGGGTTAGGGTAAAGGTAAGGGTTAAGGTGAGGGTTAGGGTTAGGGTTAGGGGTTAGGGTTAGGGTTAGGGTTAAGGTAAGGTTTAGGGTGTGGGTTAGGTAAGGTTAAGTGTTAGGGTTAGGGTTAGGGTTAGGGATAGGGTTAGGGTAAGGGTAATCGTTAGGGTTATGATTAGGGTTATGTTTAGATTTAGGTTTAGGGTTAGGGTTAGGGTTAGGGTAAGGGTAAGTGTTAGGGTTAGGGTTAGGATTAGGGTAAGGGTTAGGGTAAGGGTAAGCGTTAGGATTAGGCTTATGGTTAGGGGTTATGGTTTGGGTTAGTATTTGGTTTAGGGTAGGGTTAGCGTAAGGGTAAGGGTTAGGGTTAGTGTTTGGGTTAGTGTTAAGTTTAGGGTTAGGGTTAGGGTAAGGGTAAGGTTTAGTGGTAGGGTTAGGGTAAGGGTTAGGGATATGGTTAGGGTAAGTGTTAGGGTTAGGGTTAGGGTAAGGGTAAGGATTGCTTTTATTGTTATGGTTAGGTTTTGGGTTGGGGTTAAGGTTAGGGTTAGGGTTAGGTTTAGGATAAGGTTTAGGGTTAGGGTTATGGTTGGGCTTAGGGTTAGGGTTAGGGTTACATTTAGGGTTAAGTTTAGGGTAAGGATAAGGGTTAGGTTTAGGGTTAGGTTTAGGATTAGGGTAAAGATTAGTGTTAGGGTTAGGGTTAGGGTTTGGGTAAGGGTGAGTTTAGGGTTAGGGTTAGGGTTAGGTTTAGGGTTGTGTTTAAGGTAAGGGTAAGGGACAGGGATAGGGTTAGGTTTAGGTTTGGATAAGGTTTAGGGTTATTGTTAGGGTTATGGTTAAGGTAAGGGTAATGGATAGGGATAGGGTTAGGATTAGGTTTAGGGTAAGGTTTAGGGTTAGGGTTACGGTTAGGGTTCCGTTTAGGGTTAGGGTTAGGGTAAGGGTAAAAGTTAGGTTTAGGGTTAGGGTTAGGGTAAGGGTTAGGGTTAGGGTTAGGGTTAGAGTAAGGGTAAGTGTTATGGTTAGGTTTAGGTTAAGGGTAAGTGTTTGTTTAGGGTTAGGGTTAGAGTAAGATTAAGTATTTGGGTTAAGCTTAGGGTTAGGGTTAGTGTAAGGGTAAGGGTAAGTGTTAGGGTTAGGGCTAGGGTTAGGGAAAGTGTAAGGGTTAGGATTAGGGTTAGCGTTAGGGTTAGGTGTTAGTGTTAGGATTAGGGTTAGGATTAGGGTTAGGGTTAGGGTAAGGGTAAGGGTTAGGTTTAGGGTTAAGCTTGGGGTTACGGTTAGGTTTAGGGTTACGGTTAGGGTTAGGGTTAGGGTAAGGGTTAGGGTTAGGGTTAGGGTTAGGGTTAGGTTTACAGTTAAGGTTAGGGTTAGGTTTAGGGTTAGGGTAAGGATTAGGGTTAGGGTTAGGTTTAGGGTTATTGTAAGGGTAAGTGTTAGGGTTAGGGTTAGGGTTAGGGAAAGTGTAAGGTTTAGGATTAGGGTTAGGGTTAGGGTTACGTGTTAGGGTTAGCGTAAGGGTTAGGTTTAGGGTTACGGTTAGTGTAAGGGTAAGGGTTTGGTTTAGGGTTTGGTTTAGGGTGAGGTTTAGGGTTAGGGTTAGGGTAAGCGTAAGTGTTAGGGTTAGGTTTAGGGTTAGGGTTAATGTTAGGATTAGTTTAGGGTTAGGGTTAGGGTTTAGCTTATGGTTAGGGTTAGGGTTAGGGTTAGACTAAGGGTTAGGGTTAGGGTTAGGGTAAGGGTTAGGTTAGGGTTACGGTTTGGGTTAGAGTGAGGGTTAGGGTTAGGGTAAGGGTAAGTGTTAGGGTTAGGGTAAGGGTTAGGGTAAGGGTTAGGGTTAGGGTTAGGTTTACAGTTAAGGTTAGGATTAGGGTAAGTGTAAGGGTTATGATTAGGTTTAGGGTTAGGGTTAGGGAAAACATTAGGGTTAGGGTTGTGGTTAGGGTAAGGGTTAGGGTGAGGTTTAATGTTAGCATTAAAGTTAGGATTAGGGTTAGGGTAAGGCTAAGGGTTAGGGTTAGAGTTAGGGTTAGGGTAAGGCTAAGGGTTAGGGAAAGGGTAAGGGTTAGGGTTAAGTTTAGGGTTAGGGTTAGGGTAAGGATTAGGGTTAGGGTGGGGGTTAGCGTAAGGTTTAGGGTTAGGTTTAGGGTTATCATTAATGTTAGGGTTAGGGTTAGGGTAAGGGTAAGGGTTAGGGTTAGAGTTAGGTTTAGGGTAAGGGTAAGGTTTAGGGTTAGGGTTAGGGTTACGGTTACGTTTAGGGTTAGGGTTAGGATTAGAATAAGGGTAAGGGTTAAGGTTAGGGGTTAGGATTATGGTTAGGGTTAAGGTAAGTTTAAGGGTAAGGGTTAGGGTTAGGGGTTAGTTTTAGGGTTATGGTTCAGGTAAGGGTAAGGGATAGGGATAGGGTTAGTGTTAGGGTTAGGGTTAGGATAAGGTTTATTGTTAGGGTTAGTGTTAGGGTTATGGTTAAGTTAAGGGTAATGGATAGGGATAGATTTAGGGTTAGGGTTAGGGTAAGGTTTAGGGTTCGGGTTAGGTTTAAGGTTAGGGTTAGGGTAAGGTTTAGGGTTAGGGTTAGGGTTAGGGTTAGGGTTAGGGTGAGGGAAAGGGCTACTGTAAGGTTCAGGGTTAGGGTAATGGTTAGGTTTAGGGTTAGGGTAAGGGTAATATTTAGGGTTAGGTTTAGTGCTGGGGTTAAAGTTAGGGTTAGGTTTAGGGTAAGGGTAAGGTTTAGGGTTAGGAATAGTGTTAGGGTAAGAGTTAGGGTTAGGGTTAGGGTTAGGTTAAGGGTAAGGATAAGGTTTAAGGTTAGGGTTAGGGTTAGGTTTAGGGGTTAGGGGTAGGGTTAGGGTTAGGTTTAGGGTAAGGTTAGGGTTTGGTTTAGGTAAGGTTAGTGTTAGCGTTAGGGTTAGGGTTAGGGTAAGGGTAAGCGTTAGGGTTATGGTTAGGGTTAGGTTTAGATTTAGGTTTAGGGTTATGGTTAGAGTTAGGGTAAGGGTAAATGTTAGGGTTAGGGTTAGGATTAGGGTTAGGGTTAGGGTAAGGGTAAGGGTTAGGATTAGGGTTATGGTTAGGGGTTAGGGTTAGGGTTAGGGTTTGGTTTAGGGTATGGTTAGGGTAAGGGTAAGGGCTTGGTTAGTGTTTGCGTTAGGGTTAAGTTTAGGTTTAGGGTTAGGGTAAGGGTAAGGTTTAGGGTTAGGGTTAGGACTAGGTTTAGGGTTGGCGTTAAGGTTACGGTTAGGATAAGGGTTAGGGTTAGGGTTAGGGTTAGGTTTAGGGTTAGGGATAGGGTAAGCATAAGTGTCAGGGTTAGGGTTATGGTTAGGGTTAGCCTTAGGGTACGGGTAAGGATTAGGGTTAGGGTTAGGGTTAGGGTTAGGGTAAGGGTAAGTGTTAGGGTTAGGGTTAGGGAAAGTGTAAGGTTTAGGATTAGGGTTAGGGTTAGGGTTACGTGTTAGGGTTAGCATAAGGGTTAGGTTTAGGGTTACAGTTAGTGTAAGGGTAAGGGTTTGGGTTAGGGTTTGGTTTAGGGTGAGGTTTAGGGTTAGGGTTAGGGTAAGCGTAAGTGTTAGGGTTAGATTTAGGGTTAGGGTTAATGTTAGGGTTAGTTTAGGGTTAGGGTTAGGGTAAGGGTAAGTGTTAGGGTTAGGGTTAGGGTTTAGCTTAGGGTTAGGTTTAGGGTTAGGGTTAGACTAAGGGTTAGGGTTAGGGTTAGGGTAAGAGTTAGGTTAGGGTTACGGTTTGGGTTAGAGTGAGGGTTAGGGTTAGGGTAAGGGTAAGTTTTAGGGTTAGGTTTAGGGTTAGGGTGAGGGTGAGGATTAGGGTTAGGGTTAGGGTTAGGGTTATGGTTAGGGCTAGGTTTAGGTTTAGGGTTAGGGTTAGGGTTAGGGTTAGGGTTAGGCTAAGGGTTAGGTTTAGAGTTAGGGTTAGGGTAAGAGTAAGGGTTAGGGAAATGGTAAGGGTTAGGTTTAGGTTTAGGGTTAGGGTTAGGTAAGGATTAGGGTAGTGTTCGGGTTAGGGTAAGGGATAGGGTTAAGTTTAGGGTTAGCATTAAAGTTAGGTTTAGGGTTAGGGTAAGGCTAAGGGTTAGGATTAGAGTTAGGGTTAGGGTAAGGGTAAGGGTTAGGGTTAGGTTTAGGTTTAGGGTTAGGGTTAGGGTAAGGGTAAGGGTTAGAGTTAGGGTTAGTTTTAGGTTTAGGGTTAAGTTTAGGATTAGGGTTAGGATTGGGATAAGGTTAAGGGTTAGGGTTAGGGGTTAGGGTTATGGTTAGGGTTAAGGTAAGAGTAAGGGTTAGGGTTAGGTTTAGGGGTTAGGTTTAGGGTTATGGTTAAGGTAAGGGTAAGGGATAGGGATAGGGATAGGGTTTGGGTTAGGGTTTGGGTAAGGTTTGGGGTTAGAGTTACGGTTATGGTTAATGTAAGGGTAACGGATTGGGATAGGGTTATGGTTAGGGTTAGCGTAAGGATTAGGGTTAGGGTTAGGGTTAGGGATAGGGTAAGGTAAGGGTTAGGGTTAGGTTTAGGGTTAGGGTAGTGGTTAGGTTTAGGGTTAGGGTTAGGGTAAGTGTTAGGTTTAGGGTTAGGGTAAAGGTAAGTGTTAGGGTTAGGGTTAGGGTTAGGGAAAGTGTAAGGGTTAGGATTAGGGTTAGGGTTAGGGTTCGGTGTTATGGTTAGGGTTAGGGTTAGGTTTAGGGTTACGGTTAGGGCAAGGGTAAAGTTTAGGGTTAGGGTTTGGTTTAGCGTGAGGTTTAGGGTTAGGCTTAGGGTAAGGGTGAGGGTTAGGTTTAGGTTTAGGGTTAGGGTTAATTTTAGGGTTAGATTAGAGTTAGGGTTAGGGTTAGGGTAAGGTTAGGGTTAGAGTTAGGGTAAGGGTTAGGGTTAGGGTTAGGGTTAGGGTTAGAGTGCGGGTTAGGGTTATGTTAAGGGTAAGGGTTATGATTAGGTTTAGGGTTAGGGTTAGGGAAAACATTAGGGTTAGGGTTGTGGTTAGGGTAAGGGTTAGGGTGAGGTTTAAGGTTAGCATTAAAGTTAGGATTAGGGTTAGGGTAAGGCTAAGGGTTAGGGTTAGAGTTAGGGTTAGGGTAAGGGTAAGGGTTAGGGAAAGGGTAAGGGTTAGGGTTAAGTTTAGGGTTAGGGTTAGGGTAAGAATTAGGGTTAGGGTGGGGGTTAGGGTAAGGTTTAGGGTTAGGTTTAGGGTTAGCGTTAATGTTAGGGTTAGGGTTAGGGTAAGGGTAAGGGTTAGGGTTAGAGTTAGGGTTAGGGTAAGGGTAAGGGTTAGGGTTAGGGTTAGGGTTACGGTTAGGTTTAGGGTTAGGGTTAGGATTAGGATAAGGGTAAGGGTTAAGGTTAGGGGTTAGGGTTATGGTTAGGGTTAAGGTAAGATTAATGGTAAGGGTTAGGGTTAGGGGTTAGTTTTAGGGTTATGATTCAGGTAAAGGTAAGGGATAGGGATAGGGTTAGTGTTAGGGTTAGGATAAGGTTTAGGGTTAGGGTTAGTGTTAGGGTTATGGTTAAGTTAGGGGTAATGGATAGCGATAGATTTAGGGTTAGGGTTAGGGTAAGGTTTAGGGTTCGGGTTAGGGTTAGGTTTAAGGTTAGGGTTAGGGTAAGGTTTAGGGTTAGGGTTAGGATTAGGGTTAGGGTTAGGGTGAGGGAAAGGGCTAGGCTAAGGTTTAGGGTTAGGGTAATGGTTAGGTTTAGGGTTAGGGTAAGGGTAATATTTAGGGTTAGGATTAGTGCTGGGGTTAAAGTTAGGGTTAGGTTTAGGGTAAGGGTAAGGTTTAGGGTTAGGATTAGTGTTAGGGTAAGAGTTAGGGTTAGGGTTAGGGTTAGGTTAAGGGTAAGGATAAGGTTTAAGGTTAGGGTTAGGGTTAGGGGTTAGGGTTAGGGTTAGGGTTAGGGTAAGGGTTAGGGTTTGGTTTAGGTAAGGTTAAGTGTTAGCGTTAGGGTTAGGGTTAGGGTAAGGGTAAGCGTTAGGGTTATGGTTAGGGTTAGGTTTAGATTTAGGTTTAGGGTTATGGTTAGAGTTAGGGTAAGGGTAAATGTTAGGGTTAGGGTTAGGATTAGGGTTAGGGTTAGGGTAAGGGTAAGGGTTAGGATTAGGGTTATGGTTACGGGTTAGGGTTAGGGTTAGGGTTTGGTTTAGGGTACGGTTAGGGTAAGGGTAAGGGTAAGTGTTAGGGTTAGGGTTAGAAATAGGCTTAGGTTTAGGGTTAGGTTTGGGGTTAGGGTTAGGGTAAGGGTAAGGGTAAGGTTAAGGTTAGGGTTAGGGTCAGGGTTAGGGTTAGGGTTAGGGTAAGGGTAAGGGTTATGGTTAGGGTTAGGGTTAGGGTTAGGTTTAGGCTTAGGGTTAGGTTTAGGGCAAGGGTAAGGTTTAGGGTTAGGGTTAGGGTTAAGGTTAGGGTTAGGGTTAGGACAAGAGTAAGGGTTAGGTTTAGGGTTAGGGTTAGGCTTAGGCTTAGGGGTTAGGGTAAGGGTTAGGTTTAGGGTTAGTGTTAAGGTAAGGGTAAGGGTTAGGGTTAGGCTTAAGGGTTAGGGTTAGTGTTAGGGTTAGGGTTAGGGTAACAGTAAGGTTTAGGGTTATTGTTAGGGCTAGGGGTAGGGTTAAGGTTAGGGTTAGGGTTAAGGTAAGGATAAGAGTTAAGTTTAGGGTTAGGGTTTGGGTTAGAGTTAGGGTAACTGTTAGGGTTAAGGTTAGGGTTAGGTTTAGGTTTAGGGTTAGGGTTAGGGTTAGGGTAAAAGTTAGGGTTAGGGTTAGGTTTAGGTTTAAGGTTAGGGTTAGGGTTACGGTAAGGGTAAGTGTTAAGGATAGGGTTAGGGTTAGCGTTAGATTTAGGGTAAGGGTTAGGGTTAGGATTAGGTTTAGGGTTAGGGTTAGGGTAAGGGTAAAGATTAGGGTTAGGTTTAGGGCTAGGTTTAGGGTTGGCGTTAAGGATAGGGTTAGGGTAAGTGTAAGGGTTAGGGTTAGGGTAAGGTTTAGAGTTAGGGTTAGGGTTAGATTTAGGGTTAGGGTTAGTTTTCGGGTTAGCGTTAGGGTAAGGGTAAGGGTCAGGGTTAGGGTTAGGGTTAAGGTAACGGTCAGGGTTAGGGTTAGGGTTAGGTTTAGGGTAAGAGTTACGTTAGGTTTAGGGTAAGGGTAAGGTTTAGGGTTAGGGTTAGGGTTTGGGTTAGAGTAAGGGTAAGCGTTAGGATTAGGGTTAGGGTTAGGTTTAGGGTTAGGCTTACGTTTAGGTTTAGGTTTAGGTTAAGGGTAAGGGTTAGATTTAGGTGTAGGGTTAGGGTTAGGGTAAGGGTAAGGGTAAGGTTTCGGGTTCGGTTTAGGGTTAGGTTTAGGGTTAGGGTTAGGATTAGGTTTAGGGTTAGGGTAAGTGTAAGGGTTGGGGTTAAACTTAGGGTTAGGGTTAGGTTTAGGGTTATGGTAAGGGTAAGGGTTTGGTTTATGTTTATGGTTAGGTTTACGGTTAGGGTTAGGGTTAGGGTTAGGGTTAGGGTAAGTATAAGTGTTAGGGTTAAGGTTAGGGTTAGGTTTAGGCTTAGGGTAAGGGTAAGGGTTAGGGTTAGGGTTAGAGTTACGGTAAGGGTAAGCATTAGGGTTAGGGTTAGGGTTAAGGTAAGGTTAAGGGTTAGGGTTAGGGTTAGGTTTAGGGTAAGAGTTAGGGTTAGGTTTAGGGTAGGGGTAAGGTTAAGGGTAAGGGTTAGGTTTATGTTTAGGATAAGGGAAAGGGTTAAGGTTAGGGTTAGGGTTACTGTTAGGTTTAGGGTTAGTGCAAGGGTAATGGTTAGGATTAGGTTTAGGGTTAGGGTTAGGGTTAGGGTAGGGGTTAGTTTAAGGGTAAGTGTTAGGTTTAGAGTTAGGGTGAGGATAAAGGTAAGGGTTAGGGTTAGGGTTAGGTTTAGGGTTTGGGTTTAGGGTTAGGGTTAGGTTTAGGGTTAGAGTTAGGGTAAGAGTAAGGGTTAGGGTGAGGGTTAGGGTTAGGGTTAGTGATAGGTTTAGGGATTTGATTAGGGTAAGTGCAAGGGTTAGGTTTCGGGTTAGGGTTAAGGTTAGAGAGGCTTAGAGTTAAGGTTATGGTAAGGGTTAGGGTAAGGGTTAGGGTAAGGTTTAGGGTTAGGTTTAGGGTTAGGGTTAGGTTTAGGGTTAGTGTTAAGGTAAGGGTAAGGGTTAGGGTTAGGGTTAGGGTTAGGATTAAGTTTAGGGTTAGGGATAGGGTTAGGGTTAGCGTAAGGGTTTGGGTAAGGGTTAGGGTAAGGTTTAGGGTTACGGTTAGGTTTAGGGTTAGGGTTAGAGTTACGTTTAGTGTTAGAGTAAGGGTAAGGGTCAGGGTTAGGGTTAGGGTTAAGGTTAAGTTAAGGGTTAGGTTTAGGGGTTAGGGATAGGGTTAGGGTAATTGTTAGGGTTGTGGTTAGGGTGAGGGTAAGGTTAGGGTTAGGGTTAGGGTTAAGGTAAGTGTTAGGGTTAAGATTAGGGTTCGGGTTAGGGTTAGGGTTAGGGTTAGGGTTAGGGTAAGGATTAGGGTTAGGGTTAGGGTTAGGGTTTGGGTAAGGGAAAGGGTTAGGGTTAGGGTTTGGAGTAGGTTTAGGGGTAGGTTTAGGTTTAGGGTTAGGGTTAGGGTAAGGGTAAGGGTTAGGATTAAGTTTAGGGTTAGGGTTAGGGTTAGGGTTAGGTTTAGGGTAAGGGTAAGTTTAAGGGTTAGGGTTAGGGTTAGGGTTAGGGTAAGGGAAAGGGTTAGGGATATGGTTAGGGTTAGGTTTAGGGTTAGGGTTAGGGTAAGAGTTAGGGTTATGGTTAGGGTTAGGGTAAGGTTAGGGTAAGGTTTAGGGTTAGGGTGAGGTTTAGGTGTAGGATTAACGTTACGGTAAGTCTAAGTGTTAGGGTTAGGGTTAGGGTTATGATAAGGGTAAGGGTTAGGGTTAGGGTTAGGGTTAGTGTTTGGGTTTAGGGTTAGGGTTAGTGATAGGTTTAGGGTTAGGGTTAGGGTAAGAGCAAGGGTTAGGTTTAGGGTTAGGTTTAAGTTTATAGTTAGGCTTAGGGTTAAGGTTAGTGTAAGGGTTAGGGTTAAGGTTAGTGTAAGGGTAAGGGAAAGGGTTAGGGTTATTGTTAGCGTTAGGTTTAGGGTTAGGTTAGGGTTAGGGTAAGGGTTAGGGTAAGGTTTAGGGTTAGGGTTAGGGTTAGGGTTAGTTTTAGGGTTAGTGTTAAGGTAAGGGTAAGGGTTAGGTTTAGGGTTAGTGATAATTTTAGGTTTAGAGTTAGGTTAGGGTTAGGTTAAGGGTTAGGGTTAGGGGTTATGGATAGGGTTAGGGTTAGGTTAAGGGTAAGTGTTAGGGTTAGGGTTAGGATTAGTGTTATGCTTAGGTTTAGGGTAAGGGTTAGGGTTAGGGTTAGGGTTAGGGTAAGGTTAGGTTTAGGGTTAGGGTTCGGGTAAGGGTTAAGTTTAGGGTTACGTTTAGGGTAAATGTTAGGGTTAGGGTTAGGTTTAGGGTAAGGGTTAGGGTTAGGGTTAGGGTTGGGGTAAGGGTAAGTGTTAGGGTTAGGTTAGGGTTAGGGTTAGGGTAAGTGTTAGGGTAAGGGTTAGGGTTAAGGTTAGGTTTAGGGTTGGGGTTAACTTTAGGGTTAGGGTTAGGGTAAGGGTAAGTGTTAGGGTTACGTTTAGTGTTACGTTTAGTGTTGGGGTTAATGTTAGGGTTAGGGAAAGGTTAGGGTTATTGTTACGGTTAGGTTTAGGGTTAGGTTAGGGTTAGGGTTAGGGTTAGGGTAAGGTTAAGGGTTAAGTTTAGGGTTGGGTTAGGGTTAGGGTTAGAGTTAGGTTTAGGGTAAGAATAAGGGTTAGGCTTAAGGTTAGCGTTAGGGTTATGGTTAGGGTTAGGTTTAATGTTAGGGTTAGGGTGAGGGTAAGGATAAGATTTAGGGTTAGGTTTAGGGATAGGGTTAGGGTAAGGGTAAGGGTTAGGGTTAGGGTTAGGGTAAGGGTAAGGTTTAGGGTTAAGTTTAGGGTAAGGGTTAGGTTTAGTGTTAGCGTTAGGGTTAGGGAAAGGGTAAGGATTAGGGTTAGGTTTAGGGTTAGGTTTAGGGCTAGGGTAAGGGTTAGGGTTAGGGGTCAGTTTAGGGTTAGGTTTACGGTTAGGGTTAAGGTAAGGGTAAGGCTTAGGGTTAGGGTTAGGTTTAGGGTTAAGGTTAGGGTTAGTGTTAGGGTAAGGATAAGGGTTAGGTTAGGGTTAGGGTTAGGGTAGGGTAAGGGTTATAGGGTTAGGGTTAGGATTAGGGTTAGGGTAAGTGTTAGGGTTAGGGTTAGGTTTAGGGTTAGGATTAGGGTTATGGTTAGGGTAAGGGTAAGGTATAGGGTTAGGTTTACGGTTACGTTTAGGTTTAGGGTAACGTTAAGGGTTAGGTTTAGGGGTAGGATTAGGGTAAGGGTTAGGGTTAGGATTAGAATAAGGGAAAGGTTACAGAAGTTTTAGGGTTAGGGGTAACGTTTAGGGTAAGGGTTAGGGTTAGGGTGGGGGTTAGGGTTAAGTTTAGGGTTAGGGTTAGGGTAAGGGTAAGGGTTAGGTTAGGGTTAGGGTTATGGTTAGGGTAAGGGTTAGGATTAGGTTTAGGGTTAGGTTTAGGGTTAGGGTTAGGTTTAGTGTTAGGGTTAGGGTAAGGGTTAGGGTTAGGGTTAGGGTTAGGGTTAGGGTTACGGTTAGGGTTAGGGTAAAGGTAAGGTTTAGGGTTAAATTTAGGGTTATGATTAGGTTTAGGGTTCTGGTTAGGGTTAGGGTTAGGAAAAGGAAAGGGTTAGGGCTAAGATTAAGTTTAGGGTTAGGGTTAGGGTTATGGTTATTGTTAGGGTAAGGGTAAGGATTAAGGTTAGTTTAGGGTTAGGGTTAGGGTAAGGGTAAGTGTTAGGTTAGGATTAGGGTTAGGTTTAGGGTTAGGGTTAAGGATAGGGTTCGGGTAAGGGTAATGTTTATGGTTAAGGTTAGGGTTATGGTTAGGTTTAGTGTTAGGGTTATGGTTAGGGTAAGGGTTAGGTTTAGGTTTAGGGTTAGTTTTAGGGTTAGGGTTAGGGTAAGGGTAAGGGTTAGGGTTAGGGTTAGTTTTAGGTTTAGGGTTAGGTTTATGGTTACAGTTAGAGTTAGGGTGAGGGTTAGGATAAGGGTATGCGTTATGGTTAGGGTTAGGTTTAGGGTTAGCGTTAGGGTCAGGGTAAGGGTTAGGGTTAGTTTTAGGGTTAAGGTAACGTTAAGGGTTAGGTTTAGGTTTAGGATTAGGTTTAGGGTAAGGGTTAGGGTTAGGTTTAGGGTAAGGGTAAGGGTAAGGTTTAGGGTTATGGTTAGGGTTAGGGTTAGGGTTAAGGTTAGGGGAAGGGTTAGGTTAAGACTTAGGGGAAGGTATAAAGTTAGGTTTAGGGTTAGGTTTAGGGTTAGTGGTAAGGTAAGTGTCAGGGTTAGGGTTAGGGTTAGGATTAAGGTTAGGGTTAGGTTTAGGGTTAGGGTAAGGGTTAGGGTAAGGGTTAGGGTAAGGTTTAGGGTTAGGGTTAGGGTTAGGGTTAGAGTTAGGTTTAAGGTTAGAGTAAGGGTAAGGGTTAGGGTTAGGATTAGGGTTAAGGTTTGGTTAATTGTTAGGGTTACGGTTTAGGGTTAGGGTTAGGGTTACGGTTAGGGTAAGGGTTAAGTTTAGGGTTAGGGTAAGGGTTAGGGTTAGTGTTAGGGTAAGTGTTAGGGTTAGGGTTAGGGTTAGGGTAAGGGTTATGTTTAGTGTTAGGGTTAGGTTTAGGGTTAGGGTTTGTGTTAGGGTAAGAGTAAGGGTTAGTGTTAGGTTAAGGTTTGGGTTAGGATTAGGGTTAGGGTAAGGGTAAGCATTATGGTTAGGTTTAGGGTTAGGGTTAGGCTAAGGGTAAGGGTTAAGTTTAGGGTTGGGTTAGGGTTAGGGTTAGGGTTAGGGTAAGTAGAAGGGATAGGGTTAAGTTTAGCATTAGGGTTAGGGTTAGGGTTAGGTTTAAGGTTAGGGTTAGGTTTACGTTTAGGTTTAGAGTTAGGGTAAGTGTTAGGGTAAGGTTTAGGGTTAGGGTTAGGTTTAGGGTAAGTGTTAGGTAAGGTTTAGGGTTAGGGTTAGGTTTAGGTTTGGGGTTAAGTTTAGGGTTAGGGTTAGGGTAAGGGTAAGGGTTAGGGTTAGGCTTTGCGTTAGGTTTAGTGTTGGGGTTTAGGTTAAGGTTAGGGTAAGGGTTAGGGTTAGGGTTAGGGTTAGGTTTAGGGTTAGGTTTAGGGTTAGGGTTAGGGTTAGTTTTAGGTTAAGGGTATGTGTTAGGGTTAGGGTTAGGGTTAGTTTTAGGGTTAGCGTTAGGGTAAGGGTAAGGATTAGGGTTAGGTTTAGGGTTAAGGTAAGGGTCAGGGTTAGGGTCAGGGTTAGGGTTAGGTTTAGGGTATGAGTTAGGTTTAGTTTTAGGGTTAAGGTTAGGTTTAGGGTTAGGGTTCGGGTTAGGGTAAGGATAAGGGTTAAGGTTAAGGTAAGGGTTAGGGTAAGGGTTAGGGTTAGCTTTAAGATTAGGGTTAGGGTGAGGGTAAGGGTAAGGTTTACGGTCAGGTTTAGGGTTAGGGTTATGGTAAAGGTAAGGTTAGGGTTAGGGTTAGGGTTAGGTTTAGGGTTAGGGTTAGGGTTAGGGTAAGGGTAAGGGTTGTGGTTAAGGTTAGGTGTAGGGTTAGGTTTAGGGTTAGGGTTAGGATGAGGTTAAGGATAAGATTTAGGGTTAGGTTTAGGGTTAGGGTTAGGGTAAAGGTAAGGGTTAGGGTTAGGGTAAGTGTTAGGGTAAGGGTTAGGTTTAGTGTTAGGTTTAGGTTTGGGGTTAAGTTTAGGGTTAGGGTTAGGGTAAGGTTTAGGTTTAGGGTTAGGGTTAGGGTAAGTGTTAGGGTTAGGGTTAGGGTTAAGTTTAGGTTAAGTGTAAGAGTTAGGGTTAGGTTTAGGGTTAAGGTTAGGTGTTAGGGTTAGGGTTAGGGTTAGGTTAAGGGTTAGGGTTAGGGTTAGGGTGAGGATAAGGGTTAGCGTTAGGGTTAGGGTTAGGGTTAGGGTAAGGGTTAGGGTTAGGGTTAGGGTAAGTGTTAGGGTTAGGGTTAGGTTTAGGGTTAGGGTAAGGTGTGGGGTAAGGTTTAGTGTTAGGGTTAGGGTAAGTGTTAGGTTTAGGGTTAGGGTTAGGGTAAGGTTTAGGGTTAGGGTTAGGGTTAGGGTAAGGGTAAGATTTAGGGTTAGGGTTAGGGATAGGTTTAGGGTTAGAGTTAGGGTTAGGGTTAGGATAAGGGTTAGGGTTGGGGTTAGGGTTACGGTTAGGGTAAGGGTAAGTGTTAGTGTTAGGGTTAGGGTTAGGTTAAGTGTTAGGGTAAGGGTTAGGGTTCAGGTTAGGGTTAGGGTTAGGATTAGGGTTAGTTTTAGTCTTAGGGTTAGGGTTAGGGTTAGGGTAGCGGTAAGTGTTAGGGTTCAGGTTAGGGTTAGGTTTAGGGTTAGGGTTAGGGTAAGCGTAAGGGTTAGGGTTAGGTTTAGGGGTAGGTTTAGGGTTAGGGTAAGTGTTATGTTTAGGTTTAGGGTTAGGTTTAGGTTTAGGTTTAGGGTTAGGGTTAGGGAAAGTAAGGGTTAGGGTTAAGTTTAGGTTTAGGGTTAGGGTTATGGTTAAGGTTAGGGTTAGGGTTCGGTAAGGGTAAGGGTTAGGGTTAGGTGTAGGGTAAGGGTTAGGGTTAGTGTTAGGGTTAGGTTTAGGGCTAGGGTAAGGGTTAGGGTTATGGTTAAGTTTAGGTTTAGGTTTAGGGTTAGGGTTAGGGTAAGTGTAAGGGTTATGGTTAGGTTTAGGGTAAGGTTAGGGTTACAGTTAGGGTTAGGATAAGGGTATGTGTTAGCGTTAGGGTTAGGGTTAAGATTAGCATTAGGGTAAGGGTAAGGGTTAGGGTTAGGGTTAAGTTAAGGGTAAGGGTTAGGGTTAGGGTTAGGGTTAGGATTAGGTTTAGGGTAAGGCTTAGGCGTAGGTTTAGGGTAAGGTTAAGGGTAAGGTTTGGGGTTATGTTTAGGCTTATGGTTAGGGTAAGGGTAAGGGTTAGGATTAGGTTTAGGTTTAGGGTTAGGTTTAGGGTTAGGGTAAGGTAAGGGTTAGGGTTAGGGTTAGGGTAAGGGTTAGGTGTAGGGTTAGGGTTAGGGTTAGGGTTAGGGAAAGTATAAGGGTTAGGGTTATGGTTAGGTTTAGGGTTAGGGTTACAGTTAAGGTTAGGGTTAGGTTTAGGGTAAGGTTAAGGGTTAGGTTTAGGTTTACTGTTAGGGTTAGGGTTAAGTTTAGGGTTAGGGGTTACGGTTAGAGTTAGGTTTAGTGTTAGGTTTAGGGTAAGAGTAAGGATAGGGTTAGGGATAGGGTTAGGGTTAGGGTTAGGTTTTGGGTTAGAGTTAGGGTTAGGGTAAGTGTAAGTGTTAGGGTTAAGGTTAGGGTTAGGTTTAGGTTTAGGGTTAGGGTTAGGGTTATGGTTAGGGTTAGGGTAAGGGTAAGGTTTAGGTTAGGGTTAGGGTTAGGGTTAGGGTAAGTGTTTGGATTAGGTTTAGTTTTAAGTATAGGATTAGAGTTAGGGTTAGTGTTAGGGGTAGGGTAAGGGTTAGGGTTAGGGTTAGGGTTAGGGTTAGTTTTAGGGTTAGGGTTAGGTTTAGGGTAAGGGTAAAGTTTAACGTTAGGGTTAGGGTAAGGGTAAGGGTTAGGTTAGGGTTAGGGTTATGGTTAGGGTAAGGGTTAGGATTAGGTTTAGGTTTATCTTTAGGATTAGGGTTAGGATTATTGTTAGGGGTAGGGTAAGGGTTAGGGTTAGGGTTAGGGTTAGGGTTAGTTTTAGGGTTAGGACTAGTGTTAGGTAAGGTTAAGGGTTAGGGTTAAGGTTAGGGTTAGGTTTAGGGTTAGGGTAAGGGTAAGGTTTAGGGTTTGGGTTAGGATTAGGGTTAGGGTTAGGGTTAGGGTTAGGGAAAGGATAAGGGTTAGGGTTAAGTTTAGGTTTAGGGTTAGGGTAAGGGTTAGGTTTAGGGTTAGGGTTAGGGTTAGGGTAAGGGTTAGGGTTAGGATTAGTTTTAGGGTTAGGGTAAGGGTAAGGGTTAGGGTTAGGGTTAGGGTTAGGTTTAGTGTTGGGGTTAAGTTTTTAGTTAGGGTAAGGTTAGGGTTTTTATAAGGGTTAGGATTAGGGTTAGGTTTATTGTTACAATTGGGGTTCAGGTTAGGGTTAGGGTAAGGGTGTGTGTTAAGATTAGGGTGAGGGTTAGGGTTACGTTTTGCATTAGGGTAAGGGTAAGGTTTAGGGTAAGGGTTAGTGTTAAGGTAAGGTTTAGGGTTAGGGTTAGGGTTCGGGTAAGGGTTAGGGTTAGGGTTAGGGTTAGGGTTAGGGTTGGGGTTAGGGTAAGGGTAAGTGTTAGGGTTAGGGTTAGGGTTAGGATAAGGGAAAGGTTAGGGAAGTTTTAGGGTTAGGGGTAAGGGTTAGGGTTAGGGTTAGGGTTAGGGTTAGGTTTAGGATTAGGGTTAGGTTTAGGGTTAGGGTAAGGGTAAGAGTTAGGTTAGGCTTTGAGTTATGGTTACGGTAAGGGTTAGGATTAGGTTTAGGGTTAGGTTTAGGGTTAGGATTAGGGTTAGTGTTAGGGTCAGGGTAAGGGTTAGGTTTAGGGTTTGGGTTAGGTTTAGGGTTAGGGTTACGGTTAGGGTTACGGTAAGGGTTATGGTTAAGTTTATGTTTAGGGTTTGGGTTAGGGTTAGTGTTAGGGTAAGTGTTAGGGTAAGTGTTATGGTTAGGTTTAGGGTTAGGTTTAGGGTAAGGGTAAGGGTAAGGGTTATGTTTAGGATTAGGGTTAGGTTTAGGATTAGGGTTAGGGTAAGGGTAAGGGTTAGGGTTAGGGTTAGGGTTAGGATAAGGGTAAGGGTTAGGGTTAGGGTTAGGGTAAGGGTAAGGGAAAGTGTAAGTGTTATGGTTAGGGTTAGGGTTAGGTTAAGGGTTAGGGTTAGGGATAGGATAAGGTTTAGCGTTAGGGTTAGGGGTAGGGTAAGGGTAAGTGCTAGGGTTAGGGTTAGGGTTAGGGTAAGGGTAAGGGTTAGGGTTAGGGTTGGGGTTAGGGTAAGGTTTCGGGTAACGTTTAGTGTTAGGTTTAGGGTAAATGTTAGGTTTAGGTTTAGGGTAAGGGTTAGGTTTAGGGTTAGGTTTAGGGTTAGGTTTAGGGTTAGAGTTAGGGTTAGGGTTAGGATAAGGGTTAGGGTTAGGGTTAGGGTTACGGTTAGGTTAAGGGTAAGTGTTAGTGTTAGTGTTAGGGTTAGGGTAAGTGTTAGGGTAAGGGTTTGGGTTCAGGTTAGGGTTAGGGTTAGGGTTAGGGTTAGTTTAAGGCTAGGGTTAGGGTTAGGGTTAGGGTAAGTGTAAGGGTTAGGGTTCAGGTTAGCGTTAGGTTTAGGGTTAGGGTTAGGGTAAGGGCAAGCGTTATGTTGAGGTTTAAGGTTAAGTTTAGGGTTAGGGTTAGGGTTAGGGTTAGGGAAAGTAAGGGTTAGGGTTAAGCTTAGGTTTAGGGTTAAGGTTAGGGTTAAGGTTAGGGTTAGGGTTGCGGTAATGGTAAGGGTTAGGGTTAGGTGTAGGGTTAGGGTTAGGGTAAGTGTAAGGTTTAGGGTTAGGGTTAGGATTAGGTTTAGGGTTAGAGTTAGGGTTAGGGTTAGGGTTAGTGTAAGGGTAAGATTTAGGGTTAAGCTTAGGGTAAGGGTTAGGTTTAGTGTTAGGGTTAGGGTTAGGGTTATGGAAAGGGTAAAGTTTAGGGTTATTTTAGGGTTAGGTTTAGGGCTAAGGTAAGGGTGAGGGTTAGGGTTAAGTTTAGGGTTAGGTTTACGGTTAGGGTTAAGGTAAGGGTAAGGGTTAGGGTTAGGGTTATGTTTAGGGTTAAGGTTAGGTTTAGTGTTAGGGTAAGGGTAGGGTTAGGTTTACGTTTAGGTTTAGGGTAACGGTAAGGGTTAGGTTTAGGGTTAGGGTTAGGGTAAGGGTTAGGGTTACGATTAGGATAAGGGAAAGGTTACAGAAGTTTTAGGGTTAGGGGTAAGGGTTAGGGTAAGGGTTAGGTTTAGGGTTCGGGTTAGGGTTAAGTTTAGGTTTAGGGTTAGGGTAAGGGTAAGGGTTAGGTTAGGGTTAGGGTTATGGTTAGGGTAAGGGTTAGGATTAGGTTTAGGGTTAGGTTTAGGGTTAGGGTTAGGGTTAGGGTTAGGGTTAGGGTTAGTTTAAGGCTTGGGTTAGGGTTAGGGTTAGGGTAAGTGTAAGGGTTAGGGTTCAGGTTAGCGTTAGGTTTAGGGTTAGGGTTAGGGTAAGGACAAGCGTTAGGGTTAGGTTTAGGGTTAGGTTTAGGGTAAGGGTAAGTGTTATGTTTAGGTTTAAGGTTAGGTTTAGGTTTAGGGTTAGGGTTAGGGTTAGGGAAAGTAAGGGTTAGGGTTAAGCTTAGGTTTAGGGTTAGGGTTAGGGTTAAGGTTAGGGTTAGGATTGCGGTAATGGCAAGGGTTAGGGTTAGGTGTAGGGTTAGGGTTAGGGTAAGTGTAAGGTTTTGGGTTAGGGTTAGGATTAGGGTTAGGGTTAGAGTTAGGGTTAGGGTTAGGGTTAGGGTAAGGGTAAGGTTTAGGGTTAAGGTTAGGTTAAGGGTTAGGTTTAGTGTTAGGGTTAGGGTTAGGGTTAGGGAAAGGGTAAGGGTTAGGGTTAGGTTTAGGATTATGTTTAGGGCTAGGGTAAGGGTTAGGGTTAGGGTTAAGTTTAGGGTTAGGTTTACGGTTAGGAAAGGGTTAGGGTTAGGGTTAGGTTTAGGGTTAAGGTTAGGTTTAGTGTTAGGGTAAGGATAAGGGTTAGGTTAGGGTTAGGGTTAGGTTAGGGTAAGGGTTAGGGTTAGGGTTAGGGTTAGGATTAGGGTTAGGATTAGGGTTATGGTTAGGGTAAGGGTAAGGTTTAGGGTTAAGGTTAGGGTTAGGGTTAGGGTTAGGGTTAGGGTTAGGGTTATGGTAAGGGTAAGGGTTAGGGTTAGGATTAGGATAAGGGTAAGGTTTAGGGTTAGGCTTACGGTTAGGGTAAGGGTAAGGGTTAGGTAGGGTTAGGGTTAGGTTTACGTTTAGGTTTAGGGTAATGGTAAGGGTTAGGTTCAGGGTTAGGGTTAGGGTAAGGGTTAGGGTTACGATTAGGATAAGGGAAAGGTTACAGAAGTTTTAGGGTTAGGGGTAAGGGTTAGGGTAAGGGTTACTGTTAGGGTTCGGGTTAGGGTTAAGTTTAGGGTTAGGGTTAGGGTAAGGGTAAGGGTTAGGTTAGGGTTAGGGTTATGGTTAGGATAAGGGTTAGGATTAGGTTTAGGGTTAGGTTTAGGGTTAGGGTTAGGGTTAGGGTTAGGATAAGGTTTAGGGTTAGGGTTAGGGTTAGGGTTAGGGTTAGGCTTAGGTTTAGGGTTAGGTTTAGGGTAACGGTAAGGTTTGGGTTAATTTTAGGGTTAGGGTTAGGGTAAGGATAAGGGTTAGGGTTAGGGTTATGGTTAGGTTTAGGGTTAGGGTTGGGGTTAAGTTAAGAGTAAGGTTTAGAGTTAAGGTTAGGGTTAGGGTTAGGCTTAGGGTTATGTTTAGGTTTAGGGTTAGGGTTAGGGTAAGGATTAGGTTTAGGGTTGGGATTAAGTTTAAGGTAAGGGTAATAGTTAGGGTTAGAGTTAGGGTAAGTGTTAGGGTTAGGGTTAGGGTTAGGTTTAGGGTTAGGGTAAGGGTTAGGGTAAGTGTTAGGGTAAGGGTTAGGGTTAGGGTTAGGTTTAGGGTTGGGATTAAGTTTTGGTAAGGGTTAGGGTAAGGGTAAGGGTAAGTGTTAGGGTTAGGGTTAGGTTTAGGGTTGTGTTTAAGTTTAGGGTTAGGGTAAGGGTTAGGGTTATTGTTACGGTTAGGTTTAGGGTTAGGTTTAGGGTTATGATTAGGGTTAGGGTTAGGTTTAGGGTAAGGGTGTGTGTTAGGTTTAGATTTAGGGTTAGGGTTCGTTTTAGGGTTAGCGTTAGGGTAAGGGTAAGGATTAGGGTTAGGTTTAGGTTTAAGGTAAGGGTCAAAGTTAGGGTTAGCGTTAGGGTTAAGTTTAGGGTATTAGTTAAGGTTCGGTTTAGGGTAAGGGTAAGGTTTAGGGTTATGGTTAGGGTTAGGGTTAGGGGAAGGTTAAGGGTTAGGGTTAGGGTTAGGGTTAGGTTAGGGTTAGGCTTAGGTTTAGGGTTAGGTTTAGGGTAAGGGTAAGGGTTAGAATGAATTTTAGGGTTAGGTTTAGGGTAAGGGTAAGGGTTAGGGTAAGTTTTAGGGTTAGGATAAGGGTATGGGTTAGGGTTAGGGATAGCGGTTACGTTTAGGGTTAGGGAAAAGGGTTAGGGTTATTGTTAGGGTTAGGATAAGGGTAAGGGTTAGGGTTAGGGTTAGGGGAAGGGTAAGTGTAAGGGTAAAGGTTTCGGGTTAGGGTTAGGTTAAGGGTTAGGGTTAGGGTTAGGGTTAGGATAAGGGTTAGCGTTAGGGTTAGGGTTAGGGTAAGGGTTAGGGTTAGGGTTAGGGTTAGGGTAAGTGTTAAGGTTAGGGTTAGGTTTAGGGTTAGGGTAAGGTGTAGGGTAAGGTTTAGTGTTAGGGTTAGGGTAAGTGTTAGGTTTAGCGTTAGGGTTAGGATAAGGTTTAGGGTTAGGGTTAGGGTTAGGGTAAGGGTAAGATTTAGGGTTAGGGTTAGGGATAGGTTTAGGGTTAGAGTTAGGGTTAGGGTTAGGATAAGGGTTAGGGTTAGGTTTAGGGTTACGGTTAGGGTAAGGGTAAGTATTAGTGTTAGGGTTAGGGTTAGGGTAAGTGTTAGGGTAAGGGTTAGGGTTCAGGTTAGGGTTAGGGTTAGGGTTAGGGTTAGTTTTAGTCTTAGGGTAGGGTTAGGGTTAGGGTAACGGTAAGTGTTAGGGTTAGGGTTAGGGTTAGGGTTAGGGATAGGGTTAGGTTTAGTGTTGGGGTTAAGGTTTTGGTTAGGGTAATGTTAGGTTTTTATAAGGGTTAGGATTAGGGTTAGGTTTAGTGTTACAATTAGGGTTCAGGTTAGGGTTAGGGTAAGGGTGTGTGTTAAGATTAGGGTGAGGGTTAGGGTTAGGTTTAGCATCAGGGTAAGGGTAAGGTTTAGGGTAAGGGTTAGGGTTAAGGTAAGGGTTAGGGTTAGGGTTAGTGTTCAGGTAAGGGTTAGGGTTAGGGTTAGGGTTAGGGTTGGTGTTAGGGTAAGGGTAAGTGTTAGGGTTAGGGTTAGGGTTAGGATAAGGGAAAGGTTAGGGAAGTTTTAGGGTTAGGGGTAAGGGTTAGGGTAAGGGTTAGGGTTAGGGTTAGGTTTAGGGTTAAGGTTAGGGTTAGGTTTAGGGTAAGGGTAAGGGTTAGGTTAGGCTTTGAGTTATGGTTACGGTAAGGGTTAGGATTAGGTTTAGGGTTAGGTTTAGGGTTAGGATTAGGGTTAGTGTTAGGGTCAGGGTAAGGGTTAGGTTTAGGGTTTGGGTTAGGTTTAGGGTTAGGGTTATGGTTAGAGTTACGGTAAGGGTTATGGTTAAGTTTATGTTTAGGGTTTGGGTTAGGGTTAGTGTTAGGGTAAGTGTTAGAGTTAGGTTTAGGGTTAGGTTTAGGGTAAGGGTAAGGGTAAGGGTTATGTTTAGGATTAGGGTTAGGTTTAGGATTAGGGTTAGGGTAAGGGTAAGGGTTAGGGTTAGGGTTGGGGTTAGGATAAGGGTAAGGGTTAGGGTTAGGG
>JANJXV010000038.1:6582500-6590000 GCA_024803745.1 Megascapheus bottae | reverse complement strand
TTTAGGGTTAGGGTTAGGGTTAGGGAAAGGATAAGGGTTAGGATTAGGGTTAGGGTTAGGGTTAGGGTTAGGATTAGGTTTAGGGTTAGGGTTAGGGTAAGGGTAAGGGTTAGGGTTAAGTTTAGGGTTAGGATTAGGGTTAGGGTAAGTGTAAGGGTTTGGGTTAGGCTTAGGTTTAGGTTTAGGATAAGGGTAAGGGTTAGCTTTAGGGTTAGGGTTAGGGTAAGGGTAAGGGTTAGGGTTAGGGTTAGGGTTAGGGTAAGGGTAAGGGTTAGGGTTAGGATTAGGGTTAGGGTTCGGGTAAGGGTTAGGGTTAGGGTTAGGGTTAGGGTTAGGTTTAGGGTTAGGGTTAGGGTAAGGGTAAGTGTTAGGGTTAGGGTTAGGTTTAGTGTTGGGGTTAATGTTAGAGTTAGGGTAAGGGTTAGGGTTAGGGTTAGGGTTAGGGTTAGGGTAAGGATTAGGTTTAAAGGTTAGAGTTGGTTTTAGGGTTAGGTTAAGGTTTAGGGTTAGGGTTAGGGTTATTATAAGGGTTAGGGTTAGGTTAGGTTAAGGTTTAGGTTTAGGGTTATGGTTAGGGTAAGTATTAGGTTTGGGTTAGGGGTTTGGGTTAGGGTAAGGGTTAGTGTTAGTTTTAGGGTTAAGGTAAGGGTAAGTGTTATTGTTAGGGTTAGGGTTACGTTCGGGTAAGGGTTAGGCTTAGGGTTAGGGTTAGGTTTAGGATTGGGTTTAAGGTTAGGGTCAGGGTTAGGGGAAGGGTAAGGGTTAGTGTTAGGGTTAGGGTTAGGGTTAGGGTAAGGGTAAGGGTTAGGTTAGGTTTAGGTATAGGGGTTACGGGTAGAGTTAGGTTTAGGGTTATGGTTAGGGTAAGGGTCAGTGATAGGGTTAGGGATAGGGTTAGGTTTAGGGTTAGGGTTAGGGTTAGGGTAAGGGTAAGGGTTAGGGTTAGGGTTAGGGTTAGGTTTAGGGTTGGGGTTAAGGTTTGGGTTAGGGTTAGGGTAAGGGTTGGGTTAGGGTTAGGGTTGGGGTTAGGATAAGCTTAAGTGTTAGGTATAGGTTTAGGGTTAGGATAAGGGTAAGGGTTGGGGTGAGGGTTAGGGTTAGGGGTTACAGTTAGGGTTAGGGTTAGGAGTTAGGGTTAGGGTTAGGGTAAGTGGTAATGATAGGGGTTAGGGTTAGTGTTAGAGTTAGTTTAAGCGTTGGGGTTAGGGTTAGGGTTATCATTAGGATAAGGGTTAGGGTTAGGGTTAGGGTAAGGGTAAGTATTAGTGTTAGGGTTAGGGTTAGGGTAAGGGTAAGTATTAGTGTTAGGGTTAGGGTTAGGGTTAGGGTAAGGGTTAGTGTTAGGGTTAGGGTTAGGTTTAGGATTGGGGTTAAGGTTAGAGTTAGGGTAAGGGTTAGGGTTAGGGTTAGGGTTAGGGATAGAGTTAGGGTTAGGGTTAGGGTTAGAGTAAGGGTAAGGTTTAGGGTTAGGTTTAGGTTAGGGTTAGGGTTAGGGTAAGAGTAAGGGTTAGTGTTAGGGTTAGGGTTAGGGTTAGGGTAAGGGTAAGGGTTAGGATAAACGTTAGGGTTAGGGTAAGGGTTAGGGTTAGTGTTAGGGTTAGGTTTATGTTTGCGGTTAGGGTAAGGGTAAGTGTTAAGTTTAGGGTTAGATTTAGTTTTGGGGTTAATGTTAGGGTTAGGGTATGGGTTAGGGTTAGGGTTTGGGTAAGGGTAAGTGTTAGGGTTAGGGTTAGGTTTAGTGTTGGGATTAAGGTTAGGGTTAGGGTAAGGGTTAGGTTTAGGGTTAGGGTAAGGGTTAGGGTTAGGGTTAGGTTTAGGGTAAGGGTAAGATTTAGGGTTAGGGTTAGGGTTAGGGTTAGATTTAGGGTTAGAGTTAGGGTTAGGGTTAGGATAAGGGTTAGGGTTAGGGTTAGGTTAGGGTAAGGGTAAGTGTTAGTGTTAGGGTTAGGGTTAGGGTAAGTGTTAGGGTAAGAGTTAGGGTTCAGGTTAGGGTTACGGTTAGAGTTAGGGTTAGTTTTAGGTTTAGGGTAAGGGTAAGTGTTAGGGTTAGGGTTAGGGTTAGGTTTATTGTTGGGGTTAAGGTTAGGGTTAGGTTAAGGTTAGGGTTTTTATTAGGTTTAGGTTTAGGGTTAGGCTTAGTGCTACAATTAGGGTTAAGGTTAGCGTTAGGGTAAGGATATGTGTTAAGTTTAGGGTGAGGTTTAGGGTTAGGTTTAGCATTAGGGTAGGGTTAAGGGTTAGGGTAAGGGTTAGGGTTAAGGGAATGGTAAGGGTTAGGGTTATGTTTAGGGTTAGATTTAGGGTACGGGTTAGGGTTAGGTTTAGGGTAAGGGTAAGGTTTAGGGTTAGGGTTAGGGTTAGGTTAAGGGTAAGGGTTAGGTTAGGGTTAGGTTTAGGGTTATGTTTACTTGTAGGGTAACGCTAAGGTTTAGGGTTAGGGTTAGGGTAAGGTTTAGGGTTAGGGTTATGGTTAGGGTTAGGGTTGGGTTTAGGGTTAGGTTAGGGTTAGGGTTAGGTTTGGGATAAGGGAAAGGTTAGGGAAGTTTTAGGGTTAGGGGTAAGGGTTAGGGTAAGGGTTAGGGTTAGGGTTAGGGTTAGGGTTAAGGTTAGGGTTAGGGTTAGGGTAAGGGTAAGGGTTAGGTTAGGGTTAGGGTTATGGTTAGTTTAAGGTTTAGGATTAGGTTTAGGGTTAGGTTTAGGGTTAGGGTTAGGGTAGTGTTAGGGTTAGGGTAAGGGTTAGGGTTAGGGTTAGGGTTAGGTTTAGGGTTAGGGTTAGGGTTAGGTTTGGGTAAGGGTAAGGGTTAGGGTTAAGTTTAGGGTTAGGGTTAGGGTTAGGGTAAGGATTAGGGTTAGGTTTAGGGTTAGGGTAAGGGTAAGGGTAAGGGTTAGGTTTAGGGTTAGGGTTAGGTTTAGTGTTAGGGTTAGGGTTAGGGTAAGGGTTAGTGTTAGGGTTAGGGTTAGGTTTAGCATTGGGGTTAAGGTTAGAGTTAGGGTAAGGGTTAGGGTTAGGTTTAGGGATAGAGTTACGGTTAGGGTTAGGGTTAGGGTAAGGGTAAGGGTTAGGGTTAGGGTTAGGTTAGGGTTAGGGTTAGGGTAAGAGTAAGGGTTAGTGTTAGGGTTAGGGTTAGGGTAAGGGTAAGGGTTAGTGTTAGGATAAGCGTTAGGGTTAGGGTAAGCGTTAGGGTTAGTGTTAGGGTTAGGTTTATGTTTACGGTTAGGGTAAGCGTAAGTGTTAGGTTTAGGGTTAGATTTAGTTTTGAGGTTAATGTTAGGGTTAGGGTATGGGTTAGGGTTAGGGTTAGGGTAAGGGTAAGTGTTAGGGTTAGGGTTAGGTTTAGTGTTGGGGTTAAGGTTAGGGTTAGGGTAAGGGTTAGGTTTAGGGTTAGGGTTAGGGTTAGGATTAAAGGTTAGAGTTAGTGTTAGGGTTAGGTTAAGGGTTAGGGTTAGGGTTAGGTTTAGGGTAAGGGTAAGATTTAGGGTTAGGGTTAGGGTTAGATTTAGGGTTAGAGTTAGGGTTAGGGTTAGGGTTAGGATAAGGGTTAGGGTTAGGTTTAGTTTAGGGTAAGGGTAAGTGTTAGTGTTAGGGTTAGGGTTAGGGTAAGTGTTAGGGTAAGAGTTAGGGTTCAGGTTAGGGTTAGGGTTAGGGTTAGGGTTAGTTTTAGGGTTAGGGTAAGGGTAAGGGTTAGGGTTAGGGTTAGGGTTAGGTTTAGTGTTGGGGTTAAGGTTAGGGTTAGGTTAAGGTTAGGGTTTTTATTAGGTTTAGGTTTAGGGTTAGGCTTAGTGCTACAATTAGGGTTAAGGTTAGGGTTAGGGTAAGGGTATGTGTTAAGTTTAGGGTGAGGTTTAGGGTTAGGTTTAGCATTAGGGTAGGGTTAAGGGTTAGGGTAAGGGTTAGGGTTAAGGGAATGGTAAGGGATAGGGTTATGTTTAGGGTTAGATTTAGGCTACGGGTTAGGGTTTGGTTTAGGGTAAGGGTAAGGTTTTGGGTTAGGGTTAGGGTTAGGTTAAGGGTAAGGGTTAGGTTAGGGTTAGGTTTAGGGTTATGTTTACTTGTAGGGTAACGCTAAGGGTTAGGGTTAGGGTTAGGGTAAGGTTTAGGGTTAGGGTTTGGGTTAGGGTTGGGGTTAGGGTTAGTTAGGGTTAGGGTTAGGGTTGGGATAAGGGAAAGGATAGGGAAGTTTTAGGGTTAGGGGTAAGGGTTAGGGTAAGGGTTAGGGTTAGGGTTAGGGTTAGGGTTAAGGTTAGGGTTAGGGTAAGGGTAAGGGTTAGGTTAGGGTTAGGGTTATGGTTAGGGTAAGGTTTAGGATTAGGTTTAGGGTTAGGTTTAGGGTTAGGGTTAGGGTAGTGTTAGGGTTAGGGTAAGGGTTAGGGTTAGGGTTAGGTTTAGGTTTAGGGTTAGGGTTAGGGTTAGGTTTGGGTAAGGGTAAGGGTTAGGGTTAAGTTTAGGGTTAGGGTTAGGGTTAGGGTAAGGATTAGGGTTAGGTTTAGGGTTAGGGTAAGGGTAAGGGTAAGGGTTAGGTTTAGGGTTAGGGTTAGGTTTAGTGTTAGGGTTAGGGTTAGGGTTAGGGAATGGATAAGGGTTAGGGTTAAGTTTAGGTTTAGGGTTAGGGATAGTGTTAAGTTTAGGGTTAGGTTTAGGGTCAGGGTAAGGTTTAGGGTTAGGTTTAGGGTTAGGGTTAGGGTAAGGGTTAGGGTTAGGGTTAGGGTTAGGGATAGGTTTTGGGTTAGGGTTAGGGTAAGTGTAGGGGTTAGGGTTAAGTTTAAGGTTAGGGTTAGGATTAGTTTTAGGGTTTGGGTAAGGGTAAGGGTTAGGGTTAGGGTTAGCGAAGGGTAAGTTTTAGAGTTAGGATTAGGGTTAGGGTTAGGGTTAGGGTAAGGGTAAGGTTAGGGTAAGGGTTAGGGTTAGGTTTAGGGTTAGGTTTGGGTTAGGGTTAGGGTTAGGGTAAGTGTAAGGGTTAGGGTTAAGGTTAGGTTTAGGGTTAGGTTTAGGTTTAGGGTTAGGGTTAGGTTTAGGGTTAGGTTTGGGTTAGGGTTAGGGTAAGTGTAATGGTTAGGGTTAAGGTAAGGGTTAGAGATAGGGTTAGGGATAGGTTTAAGTTTAGAATTAGGGTAAGGGTAAGGGTTAGGGTTAGGGTAAGGATTAGCGTTAGAGTTAGGGTAAGGGTTAGAGTTAATGTTAGGGTTAGTTAAGGGTAAGGGTTATGGTTATGGTTAGGGTTAGGGTAAGGGTTAGGGTTAGGGGTTAGGTTTAGGGTTAGGGTAAGGGTTAGGGTTAGTGTTAGGTTTAGGGTTAGGATTAGGATTAGGAGTAGGTTTAGGTTTAGGGTAAGGGTTATGTTAGGGTTAGGGTTAGGGTTAGGGTTAGGTTCAGAGTTCGGGTTAAGGTTAGGGTTAGGGTTCAGGTAAGGGTAAGGGTTAAGGTTAGGGTTAGGGTTAGGGTAAGAGTTAGAGTTAATGTTAGGGTTAGGTTAAGGGTAAGGGTTAGGGTTAGGGGTTAGTGTTATCGTTAGGGTTAGGATAAGGGTTAGGGTTAGGGTAAGGGTTAGGGTTAGGGTTAGGGTTAGGTTTAATGTTGGGGTTAAGATTAGGGTTAGGGTAAGGGTTAGGGTTTGTGTTAGAGTTAGGTTTAGGGTTAGGTTTAGGGTTACGGTTAGGGTTAGGGTTAGGGTTAGGGTAAGGGTATGTGTTAAGGTTAGGGTTAGGGTTAGGGTTAGGTTTAGCATTAGGGTAAGGGTAAGGGTTAGGATTAGGGTTAGGTTTAGGGTAAGGGGTAGGGTTAGGTTTAGGGTAAGGGTAAGGTTTCGAGTTAGGTTTAGGGTTAGGGTTAGGGTTAGGGTAAGGGTAAGGGTTAGGGTTAGGCTTAGGTTTATGGTTAGGTGTAGGTTTAAGGTAAGGGTAAGGTTTAGGATTAGGTTTAGGGTTATGGTTAGGGTAAGGCTTAGGGTTAGGGTTAGGGTTAGAGTAAGGGTAAGGGTTAGGGTTAGGGTTAGGTTAGTGTTGGGGTTAAGTTTCGGGTTAGGGTAACTGTTACGGTTAGGGTTTTTTTAGGTTTTGGCTCAGGTTTAGCGTTATGGTTAGGTTTAGGGTTAGGATTAGAGTAAGGGTATATGTTAGGTAAGGGTAAGGGTAAGGTTTAGGGTAGGGTTATGGTTAAGGTAAGGGTAAGGGTTAGGGTTAGGTTTAGGGTTAGATTTAGGGTAAGGGTTATGGTTAGGTTTAGAGTAAGGGTAAGGTTTAGGGTTTGTGTTAGTGTTAGGGTTAGGGTTAGGGTAAGGGTTAGGGTTAGGTTTAGGGATAGGGGTTACGGTTAGAGTTTGGTTTAGGGTTAGGGTTAGGGTAAGGGTAAGGGATAGGGTTAGTGATAGGGTTGGGTTTAGGGTTAGGGTTAGGGTTAGGGTAAGGGTAAGGTTTAGGGTTAGAGTTAGGGTTAGGGTTAGGGTAAGGGTAAGGTTTAGGTTTACGGTTAGGGTTAGGTTTAGGGGTAGGGTAGGGTTAGGGTAAGGGTAAGGGTTAGTTTTAGGATTAGGGTTAGGTTTAGGGTAAGGGCTAGGTTTAGGGTTAGGGTTAGGTTTCGGGTTATGGTCAGGATAAGGGTAAGGGTTATGTTTAGAGTTAGGGGTAGGGTTAGGGTAAGGGTAAGGGTTAGGGTTAGGGTTATGGTTAGGGTTAGTTAAGGGTATGGGTTAGGGTTAGGGTAAGGGTTAGGGTTAGGGTAAGGGTTAGGGTTAGGGTTTGGTTTAGGGTTAGGTCAGGGTTAGGGTTAGTGTTAGGGTTAGGGTTAGTGTAAGGGTTAGGGTTAGGTTTAGGTTTAGGGTAAGGGTTATGGTTAGTGTTAGGGTAAGGGTTAGGGTTAGGGTTAGGGTAAGGGTTAGGGTAAGGGTTAGGGTTAGGTTTAGAGTTGGGGTTAAGGTTAGGGTTAGGATTAGGGTAAGGGTAAGGGTTAAGGTTTGGGTTAGGGGTAGGGTAAGAGTTAATGTTAGGGTTAGGTTAAGGGTGAGGGTTAGGGTTAGGCGTTAGGGTTAGGGTTAGGGTTAGGTTTAGGGTAAGGGTAAGGTTTAGGGTTAGGGTTAGTGTTAGGGTTAGGGTTAGGGTAGGGGTAAGGGTTAGGGTTATTGTTAGGTTTAGGGTTAGGTTTAGGCTTAAGGTAAGGGTAAGGTTTAGGCTTAGGGTGAGGATTATGGTTATGGTAAGGCTTAGGGTTAGGGTTAGGGTTAGACTTGGGTTTAGTGTAAGGGAAAGTGTTAGGGTTAGGGTTAGGGTTAGGGTTAGGGTTAGGATAAGTTAAGGGTTAGGGCAGGGTTAGGTCTAGGGGTTAAGGTTAGGGTTAGGGTTAGGCTTAGGGTTAGGGTTAGATTTAGGATAAGTTTTAGTGTTAGGTGTTAGGGTTAGTGTTAGGGTTAGGTTAAGGGTGAGGGTTAGGGTTAGGGTTAGGGTTTCTGTTAGGGAAAGTATAAGGGTTAGGGTTAAGGTTAGGTGTAGGGTAAGGGTTAGGGTTAAGGT
>JANJXV010000038.1:6565000-6577500 GCA_024803745.1 Megascapheus bottae | reverse complement strand
GGGTTAGGATTAGGGTTAGGGTTTGGGTAAGGGTAAGGGTTAGGGTTACGGTTAGGATAGCTTTGGGGAAAGGGTAAGGGTTAGGGTTATGTTTAGGGTTAGGGTAAGGATTAGGGTTAGGATTAGGATTAGGGTAAGGTTTAGGGTTAGGGTTATGGTTAACATTAAGTTTAGGGTTAGGGTTAGGATAAGGGTAAGGGTTAGGGTTAGTGTTAGGGTTACGGATAGGGTTAGGGGTTAGGGTTAGTGTAAGATTTAGGGTTAGGGTTAGGGTAAGGATAAGAGTTAGGGTTAGGTTTAGGGTTCGGTTTAGGATTAGGGTAAGTGTTAGGGTTAGGTTTAGGGTTAGGGTAAGGGAAAGTGTTAGGGTTAGGTGAGGGTTAGGGTAAGTGTTAGGGTTAGGGTTAGGGTTACGGTAAGGGTAAGGGTTAGGGTTAGGGTTAGGGTTAGGTTTATGGTTTTCGTTAGGGTAAGGGTTAGGGTTAGGTTAGGGTTAGGCTTAAGATTGACGTTAGTGTTAGGGTTAGGGTAAGGGTTACGGTTAGGGTTAAGGTTCATGTAGGGTTACGGTTAGGGTTAGGGTACGGATTAGGGTTAGGGTAAGGGTTAGGGTTAGGGGTAGGGTTAGGGTTAGGGTTAGGGTAAGGGTATGGGATAGGGTTAGGGTTCGGTTAAAGTTGAGGTTAGGGTTGGGGTTAGAGTAAGTTTTAGGGTTAGGGTTAGGGTTAGGGTTAGAGTTAGGTTTAGGGTTAGGGTAAGGGTAAGGGTTAGAGTTAGAGTTAGGGTTAGGGTTTGGGTAAGAGTTAAGGTTAGGGGTTAGGGTTAGTGTTAGGGTAAGGTTAAGTGTTAGGGTTAGGGTTAAGTTTAGCATTAGGGTAAGGGTAAGGGTTAGGGTTAGGGTTCGAGTTAGGTTTAGAATTGGGGTTAAGGTTCGGGTTAGGGTTAGGGTAACGGAAAGAGTTAGGGTTAGGGTTAGGGTAAGACTTAGGGTTACGGTTAGGGTTAGGGTTAGGATAAGGGTCAGGGTAAGGTTTAGGGTTAGGGTTAAGTGTTAGGGTTAGGGTTAGGGTTAGGTTTAGAGTTAGGGTGAGGGTAAGGGTATGGTTAAGGGTTAGGGTTTGGGTTAGGTTTAGAGTTAGGGTTAGGGAAAGGGTTAGGGTTAGGGTTAGGGTTAGGGTTGCGGTTAAGGTTAGGGTTAGGGTTAGGGTTAGGGTTAAGGTTGAGGTTAGGTTTAGGTTTAGAGTAAGGTTTAGTGTTAGGTTTAGGGTAATGGTTAGGGTTAGGGTTAGGGTTAGAGTTAGTGTTAGGCTTAGGGTAAGGGTAAATTTTAGGTTTAGGTTTAGAGTTACGGTTAGGGTAAGGGTTAGGGTAGGGGTTATGGTTAGTGTTAGGGTTAGGTTAAGGGTTAGGGTTACGGTTAGGATAAGAGTTAGGGTTAGGGTAAGGGAAAGTGTTACGGTTAGGTATATTTTTAGCGTTAGGGTAAGGGTAAGGGTTAGCGTTAGTGTTAGGGTTAGGTTTAGGGTTGGGGTTAAGGTTAGGGTGTGGGTTAGGGTAAGGGTAAGGTTTAGGGTTAGGGTTAGGGTTAGGGTAAGAGTTAGGGTTAGGGTTAGGGTTAGGGTAAGGGTAAGCGTTAGGTTTAGGGTAAGCGTTAGGGTTAGGGTAAGGGTTAGGGTAAGGGATAGTGTTAGGGTTAGGGTTAGGGTAAGGGTAAGGTGTAGAGTTAGGGTTAGGGTTAAGGTTGAGTTTAGGGTTAGGGTTAGAGTAAGATTTAGGGATAGGGTAAGGGTTAGGGTTAGGGTAATTTTAGGGTTAGGTTTAGCGTTAGGGTTACGGTAAGGTTAAGGGTTAGGGTTAGGTTTAGGGTTAGGTTTAGGGTTAGAGTTAGGGTTAAGGTTGAAGTTAGGGTTAGGGTTACGGTTAGGGTTACAGTAAGGGTTAGGGTTAGGGTAAGGGTTAGGGTTAGGGTTAGGGTAAATGTTGAAGTTAGGGTTAGGGTTAGAGTAAGGGTTAGGTTTAGGGTTAGGGTAAGGGTTAGGGTTAGGGTTAGGGTTGGGGTAGGGTTTGAGTTAGGGTTAGGGTAGGGAAAGGGTAAAGGTTAGGGTTAGGGTTAGGGTTAGTTTAAGGGTTAGGTTTAGGAGTTAGTGTTAGTGTTAGGGTTAGGTTAAGGTTTAGGGTTAGGGTTAGGTTTAGGATAAGGTTTAGGTTTAGGGTAAGTGTTAGGGTTAGGGTTAGGGTTAGGGATTAGGGTGAGTGTTAGGGTTAGGGGTTAGGGTTAGGGTTAGGCTTAGGGTAGGGTTAAGTTTAGGGTAAGGGTTAGGTTTAGGTTTAGGGTAAGGGTTAGGTTTAGGATTGGGGTTAAGGTTAGGGTTAGGGTTAGGGTAAGGGTAAGGGTTAGTGTTAGGTTTAGGGTTAGTGTTAGGGTTAGGTTTAGAGTTAGGGTGAGGTTAAGGTTAAGGTTTAGGGTTAGGGTTAGGGTTAGGTTAGGGTTAGGGTTAGGGAAAGGGTAAGTGTTAGGGTTAGGGTTATGGTTAAGGTTAGGTTTAGTGTTAGGATTTTGGTTAGGGTTAGGGTTAGGTTTAGGGTTAGGGTTTGGGTAAGGGTAAGGGTTAGGGTTAGGGTTAGGATATTTTTAGGGAAAGGGTATGGGTTAGGGTTAGGGTTAGGGTTAGGATAAGGATTAGGGTTAGGGTTAGGGTAAGGGTTAGGTTTAGGGTTATGGTTAGCATTAAGTTTTGGGTTAGGGTTAGGGTAAGGGTATGGTTAAGGTTTAGGTTTAGGGTTACGGTTACAGTTAGGGTTAGGGGTTAGGGTTAGGGTTAGGGTTAGGGTTAGAGTTAGGTTTAGGGTAAGGTTTAGGGTTATTGTTAAGATTAGGTTTAAGGTTATAGTTAGGGTAATGGTAAGGGTTAGGGATAGGTTTAGGGTTAGGTTAACGGTAAGTATTACGGTTAAGGTTAGGGTTAGGGTAAGGGTAAGGGTTAGGAATAGGTTTAGGGTTAGGGTAAGTGTTAGGGTTAGGGTTAGGGTTAGGGTAAGTGTAAGGGTTAGGGTTAGGTTTAGGGTTAGGTTTAGGTTTAGGCTTATTGTAAGGGTTAGGGTTACGATTAGGGTTAGGGTTAGGGTTAAGGTTGACGGTAGGGTTAGGGTTAGGGTAAGGGTTAGGGTTAGGGTTAAGGTTGAGGTTAGTGTTACCCTTAGGGTTAGGGTACAGGTTAGGGTTAGGGTAAGGTTTAGGGTTAGGGGTAGGGTTAGTGTTAGTGTTAGGGTAAGGGTAAGGGGAATGTTAGGGTTAGGGTTAAGGTTGAGGTTAGGGTTAGGGTTAGCGTAAGGTTTAGGGTTAGGGTAAGGGTTAGGGTTAGGGTTGGTGTTAGGGTTAGGGTGAGGGTTAGGGTTAGGGTTAGGGCTTAGGGTTAGTGTTAGGGTTAGGTTAAGGGTTAAGGTGAGGGCTTAGGGTTAGTGTTAGGGTTAGATTAAGGGTTAGGTTTAGGGTTAGGGTTATTGTTAGAATAAGGGTTAGGTTTAGGGTTAGGGTAAGGGAAAGTGTTAGGGTTAGCGTTATTTATAGCGTTACGGTAAGGGTAAGGGTTAGGGTTATGGTTAGGTTTAGGATTGGGTTTAAGGTTAGAGTTAGGGTTAGGGTAATGGTAACGGTTAGTGTCAGGGTTAGGGTTAGTGTAAGAGTTAGGGTTAGGGTGAGGGTTAGGGTTAGTGTAAGGGTAAGGGTTAGGTGTAGGGTTAGGGTTAAGTGTTAGGATTAGGGTTAGTGTTAGGGTTAGGTTTAGAGTTAGGCTGAGGTTAAGGGTAAGGTTTAGGGTTAGGGTTAGGGTTAGGTTTAGGGTTAGGGTTAGGGAAAGAGTAAGTGTTAGGGTTAGGGTTAGGGTTAAGGTTAGGGTTAGTGTTAGGATTTGGGTTAGGGTTAGGTTTAGGTTTATGGTTAGGGTTTGGGTAAGGGTAAGGGTTAGGGTTAGGGTTAGGGTATGTTTAGGGAAAGGGTATGGGTTAGGGTTAGGGTTAGGGTTAGGGTTAGGGTAAGGATTAGGGTTAGGGTTAGAGTAAGGGTTAGGTTTAGGGTTATGGTTAGAATTAAGTTTAGGGTTAGGGTTAGGGTAAGGGTAAGATTAAGATTTAGGGTTAGGGTTACGGTTACGCTTAGGGTTAGGGGTTATGGTTAGTGTTAGGTTTAGGGTTAGGGTTAGGGTAAGGATAAGAGTTAGGGTTAGGGTTAGTGTTAGGGTTAGGGTAAGAGTTAGGGTTAGGGTTAGGGTTATTGTTAGGTTTAGGGTAAGGGTAAGTGTTAGGGTTAGGGTTAGGGTTAGGGTAAGTGTTAGGGTAAGGGTTAGGGTTAGGGTTAGGTTTAGGGTTGAGGTTAAGATTAAGATTAGGGTTAGGGTAAGGTTAAGGGTTAGGGTTAGGGTAAGCGTTAGGGTTAGGGTAAGGGTTAGGGTTAGGGTAAGGGTAAGGGTTAGGGTTAGGGTTAGGGTTAGGCGTTAGGGTTAAGGTAAGGGTAAGTTTTAGGGTTATTGTTAGGGTTAGGGTTAAGTTTAGGGTTAGGGTTAGGGTTGGGGTTAGGGTTAGGGTTAGGTTAGGGTGACGTTTATGGTTAGGGTAGAGGTTAGGTTTAGGGTAAGGGTTAGGGTTAGGGGTAGGGTTAGGGTTAGGATTAGGGTAAGGGTAAGGGCTAGGGTTAGGGTTAGGGATAAGGTTGAGGTTAGGGTAATGGTAAGGGTTAGGGTTAGGGTAAGCGTTAGGGTTAGGGTAAGGGTTAAGGTTAGGGTAAGGGTAAGGGTTAGGGTTAGGGTTAGGGTTATGTGTTAGGGTTAGGATAAGGGTAAGTTTTAGGGTTATTGTTAGGGTTAGGGTTAAGTTTAGGATTAGGATTAGGGTTAGGGTTAGGGTTAGGGTTAGGTTAGGGTGACGTTTATGGTTAGGGTAGAGGTTAGGGTTAGGGTAAGGGTTAGGGTTACGGGTAGGGTTAGGGTTAGGGTTAGGGTAAGGGTAAGGGGTAGGGTTAGGGTTAGGGTTAAGGTTGAGGTTAGGGTTTGGGTTAGAGTAAGGTTTAGGGTTAGGGTAAGGTTTAGGTTTAGGGTTGGGTTTAGTGTTAGACTTAGGGTTAGGGTTAGGGTAAGGGTAAGGGTTAGGGTATGTTTAGGGGTATGGTTAGGGTAAGGGTTAGGGTTAGGGTTAGGGTTAGTGTTAGGTTAGGGTTAGGATAAGGGTTAGGGTTAGGGTTAGGGTAAGGGAAAGTGTTAGGGTTATGTTTAGGTTTAGCGTTATGGTAAGGGTAAGGGTTAGGGTTAGGGTTAGGGTTAGGTTTAGGTTTGGGGTTAAGTTTAGGGTTATGGTCAGGGAAAGTGTAGGTTGAGGGTTAGGTTTAGCGTTAGGGTAACGGTAAGGGTTAGGGTTAGGGTTAGGGTTAGGATAAGAGTTAGGTTTAGGGTTAGGGTTAGGGTAATGGTAAGGGTTAGGTTTATGGTTAGGGTTAAGCTTTAGGATTAGGGTTAGTGTTAGGGTTAGGTTAGAGTTAGGGTGAGGGTAAGGTTAAGGTTTAGGGTTTGGGTTAGGGTTAGGTTTAGGGTTAGGGTTAGGGAAAGGGTTAGGGTTAGGGTATGTTTAGGGAAAGGGTATGGGTTAGGGTTAGGGTAAGGATCAGGGTTAGGGTTAGAGTTAGGGTAAGGGTTAGGTTTAGGGTTATGGTTAGCATTAAGTTTAGGGTTAGTGTTAGGGTAAGGTTAAGGTTAAGGCTTAGGGTTAGGGTTAGGTTTACGGTTAGAGTTAGGGGTTAGGGTTAGTGTTAGGTTTAGGGTTAGGGTGAGCGTAAGGGTTAGGGTTAAGGTTAGGGTTAGGCTTAGAGTTAGGGTTAGGGTTAGTTTTAATCTTAGGGATAGGGTTAGGGTTAGGGTAAGCGTAAGGGTTAGGGTTCAGGTTAGGGTTAGGTTTAGGGTTAGGGTTAGGGTTAGATTTAGGCTTAGGGTTAGGGTTAGGGTTAGGGTAAGGGTAAGGGTTAGGGTTCAGGTTAGGGTTAGGTTTAGGGTTAGGGTAAGGGTAAGGGTTAGGGTTAGGTTTAGGGTTAGGTTTAGGGTAAGGATAAGTGTTATGTTTAGGTTTAGGATTAGGTTTAGGTTTAGGGTTGGGGTTAGGGTTAGCGAAAGTAAAGATTAGGGTTAAGGTTAGGTTTAGGGTTAGGGATAGGGTTAAGGTTAGGTTTAGGGTTATTGTTAGGGTTAAGGTT
This sequence comes from Megascapheus bottae, assembly GCA_024803745.1. Taxonomy (NCBI): domain Eukaryota; kingdom Metazoa; phylum Chordata; class Mammalia; order Rodentia; family Geomyidae; genus Megascapheus; species Megascapheus bottae. The sequence continues at coordinate 6,571,268 of JANJXV010000038.1, read as the reverse complement.
AGGGTTAGGGTTACGGTAAGGGTAAGGGTTAGGGTTAGGTGTAGGGTTAGGGTTAGGGTAAGGGTGAGGGTTAGGGTTAGGGTTAGTGTTAGTTTTAGGGTTAGGGTTAGGGTTAGGGTAAGGGTAAGGTTTAGGGTTAAGGTTAGGGTTAGGGTTAGGTTTAGTGTTAGTGTTAGGGTTAGGGTTAGGGTTAGGGAAAGTGTAAGGGTTCGGGTTAGGGTTAGGTTTAGGGCTAGGTAAGGGTTAGGGTTAGGGTTAATGTTAGGGTTAGGTTTAGGGTTAGGGTTCCCGTAAGGGTAAGGGCTAGGGTTAGGGTTTGGGTGAGGTTTAGTGTTGGGGTTAATGTTAGGTTTAGGGTTAGGGTAAGGGTTAGGGTTGGGGTTAGGTTTACGTTTAGGGTTAGGTTTATGGTTACAGTTAGGGTTAGGGTGAGGGTTAGGATAAGGGTATGTGTCAGGGTTAGGGTTAGGGTTAGGGTTAGGGTTAGCATTAGGGTAAGGGTAAGGGTTAGGGTTAGGGTTAGGGTTAAGGTAAGGGTAAGGGTTAGGGTTAGGGTTAGGGTTAGGATTAGGGTTAGCATTAGGGTAAGCATAAGGGTTAGGGTTAGGGTTAAGGTAAGGGTAAGGTTTAGGGTTATGGTTAGGGTTAGGGTTAGGGTTAGGTTAAGGGTAACGGTTAGGATTAGGGTTAGGTTTAGGGTTAGGTTTAGGGTTAGGGTAAGGTTAAGGGTTAGGGTTAGGTTTAGGGTAAGGGTTAGGGTTAGGGTTAGGGTTAGGGTTAGGTTTCCTGTTAGGGTTAGGGAAAGGATAAGGGTTAGGGTTAAGGTTAGGTTAAGGGTTAGGGTTATGGTTAAGGTTAGTGTTAAGGTTAGTGTAAGGGTAAGGGTTAGGTTTAGGTTTACGGTTAGGGTTAGGGTTAGGTTTAGCATTAGGGGTTATGGTTAGAGTTAGGTTTAGGGTTAGGTTTAGGGTAAGGGTAAGGGATAGGGTTAGGGATAGGGATAGGGTTAGGGTTAGGGTTAGGTTTAGGGTTAGGGCTAGCGTAAGGGTAATGGTTAGGGTTGGGTTTAGGGTTATGGTTAAGGTTAGGGTTAGGGTTATGGTTAGTGGAAGGGTTAGGATTAGGTTTAGCGTTAGGTTTAGGGTTATGGTTACGGTTAGGCTTAGGGTTAGGATAATGTTTAGGGTTAAGTTTAGTGTTAGGGTTAGGGCAAGGGTAAGGGTTAGGTTTAAGGTTAGGGTTAGGGTTAGGTTTAAGGTTAGGGTAAGGGTAAGGGTTATGGTTAGGTTTAGAGTTAGGGTTAGGGTAAGGGTAAGGGTTAGGATTATGATTAGGGTTAGGTTTAGGGTTAGGGTTAGGACTAGGGTTAGGGAAAGGATAAGGGTTAGGGTTAAGTTTAGGTTTAGGGTTAGGGTTAGGATTAGGGTTAGATTTAGGGTACGGGTAACGTTTGGGATTAGGGTTAGGGTTAGGTTTAGTGTTGGGGTTAAGGTTACGATTAGGTTTAGGGTTAGGAAAGTGTATGTGTTAGGTTTAGGGTTAGGGTTAGGGTTAGAGTTAGCGTTAGGGTAAGGGTTAGGGTTAGGGTTAGGGTTAGGGTTAGGGTTACGGTTAGGTTTAGGGTTACGGTAAGGGTAAAGGTTAGCGTTAGGGTTAGGTTTAGTGTAAGGGTAAGGGTTAGGGTTAGAGTTAGGTAGAGGGTTAGGTTTAGGGTTAGGGTAAGGGTAAGGGTTAGGGTTAGGGTTAGGGTTAGGGTAAGAGTTGGGGTTAGGGTTAGGGTTGGGGTTAGGATAAGGGTAAGTATTAGGTATAGGTTTAGGGTTAGGATAAGGGTAAGGGTTGTGGTGAGGGTTAGTGTTAGGGGTTACGGTTAGGGTTAGGGTTAGGGTTAGGGTAAGTGGTAGTGTTAGGGGTTAGGGTTCGTGTTAGGCTTAGTTTAAGGGTTGGGGTTAGGGTTAGGGTTAGCGTTAGGATAAGGTTTAGGGTTAGGGTTAGGGTAAGTGTAAGTAGTAGCATTAGGGTTAGGGTTAGGGTTAAGGTAAGGGTTAGGGTTAGGGTTGGGGTTAGGGTTAGGATTGGGTTAAGGTTAGGGTTATGGTAAGCGTTAGGGTTAGGTTTAGGGATAGAGTTACAGATAGGGTTAGTGTTAGGGTAAGGGTAAGGGTTAGTGTTAAGGTTAGGGTTAGGGTTAGGTTTAGGGTAAGTGTAAGGTTTTGGGTTAGGCTTAGGGTTAGGTTTAGGATAGGGGTAAGGGTTAGGTTTAGGGTTAGGGTTAGGGTAAGGGTAAGGGTTAGGGTTAGGGTTAGGTTTAGGGTTAGGGTAAGGGTAAGGTTTAGTGTTAGGGTTAGGGTTAGGGTTAGGGTAAGGGTAAGGGTTAGGGTTAGGATTAGGTTTAGGGTCCGGGTAAGGGTTAGGGATAGGGTTAGGGTTAGGGTTAGGGTTATGTTTAGGGTTAGGGTTAGGGTAAGGGTAAGTGTGAGGGTTAGGGTTAGGATAATGTTGGGGTTAATGTTAGAGTTAGGGTAAGGGTTAGGTTTAGGGTTAGGGTAAGGGTAAGTGTTAGGGTTAGGGATAGGTTTAGTGTTGGGGTTAAGGTTAGGGTTAGGGTAAGGTTTAGTGTTAGGGTTAGGGTTAGTGTAAGGGTTAGGGTTAGAGGTTAGAGTTAATGTTAGGGTTAGGTTAAGGGTTAGGGTTAGGGATAGGGTTATTATAAGGTTTAGGTTTAGGTTAGGTTAAGGTTTAGGATTAGGGTTATGGTTAGGGTAAGTATTAGGGTTGGATTAGGGGTTAGGGTTAGGGTAAGGGTAGGTGTTAGGGTTAGGGTTCAGGTAAGGTTAGGGTTAGGGTTAGGTTAGGGTTAGGGTTAGGATTAGGGTTAGGGTTAGGGTAAGGGTAAGGGTTAGGGCTGGGGTTAGGGGAAGGGTAAGGGTTAGTGTTAGGATTAGGGTTAGGGTTACGGTAAGGGTAAGGGTTAGGGTTAGGTTTACGTATAGGGGTTACGGTTAGAGTTAGGTTTAGGGTTATGGTTAGGGTAAGGGTCAGGGATAGGGTTAGGGATAGGGTTAGAGTTAGGGTTAGGGTTAGGGTTAGGGTTAGGGTAAGGATTAGTGTTAGATTTAGGGTTAGGGTTGAGGTTAGGGTTAGGGTTTCCGTAAGGGTGAGGTTTAGTTTAGGGTTAGGGTTAGGGTTAGGGTAAGGGTTAGGGTTAGGTTTAGGGTAAGGGTAAGGGTTAGGTTTAGGGTTAGGGTTAGGTTTAGGGTTGGGGTTAAGGTTTGGGTTAGGGTTAGGGTAAGGGTTGGGGTTATGGTTAGGGTTGGGGTTAGGATAAGGGTAAGTGTTAGGTATAGGGTTAGGGTTAAGATAAGGGTAAGGGTTGGGGTGAGGGTTAGGGTTAGGGGTTACGGTTAGGGTTAGGGTTAGGGTTTAGGGTTAGGGTTAGTGTATGTGGTAGTGTTAGGGGTTAGGGTTAGGGTTATGGTTAATTTAAGCGTTGGGGTTAGGGTTAGGGTTAGCCTTAGGATAAGGGTTAGGTTTAGGGTTAGGGATAGGGTAAGGGTAAGTATTAGTGTTATGGTTAGGTTTAGGGTTAGGGTAAGGGTTAGGTTAGGGTTAGGGTTAGGTTTAGGGTTGGGGTTAAGGTTAGGGTTAGGGTAAGGGTTAGGGTTAGGGTTAGGGATAGAGTTACGGTTAGGGTTAGGGTTAGGGTTAGAGTAAGGGTAAGGGTTAAGATTAAGGTTAGGGTTAGGGTTAGTGTTAGGGTAAGTGTAAGGGTTTGGGTTAGGCTTAGGGCTAGGGTTAGGGTAAGGGTAAGGGTTAGGTTTAGGGTTAGGGTTGGGGTTAGGATAAGGGTAAGTGTTAGGTATAGGTTTAGGGTTAGGATAAGGGTAAGGGTTGTGGTTAGGGTTAGGGTTAGGGGTTACGGTTAGGGTTAGGGTTAGGGGTTAGGGTTCGGGTAAGAGTAAGGGTTAGGGTTAGGGTTAGGTTTAGGGTTAGGGTAAGGGTAAGGGTTAGTGTTAGGGTTAGGGTTAGGGTTAGGGTAAGGGTAAGGGTTACGGTTAGGATTAGGGTTAGGGTTCGGGTAAGGGTTAGGGTTAGGGTTAGGGTTATGTTTAGGGTTAGAGTTAGGGTAAGGGTATGTGTGAGCGTTAGGGTTAGGTTTAGTGTTGTGGTTAATGTTAGAGTAAGGGTAAGGGTTAGGTTTAGGGTTAGGATAAGGGTAAGTGTTAGGGTTAGGGTTAGGTTTAGTGTTGGGGTTAAGGTTAGGGTTAGGGTAAGGGTTAGGGTTAGGGTAAGGGTTAGGGTTAGAGGTTAGAGTTAGTGTTAGGGTTAGGTTAAGGGTTAGGGTTAGGGTTAGGGTTATTATAAGTTTTAGGGTTAGGTTAGGTTAAGGTTTAGGATTAGGGTTATGGTTAGGGGAAGTATTAGGGTTGGGTTAGCGGTTAGGGTTAGGGTAAGGGTTAGTGTTAGGGTTAGGGTTCAGGTAAGGTTAGGGTTAGGGTTAGGTTAGGGTTAGGGTTAGGGTTAGGGTTAGGGTTATGGTAAAGGTAAGGGTTAGGGTTAGGGTTAGGGTTAGGGGAAGGGTAAGGGTTAGTGTTAGTGTTAGGGTTAGGGTTAGGGTAAGGGTAAGGGTTAGGGTTAGGTTTAGGGATAGGGGTTACGGTTAGAGTTAGGTTTAGGTTAGGGTTAGGGTAAGGGTCAGGGATAGGGTTAGGGATAGGGTTAGGGTTAGGCTTAGGGTTAGGGTTAGGGTTAGGGTAAGGATTAGGGTTAGATTTAGGGTTAGGGTTGAGGTTAGGGTTAGGGTTTGCGTAAGAGTAAGGTTTAGGTTAGGGTTAGGGTTAGGGTAAGGGTTAGGGTTAGGGTTAGGGTAAGGGTAAGGGTTAGGTTTAGGGGTAGGGTTAGGTTTAGGGTTGGGGTTAAGGTTTGGGTTAGGGTAAGGGTTGGGGTTATGGTTAGGGTTGGGATTAGGATAAGGGTAAGTGTTAGGTATAGGGTTAGGGTTAAGATAAGGGTAAGGGTTGGGGTGAGGGTTAGGGTTAGGGGTTACGGTTAGGGTTAGGTTTAGGGGTAAGGGTAGGGTTAGGGTAAGTGGTAGTGTTAGGGGTTAGGGTTAGTGTTAGGGTTAATTTAATCGTTGGGGTTAGGGTTAGGGTTAGCGTTAGGATAAGGGTTAGGGTTAGGGTTAGGGTTAGGGTAAGGGTAAGTGTTAGTGTTATGGTTAGGGTTAGGTTTAGGGTAAGGGTTAGGTTAGGGTTAGGGTTAGGTTTAGGGTTGGGGTTAAGGTTAGGGTTAGGGTAAGGGTTAGGGTTAGGGATAGGGATAGAGTTTCGGTTAGGGTTAGGGTTAGGGTTAGGGTTAGGGTCAGGGTAAGGGTTAAGGGTTAGGGTTAGGGTTAGGATTAGGGTTAGGTTTAGGGTTGGGGTTAAGGTTAGGGTTAGGATTAGGGTAAGGGTAAGGGTTAAGGTTTGGGTTAGAGTGAGGGTTAGAGTTAATGTTAGCGTTAGGTTAAGGGTAAGGGTTAGGGTTAGGGGTTAGTGTTAGGGTTAGGTTTAGGGTAAGGGTTAGGGTTAGGGTAATGGTTAGGGTTAGGGTTAGGGTTAGAGTTAATGTTAGGGTTAGGTTAAGGGTAAGGGCTAGGGTTTGGGGTTAGTGTTAGGGTTAGGGTTAGTGTTAGGGTAAGGGTTAGGGTTAGGGTTAGGGTTAGGTTTAGTGTTGGGGTTAAGGTTAGTGTTAGGGTTAGAGTTAGCGTTAGGGTATGGGTTAGGGTTAGGATTAGGGTAATGGTTAGGGTTAGGATTAGGGTAAGGGTAAGGGTTAGGGTTAGGGTTAGGGTTAGGGTTACGGTTACGTTTAGGTTTAGGGTTAAGGTAAGGGTAAGGGTTAGCGTTAGGGTTAGGTTTAGTGTAAGGGTAAGGCTTAGGGTTAGAGTTCGGTAGAGGGTTAGGTTTAGGGTAAGGGTAAGGTTTAGGGTTAGGATTAGTGTTAGGGTTAGGGTTAGGGTAAGGGTAAGTGTTAGGGTTAGGGTTAGGTTTAGGGTTAGGTTTAGGTTTAAGGTAAGGGTAAGGTTTAGGTTTAGGGTGAGGGTTATGGTTATGGTAAGGCTTAGGGTTACTCTTAGGGTTAGACTTGGGGTTAGGGTAAGGGTAAGTGTTAGGGTTAGGGTTAGGGTTAGGATAAGGGTAAGGGTTAGGGCAGGGTTAGGGCTAGGGTTTAGGGTTAGGGTTAGGATTAGGCTTAGGGTTAGGGTTAGGGTCAGGATAAGTTTTAG
>JANJXV010000038.1:6542500-6562500 GCA_024803745.1 Megascapheus bottae | reverse complement strand
TTAGGGGTTACGGTTAGGGTTAGTGTTAGGGTTAGTGTTAGGGTAATGGTTAGGGTAAGGGAAAATGTTAGGGTTAGCGTTCGTGTTAGGGTTAGGTTAAGGGTTAGAGTTAGGGTTAGGGTTAGGGTTAGAATAAGGGTTAGTGTTTGGGTTAGAGTTAGGGTAAAGGTCAGGGTTAGGGTTAGGTTTAGGGTTAGGGGTTACGGTTAGGGTTAGTTTTAGGGTTAGGATTAGGGTAACGGTAAGGGATAGGGTTAGGTTTAGGGTTATGTTTAGGGTTAGGGTTAGGGATAGGGTTAGGGTTCGGATAAGGGTTAGGGTTAGGGTAAGGATAAGGGTTAGGTGAGGGTTAGGGTTAGGGTTAGGGTATGGGTTAGAGTTAGGGTTAGGATTAGGGTTAGGGTTAGGTAAAGGATAAGGGTTAGGGTTAAGGTTAGGTTTAGGGTTAGGGTGAGGGTTAAGGTGAGGGTTAGTTGGGTAAGAGTCATGGTTAGGGTTAGGTATTGGGTTAGGGTAAGGGTAAGGGTAAGTTTAGGGTTAGGCTTAGGTTTACGGTTAGGGTTAGGGTCAGGGTAAGGGTTAGGTTTATGATTAGGGTTAGAGTTAGGTTTAGGGTTAGGGTTAGGGTTAGGCTAAGGGAAAAGGTTAGAATTAGGATTAGGGTTAGGGTTAGGGTTAGAATAAGGGTTAGTGTTTGGGTTAGAGTTAGGGTAAAGGTCAGGGTTAGGGTTAGGTTTAGGGTTAGGGGTTACTGTTAGGGTTAGTTTTAGGGTTAGGATTAGGGTAAGGGTAAGGGATAGGGTTAGGTTTAGGGTTAGGTTTAGGGTTAGGGTTAGGGATAGGGTTATGGTTAGGGTAAGGGTTAGGGTTAGGGTTAGGGTAAGGATAAGGGTTAGGTGAGGGTTAGGGTTAGGTTTGGGGTACGGGTTAGAGTTAGGGTTAGGGTTAGGGTTAGGGTTAGGGAAAGGATAAGGGTTAGGGTTAAAGTTAGGGTTAGGGTTAGGGAGAGGGTTAAGGTGAGGGTTAGTTGGGTAAGAGTCATGGTTAGGGTTAGGTTTTGGGTTAGGGTAAGGGTAAGGGTAAAGTTAGGGTTAGGGCTAGGGTTAGGTTTACGGTTAGGGTTAGGGTAAGGTTAAGGGTTAGGGTTAAGGTTAGGGTTAGGGTTAGGTTTACGGTTAGGGTTAGGGTTAGGCTAAGGGAAAAGGTTAGAATTAGGATTAGGGTTAGGGTTAGGGTTAGGGTTAGGGTAAGGGTTAGGTTTAGGGTTAGCGTAAGGTTAAGGGTTAGGGTTAGGGTTAAGGTTAGGTTTAGGTTTAGGGTTAATTTTAGGGTTAGGTTTAGGGGTAGGTCAATTGTAAGGGTTAGGATTAGGATTAGGGTTAGGGTTAAGGTAAGGGTTAGAGATATGGTTAGGGTTAAGGTTAGGTTTAGGGTCAGGTTTAGGGTTAAGGTAAGGGTAAGGGTTAGGGTTATGGTTAGATTTAGGGTAAGGGTTAGGGTAGAGTTTAGAATATGTGTAAGGTTTAGGGTTAGGGTTAGGGTTAGGGTAAGGGTTAGTGTAAGGGTAAGTGTTAGGGTTAGGTTTGGGTTAGGGTTAGGATAAGGATAAGGGTTAGGGTTAGGGTTAGGGTTAGGGGTTAGGGTTAGGTTTAGGGTTAGGGTAAGGGTTAGGGTTAGGGTTAGGGTTAGGGTAGGGGTTAGTGTAAGGGTAAGTGTTAGGGTTAGGGTTGGGTTAGGGTTAGGGTTAGGGTTAGGGTTAGGGTTAGGGTCAGGGGTTAGGGTTAGGGTTAGGGTTAGTCTTAGTTTCAGATTTAGGGTAAGGGTTAGGGTTAGAAGTTAGGGTTAGGATAAGGGTTAGGGTTTGGGTTAGAGTTAGGGTAAAGGTAAGGGTTAGGGTTAGGTTTAGGGTTAGGTTTAAGATAAGGGTTAGGATTTGGGTTAGAGTAAGGGTAAAGGTAAGGGTTAGGGTTAGGGTTAGGGATAGCGTAATGGTTAGGGTAAGGGTAAGGGTTAGTGTTAGGGTTAGGTTAAGGATTAGGGTTAGGGTTAGGGTTAGGATAAGGGTTAGGGTTTGGGTTAGAGTTAGGGTAAAGGTAAGGGTTAGGGTTAGGGTTAGGTTTAGGGGATACGTTTAGGAATAGTTTTAGGGTTAGGGTTAGTGTAATGGTTATGGTAAGGGTAAGGGTTAGGATTAGGGTCTGGGTTAGGGTTAGGTTAAGGGTTAGGTTTAGGGTTATGGTTAGGGTTAGGATAAGGATTAGGATTTTTGTTAGAGTTAGGGTTAAGGTAAGGTTTAGGGTTAGGGTTAGGGTTAGGGTTTACCGTGAGGGTTAGTTTTAGGGTTAGGGTTAGGGTAAGGGTAAGGGATAGGGTTAGGGATAGGGTTAGGGTTAGGGTTAGGATAAGGGTTAGGGTTAGGGTTAGGGTTAGTGTAAGGGTAAGGGTTAGGTTAGAGTTAGGGTTAGGTTTAGGTTAGGGTAAGGGTAAGGGTAGGGTTTAGGGTTAGGGTTCGGGTTAGGATAAGGGTTAGAGTTAGGGTTAGGGTTAGCTTTAGGGTAAGTGTAAGGATTAGGGTTAGGGTTAGGGTAGGTTTAGGGTTAGGGTAAGGGTAAGGGTTAGGGTTAGGTTTAGGGTTAGGTTAAGGGTTAGGGTTAGGGTTAGGGTTAGGGTAGGGGTTAGGGTAAGGGTAAGTGTTAGGGTTAGGGTTATTGTTAGGATAAGGGTAAGGGTTAGGGTTAGGGTTAGGGTTAAGGGTTAGGGTTAGGGTTAGGTTTAGGGGTTAGGGTTAGGGTTAGGGTTAGTGTTAGGGTTAGGTTTAGGGTAAGGGTTAGGGTTAGAGGTTAGGATTAGGATAAGGGTTAGGGTTAGGGTTAGGGTTAGGTTTAGGGTTACGGGTTAGGGTTAGGGTTAGGGAAAGGATACGGGTAAGGGTTAGCGTTAGGGTTAGGTTTAGGGTTAGGGTAAGGGATAGGGTTAGGGTTAGGGTTAAGGTTTAGGTTAGGGTTAGTGTTAGAGTAAGGGTTAGGGTTTGGGTTAGGGTATGGGTTAGGGTTAGGTTTAGGGTTTGGGTTAGGGTTATGGTAAGTGTAAGGGATAGGGTTAGGGTTAGGTTAAGTGTTAGGGTTAGGTTAGGGTTAGAGTTAGAGTAAGTGTTAGGGTTAGGGTTATGGTTAGGTTTAGTGTTGAGGTTAAGTTAGGGTTAGAGTAAGGGTTAGTGTTAGGGTTTGAGTTAGGCATAGGTTTACGGTTAGGGTTAGGGATAGGGTAAGGGTATGTGTTAGGGTTAGGGTTAGGGCTAGGGTTAGGGTTAGCGTAATGGCAAGGGTAAGGGTTAGGGTGAGGGTTAGGGTTAAGGTTAGGTTTCGGTTAAGGGTAAGGTTTAGAGTTAGGGTGGGGGTTAATGTTAGGGTTAGGCTAAGGGTAAGGGTTAGGTTTAGGGTTATGGTTAGGTTTAGGTTTGGGTTAGGGTAAGGGTAAGGGTTTATGTTTAGGGTTAGGGTTAGGGTAAGGGTTATCGTTAGGGTTAGGGTTAGGGTTGGGGTTAGGTTAAGGGTAAGTATTAGGGTTAGGTTTAGGGTTAGGAAAAGGGTAAGGGTTAGGTTTAGGGTAGGGTTAGGGGTTAGGATTAGTGTTAGTGTTAGGTTTAGGGTTAGGTTAGGCTTGGGGTTAAGGTTAGGGTTAGGGTTAGGTTAAGGGTAAGGATTCAGGTTAGGGTTAGGGTTTGGGTTAGGGTTAGGATAAGTGTAAGGGTTAGGGTTAGGGTTAGGGTTAGGGGTTACAGTTAGCATTAGGGGTTAGGGTTAGGGTTAGGATTACGGTTAGGTTTAGGGTAAGGGTTAGGTTTAGGGTTAGGGTTAGGGTTAGGGGTATGGTTTGGGGTTATGTTTAGGGGTTAGTGTTAGAATTAGAATTAGTGTTAGGGTTACGTTAAGGGTTAGGGTTAGTGTTAGGGTTAGGGTTAAGATAAGGGTTAAGGTTAGGGTTAAGTTTAGGGTTAGGGTAAGGTCAAGGTTTATGGTTAGGGTTAGGGTTAGGTTTAGGCTAAGTGTAAGGGTTAGGGTTAGGGTTAGGGTTAGGTTTTTGTTTAGGGTAAGGGTAAGGGTTAGGTTTAGAGTTAGGGTTAGGGTAAGGGTTAGGGTTAGGGTTAGCGTTAGGGTAGGGGTTAGGGAAAGGGTAAGTGTTAGGGTTAGGGTTAGGGTTAGGATAAGGGTAAGGGTTAGGGTTAGGGTTAGGGTTAGCGGTTAGGGTTAGTGTTAGTGTTAGGGTTAGGGGTTAGGGTTAGACTTAGGGTTAGGGTAGGGTTAGGTTTAGGTAATGGTTAGGGTTAGGTTTAGGGTAAGGGTAAGGTTTAGGTTTATTGTTAGGGTTAGGGTTAAGGTTAGGGTTAGGGTAAGGGTAAGGGTTAGGTTTAGCGTTATATTTAGGGTTAGGGTAAGGGTAAGGGTTAGGGGTAGGGTTTGGGTTGGGCTTAGGGTAAGGATTATGGTTAGGGTTAGGGTTAGGGTTGGGGTTAGGGTAAGGGTAAGTGTTAGGGTTAGGGTTAGTGTTAGGATAAGGGTAAGGTTTATGGTTAGGGTTAGGGTTAGGGGTTAGGTTTAGCGTTAGGGTTAGGGTTAGGGTTAGGGGTTAGGGTTAGGTTAGGGTTATGATTAGGGTTAGGGTAAGGGTTAAGGTTAGGGTTAGGGTTAGGTTAAGGGGAAGGGTTAGGGTTAGGGTTAGGCTTAGGGGTTAGGGTTAGGTTTAGTTTTAGGGTTAGGTTTAGGTTTATGGATAGTGTAAGAGTAAGGGTTAGGGTTAGGGTTAGGGTTATTCTTAGGGTTAGGGTCAGAGTAAGGCTTAGGTTTAGGGTTAGGTTTAGGTGTAAGGTTGAGGTTAGGATTAGGGTAAGGGTTAGGGTAAGGGTTACGGTTAGGGTTAGGGTAAAGGTTTGGGTTAGGGTTAGGGTTAGGGTTAGTCTAAGGGTAAGGGATAGGGTTAGGGTTAGGATAAAGTTTGAGGTTACGGTTAGGGTTAGAGTAAGGGTTAGGTTTAGGGTTAGGGTACGGGTTAGGGTTAGGGTTAGGGTTAGGGTAATGTTAAGTGTTAGGGTTAAGGTTAGGGTTAGGGTAAGGTTTAGGGTTGGGTTAGGGTTAGGTTTAAGTTTGGGGTTAAGATTAGGGTTAGGGTTACGGTAAGTGTAACGGTTATGGTTAGGGTTATGGTTAGGGTAAGTGTAAGGGTTAGGGATATGGTTAGAGTTAGGGTAAGGGTTAGGGTTAGGGTTAGGTTTAGGGTTGGGCTTAAGGTTAGGGTTAGAGTAAGGTTTACGGTTAGGGTTAGGGTTTGGTTTAGGGTTACGTTTAGGGTTAGGGTTATGGTTAGGGTAAGGGTATGTGTTAGTGTTAGGGTTAGGGTTCGGGTAAGTGTTATGTTAAGAGTTAGGGTTAGGGTTAGGGTTAGGGGTTAGGGTTAGGGGTCAGGGTTAGGATTAGGGTTAGTGTTAGGATTATGTTAAGGGTTAGGTTTATGGTTAGGGTTTAGCAAGGTTTAGGGTTAGGGTTATGTTTAGGGTTACGGTAAGGGCAAGGTTTTTGGTTAGGGTTAGGGTTAGGGTTAGGCTAAGGGTAATTGTTACGGTTAGGGTTAGGATTAGGTTTAGGGTAAGGGTAAGGATTAGGGTTAGGGTTAGGGTTAGGTTAAGGGTTTGGGTTAGGGTTAGCGTTAGGGTAGGGGTTAGGGAAAGGGTAAGTGTTAGGGTTAGGGTTAGGATAAGGGTAAGGGTTAGTGTTAGGGTTAGGGTTAGCCGTTAGGGTTAGGGTTAGGGGATAGGGTTAGGGTTAGGGTAGGGTTGGGTTTAGGTAAGGGTTAGGGTTAGGGCGAAGTTTAGGGTTAGGGTAAGGGTAAGGGTTAGGGTTAGGTTTATGGTTAGGGTAAGTGTAAGGGTTAGGGTTAGGGTTAGGGTAAGGATTAGGGTTAGGGTTAGGGTTGGGGTTAGGGTAACGGTAAGTGTTAGGGTTAGGGTTAGGGTTAGGATAAGCGTAAGGGTTAGGGTTAGGGTTAGGGTTAGGGGTTAGTGTTAGGGTTAGAGTTAGGGTTAGAGTTACGGTTAGGGTTAGAGTTAGGGTTAGGGTAAAGGTTCAGGTTAGGGTTAGGGTTAGGGTAACGGTAAGGGTTAGGGTTAGCGTTAGGGTTAGTGTTAGCTTTAGGGGTTAGGGTTAGGGTTAGGTTTAGGGTTAGGGTTAGGGTAAGAGTAAGGGTTAGGGTTAGGGTTAGGGTAAAGGTTAGGGTTAGGGTTAGGCTTAGGCTAAGGGTAAGGGATAGGGATAGGGTTAGGGTAAAGGTTGAGGTTAGGGTTAGAGTTAGAGTAAGGGTTAGTTTTAGGGTTAGGATTAGGGTACGGGTTATGGTTAGGGTTAGGGTTAGTGTAAGGTTTAGGGTTAGGGTTAGGTTTAAGTTTGGGGTTAAGTTTAGGGTTATGGTTACGGTAAGTGTAAGGTTTAGGGTTGAGTTAGGGTTAGGCTAAGTGTTAGCGTTAGGGATAGGGTTAGAGTTAGGGTAAGGGATAGGGTTAGGGTTAGGTTTAGTGTTGGGGTTAAGGTTAGGGTTATGGTTAGGTTTAGGGTGAGGTTTAGGGTTACAGTTAGGGTTAGGTTTATGGTTAGTGTAAGGGTATGTGTTAGTGTTAGGGTTAGGGTTAGAGATAGCGTTAGGGAAAGGGTAAGGGTTAGGGTTAGAGTTAGGGTTAGGGTTAAGGTTAAGGTTAGGTTTAGGGAAAGGGTAAGGTTTAGGGTTAGGGTTAGGTTTAGGGTTGGGGTTAAGGTTAAGGTTAGTGTTACGGTAAGGGTAAGGATTAGGCTTAGGGTTAGTGTTAGGGATTGGGTTAGGTTTAGGATTAGTGTAAGGGTAAGTGTTAGGGTTAGGGTTAGGGTTAGGATAAGGGTAAGGGTTAGGGTTAGCGTTAGGGTAGGGGTTAGGGAAAGGGTAAGTGTTAGGGTTAGGGTTAGGATAAGGGTAAGGGTTAGTGTTAGGGTTAGGGTTAGCCGTTAGGGTTAGGGTTAGGGGATAGGGTTAGGGTTAGGGTAGGGTTGGGTTTAGGTAAGGGTTAGGGTTAGGGCGAAGTTTAGGGTTAGGGTAAGGGTAAGGGTTAGGGTTAGGGTTAGGTTTATGGTTAGGGTAAGTGTAAGGGTTAGGGTTAGGGTTAGGGTTAGGTTTAGGGTTAGGGTTATGGTAAGAATAAGGGTTAGGGTTAGGGTTAGGTTTATTTTTAGGGTTAGGGTTAGCGCAATGGTAAGGGTTAGGGTTAGGGTTAGGTTTAGGTTTAAGGTTGAAGTTAGGGTTAGGGTTAGGTTTTGGGTAAAGTTTAGGGTTAGGGTTAGGGTAAAGGTTAGGGTTAGGGTTATGGTTAGGCTAAGTGAAAGGGATAGAGTTAGGGTTAGGGTAAAGGTTGAGGTTAGGTTTAGTGTTAGAGTAAGGGTTAGGTTTAGGGTTAGGGTACGAGTTAGGATTAGGGTTAGGGTTAGGGTTAGGGTAATGGTAAGTGTTAGGGTTAGGGTTATGTTAGGGTTAGGGTAAGGTTTAGGGTTAGGGTTAGGGTTAAGTATAAGTTTGGGGTTAAGTTTAGGGTTAGGGTTACGGTAAGTGTAAGGTTTAAGGTTAGGGTTAGAGTTAGAGTAAGTGTTAGGGTTAGGGTTAGGGTTAGGGTTAGTGTAAGGGTTCGGGTTAGGGTAAGGTTTAGTGTTCGGTTTAATTTTAGGGTTAGAGTAAGGGTTTCAGTTAGTGTTAGGGTTAGGTTTAGGGTTAGGATTAGGGTTATGGTTAAGGTTAGGATTATGGTTAGGGTAAGGGTATGTGTTAGTGTTAGGGTTAGGGTTAGGGTTAGCGTTAGGTTAAGGGTAAGGGTTAGGGTTAAGGTTAGGGTTAGGGTTAGGTTTTGGGTTAGGGTTAGTGTTAGAGTTAGGGTTGGGTTAGTTTTAGGGTTCGGGTTAAGTTTATGGTTAGGGTTAGGGTAAGGGTAAGGATTAGGGATAGGTTTAGGGTTTGGGTTGGGGTTAGGTTAAGGGTAAGAGTTAGGGTTAGGGTTAGGGTTAGGGGTTATGGTTAGCGTTAGGGGTAGGGTTAGGGTTACTGCTGGGTTAGGATAAGGGTTAGATTAAGGGTTAGGGTTAAGGTTAGGGTTAGGGGTTAGGGTTAGGGGTTAGGGTTAGGGTTAGGGTTAGTGTTAGGTTTAGGTTAAGGGTTAGGGTTAGGGTTAGGGTTAGGGTTAGGATAAGAGTTAGGGTTAGGGTTAGGTTTAGGGTTAGGGTAAGGGCAAGTGTTAAGGTTAGGGTTAGGGTTAGGGTTAGTCTACGGGTAAGGGTTAGGGTTAGGGTTTGGGTAAGGGTTAGGTTTAGGTTTAGGGTAAGGGAAAGGATTAGGGTTAGGGTTACGGTAAGGATTAGGGTCGGGGTTAGCGTTAGGGTAGGGGTTAGAGAAAGGGTAAGTGTTAGGGTGAGGGTTAGGGGTAGGATAAGGTTAAGGGTTAGGATTAGGGTTACGGTTCGGGGTTAGGTTTAGGTTTATGGTTAGGGTTAGGGTAAGTGTTAGGATTAGAGTTAGGGTTAGGGTAAGGGTAAGTGTTAAGTTTAGGGTTAGGGTTAGGGTTAGGGTAAGTGTTAGGGTAAGGGTTAGGGTTAGGGTTAGGTTTAGGGTTGAGGTTATGGTTAGGGTTAGGGTTAGGGTAAGGGTAAGGGTTAGGGTTAGGGTTAGGGTGAGGGTTAGGGATAGGTTTATGAGTATGGTTAGGGTAAGGGTAAGGATTAAGTTTAGGGTTGGGGTTATTTTTATGGTTAGGGTTAGGGTAAGGGTAAGGGTTAGGGTTAGGGTTAGGTTTAGGGTTAGGTTTAAGGTTGAGGTTAGGGTTAGTGTTAGGGTTAGATAAAGGTTAGGGTTAGGGTTCGGGTAAGGGTTAGGGTTAGGGTTAAGTTTGAGGTTAGGGTTAGAGTTAGAGTAAGGGTTAGGGTTAGGGTTAGGGTACGGGTTACGGTTGGGTTTAGGGTTAGGGTTAGCGTTAGGTTTAGGGTTAGGGTAAGGGTAAGGGTTAGGGTTAGGGTTTGGGTTAGGGTAAGGTTTAGGTTTAGGGGTTTGTGTTAGTGTTAGGGTTAGGTAAAGTGTTAGGGTTAGGGTTGGTGTTAGGGTTAGGATAAGGGTTAGTGTTAGGGTTATGGTTAGGGTTAGGTTTAGGGTTAGGTTTAGGGTTAGGTTTAGGGTAAGGGTAAGGGTTAGGGTTAAGGTTATGGTTATGGTTAGGGTTAGGGTTAGGTTTAGGGTTAGGTTTAGGGTAAGGGTAAGGGTTAGGATTAGGGTTAGGTTTAGGTTTAGTGTTAGGGTTAGGGTAAGGGTAAGGGTTAGGGTTAGGGTTACGGTAAGGTTTAGGGTTACGGTTAAGGTTAGGTTTAGGTTTAGGGATAGGGTTAGGGTTAGGGTAAGGGTAAGGTTTACGGTTAAGGTTAGGGTTAGGGTTAGGTTTAGGGTTAGGGTAGGGTTTGGGTAAGGGTAAGGGTTAGGGTTAGGATTAGTGTTAGGGTTAGGGTAAGGGTTAGGTTTATGTTTAGGGTTAGGGTTAGGGTTAGGGTTAGGGTAAGGGTAAGGGTTAGGCTTAGAGTTAGGGGTAGGGTTAGGGTAAGGGTAAGGGTTAGGGTTAGGGTTAGGGTTAGGGTTAGGGTAAGGGTAAGGGTTAGGGTTAGGCTTAGGGTTAGGTTAAGGGTTAGGATTAGGTGTTAGGGTTAGGGTTAGGGTAAGGGTAAGGGTTAGGGTTATGTTTAAGTTTAGGGTTAGGGTTAGGTTAAGGGTTAGGGTTATGGTTAGGGTTAGGATTACGGTTAGGGCAAAGGTTACTGTTAGGTTTAGGGTTTGGGTTAGGGTAAGTGTTAGGGTTACGGTTAGGGTAAGGTTAAAGGATAGGGTTAGGGTTGGGGTAAGGTTTAGGGTTAGGGGTTAGGTTTAGCGTTAGGGTAAGGGTTAGGGTTAGGGGTAGGGTTAAAGTTAGGGTTAGGTTTAGGGTTAGGGTAAGGGTTAGGGTTAGGTTTAGGGTTAGTGTAAGGGTAAGTGTTAGGGTTATGGTTAGGGTTAGGTTTAGGGTAAGGGTTAGGGTTACGGTTAGGGTTAGGTTTAGGGTTTTGTTAGGGTAAGGGTAAGGGATAGGGTTAGGGACAGGGTTATGGTTAGGGTTAGAGTTAGGGTTAGGATTAGGGTTAGGGGTAGGGTAAGGGTAAGGGTTAGGGTTAAGGTTAGGGTTAGGGTTAGGGTTAGGGTTAGGGTTAGGGTAAGGGTAAGGGTTAGGGTTAGGTTTAGGGTTAGGGTTAGGTTTAGGGTTAGGGACTTGGGAAAGGATAATGGTTAGGGTTAAGGTTAGGTTTAGGGTTAGGGTTAGGGTTAAGGTTAGGGTTAGGGTTTGGTTAAGTGTAAGGGTTAGGGTTACAGTTAGGGTAAGGGAAAGGGTTAGGTTTAGTGTTAGGGTTAGGTTTAGGTTTAGGTTTAGGGTTAGGGAAAAGTAAGGGTTAAGGTTAAGTTTAGGTTTAGGGTTAGGTTTAGGGTAAAGTTTAGGATTAGGGTTACGGTAAGGGTAAGGGTTATGGTTAGGTTTAGGGTTAGGTTTAGGGTAAGGGTAAGGGTTAGGGTTAGGGTTAGGGTAAGGGTTAGAGTTAGGGTTAGGTTTAGTGTTGAGGTTAATGTTAGGATTAGGGTAAGGGTATGTGTTAAGGTTAGGGTTAGGGTTAGGGGTTAAGATTAGGGTTAGGTTTAGGATTAGGGTTAGGGGAAGGGTAAGGGAAAGGGTAGGGATAGGGTCAGGTTTAAGGTTAGGGTTATGGTTAGGGTAAGGGTACGTGTTACGGTTAGGGTT
Organism: Megascapheus bottae; assembly: GCA_024803745.1. Classification (NCBI taxonomy): domain Eukaryota; kingdom Metazoa; phylum Chordata; class Mammalia; order Rodentia; family Geomyidae; genus Megascapheus; species Megascapheus bottae. The sequence continues at coordinate 6,551,642 of JANJXV010000038.1, read as the reverse complement.
AGGATTAGGGTTAAGACTAGGGTTAGGGTTAGGGTAAGGGTAATGGTTAGGGTTAGGGTCAGCGTTATGTTTAGGTTTAGGGTTAGGGTTAGGGTAAGGGTAAGGGTTATTGTTAGGGTTAGGGTTAGGGTAAGGGTTAGGGTTACGGTTAGATTTAGGTTTAGGTTTAGGGACAGGGTTAGAGTTAGGGTAAGGGTTAGGGTTAGGGTTATGGTTAGGGTTAGGTTTAGGGTTAGGATTTGGGTTAGGGTTAGGGTAAGGGTGAGGGTTATGGTTAAGGTTAGGGTCAGCGTGAGGGTTAGGGTTAAGGTAAGGGTAAGCGTTAGGGTTAGATTTAGGGTTAGGGTTAGGTTTAGGGTTAGGGAGTAGGGAAAGGATAATGGTTAGGGTTAAGTTTAGGTGTAGGGTTAGGGTTAAGGTTAGCGGTAGAGTTAGGGTAAGGATAAGGGTTAGGGTTAGGATTAGAGTTAGGGTTAGGGTAAGGGTAAGGGTTAGGTTTAGGGTTAGGTTTAGATTTAGGGTTAGGGTTAGGGTAAGGGTTAGGGTTAGGGTTAGGGTTAGGGTAAGGGTTAGGGTTACGGTTAAGGTTAGGTTTAGGTTTAGGGGTAGGGTTAGTGTTAGGGTAAGGGTAAGGTTTAGGGTTAAGTTTAGCGTTAGGGTTAGGTTTAGGGTTAGGGTAGGGTTTGGGTAAGGGTAAGGGTTAGGGTTAGGATTAGTGTTAGGGTTAGAGTAAAGGTTAGGTTTATGTTTAGGGTTAGGGTTAGGGTTAGGGTAAGGGTAAGGGTTAGGGTTAGGGTTAGGGTAAGGTTTAGGGTTAGGGTTAGGGTTAGGGTAAGAGTTAACGTTAGGGTTAGGTTAAGTGTAAAGGTTAGGGTCAGGGTTAGGGATAGGGTTAGGTTTAGGGTAAGGGTTAGGGTTAGGGGTTCGGTTTAGCGTTATGGTAACGGTTAGGGTTAGTATTAGGGTTAGGGTTAGGTAAAGTTAGGGTTAGGTTTAGGGTTAGGGTAAGGGTTAGGGTTAGGGTTAGGGTTAGGGTAAGGGTAAGTGTTATGGTTAGGGTTAGTGTTAGGGTTAGGTTAAGGGTTAGGGTTACGGTTAGGGTTAGGTTTAGGGTTTTGTTAGGGTAAGGGTTAGGGATAGGGTTAGGGACAGGGTTATGGTTAGGGTTAGGGTTAGGGTTAGGATTAGGGTTAGGGTTAGGTTTAGGGTAAGGTTTAGGGTTAAGGTTAGGGTTAGGGTTAGGGTTAGGGTAAGGGTTAGGGTTAGGTTAAGGGTTAGGGTTAGGCTTAGGGTTAGGGAGTAGGGAAAGGATAATGGTTAGGGTTAAGCTTAGGTTTAGGGTTAGGTTTAGGGTTAGGGTAAGGGTAAGGTTTAGGGTTAGGTTTAAGTTTAGGTTTAGGGTTATGGTTAGGGTAAGGGTAAGGGTTAGGGTTAGGGTTAGGGTTAGGGTAAGGGTTAGGGTTACGGTTAGGGTTAGGTTTAGGTTTAGGGTTAGGGTTAGGGTTAGTGTAAGGGTTAGGTTTAGGGTTAAGGTTAGGGTTAGGGTTAGGTTTAGGTTTAGGGTAGGGTTTGGGTAAGGGTTAGGGTTAGGATTAGTGTTAGGGTTAGGGTAAGGTTTAGGTTTATGTTTAGGGTTAGGTTTAGGGTTAAGTTTAGGGTAAGGGTAAGGGTTCCGGTTAGAGTTAGGGTTACAGTAAGGTTAAGGGATAGGGTTAGGTTTAGGTTAGGTTTAGGATAAGGGTAAGGTTTAGGTTTAGGGTTAGGGTGAGGTTTAGGTTTAGGTTTAGGTTTAGTGTTAGGGAAAGGTAAGGGTTAAGGTTAAGGTTAGGTTTAGGGTTAGGTTTAGGGTAAAGGTTAGGATTAGGGTTACTGGAAGGGTAAGGGATATGGTTAGGTTTAGGGTTAGGGTTAGGGTAAGGATTAGGGTTAGGGTTAGGTTTAAGTTTAGGGTTAGGCTTACGGTTAGGGTTAGGTTTAGGGTTAGGGTTAGGGTTAGGGTTAGAGTAGAGGTTAGGGTTAGGGTTAGGGTTAGGGTAAGGGTTAGGGTTAGGGTAGGGGTTACGGTAAGGGTAAGTGTTAGGGTTAAGTTTAGGGTTAGGATAAGTGTAAGGGTTAGGATTAGGGTTAGGGTGAGGGGTTAGGGTGAGGGTTAGGGTTAGCTTTAGGGTTAGGTTTAGGGTAAGGGTTTGTGTTAGATTTTAGAGTTAGTGTTAGGGTTAGATTAAGAGTTAGGGTTACGGTTAGGGTTAGGGTAAGTGTTAGGGTTAGGTTTAGGGTTAGTGTTAGGGTAAGGTTTAGGGTTAGGTTTAGGGTTACGGTTAGGGTTAGGGTTAGAGATAGGGTAAGGGTAAGGGTAAGGTTTAGGGTTAGGGTTAGGGTTAATGTAAGGGTAACGGTTAGAGTTAGGGTTAGGGGTATATTTAGGGTAAGGGTTAGGGTTAGGTTTAGAGTAAGAGTAAGGATTAGGGTTAGGTTTAGGGTTAGGGTAATGGTAAGGGTTAGGGTTAGGGTTAGAGTTAGGTTTAGGGTTAGGGTTAGATTTAGGGTTAGGGTAAGGGTTAGGGTTAGGGTTAGTGTTAAAGTAAGGGTTAGGGTTAGGGTTAGGGTTAGGGTTAGGGTAAGTGTTAGGGTTACGGTTAGGGTTAGGTTTAGGGTAAGGTTTAGGGTTAGGTTTAGGGTTACGGTTAGGGTTAGGGTTAGAGTTAGGGTAAGGGTAAGGGTAAGGTTTAGGGTTAGGGTTAGGGTTAATGTAAGGGTAACGGTTAGAGTTAGGGTTACGGGTATATTTAGGGTAAGGGTTAGGGTTAGGTTTAGTGTAAGGGTAAGGTTTAGGGTTAGGATTAGGGTTAGGGTTAGAGTTAGGTTTATGGTTAGGGTTAGGTTTAGGGTGACAGTAAGGGTTAGGGTTAGGGTTAGGGTTAGTGTTAGGGTAAGGGTTAGGGTTAGGGTTAGCGTTAGGGTTAGGGTAAGGGTTAGGGTTAGGGATAGGGTAAGGGTAGGGGTTAGGGTTAGGGTTAGGGTTAGGGTAAGTGTTAGGGTTAGGGTAGGGGTTAGGGTAAGTATAAGTGTTAGGGATAAGTTTAGGGTTAGGATAAGGGTAAGGGTAAGGGTTAGGGTTAGGGTTAGGGTTAGGGGTTAGGGTTAGGGTTAGGTTTAGGGTTAGGTTTAGGGTAAGGGTTTGTGTTAGATTTTAGAGTTAGTGTTAGGGTTAGTTTAAGAGTTAGGCTTACGGTTAGGGTTAGTGTAAGTGTTAGGGTCAGGGTTAGGGTTAGGGTAAGGTTTAGGGTTAGGGTTAGTGTTAGGGTTAGGGTAAGTGTTAGGTTTAGGGTTAGGGTTACGGTTAGGATAAGGGTAAGGTTTAGGGTTAGGTTTAGGGTTAGAGTTAGGGTTAGGGTTAAGATAAGGGTTAGGTTTAGCTTTACGGTTACGGTTAGGGTAAGGGTAAGTGTTAGTGTTAGGATAAGGGTTAGGGTTACGGTAAGGGTTAGGGTTAGGGTTAGGTTTAGGGTTGGGCTTAAGGTTAGGATTAGTGTTAAGGTAAGTGTAAGGTTTAGGGTTAGGGTTAGGGTTAGGGTTAGGATAAGGTTAAGGGTTAGGGTAAGGGTTAGGGTTAGGGTTTGGGTTAGGGTTAGGGTTAGGATAAGGGTAAGGTTTAGGGTTAGTGTTAGGGTTAAGGTTAGGGTTAGGGTAAGGGTAAAGGTTAGGTTTAGGGATAGGTTTAGGATTTGGTTTAGGGTTAGGGTAAGGATAAGGGTAAGTGTTAGGGTTAGGGTAAGGGTTAGGGTTAGGGTTAGGGTTAGGGTTGCTATTAGGGTAAGGGTAAGTGTTAGGGTTAGGTTTAGGGTTAGGATAAGGGTAAGGGTAAAGGTTAGGGTTAGGGTTAGGTTTAGGGTAAGGGTTAGGGTTAGGGTTAGGGTTAAGGTTAGGGTTAGGGTAAGGTGAAAGTTTAGGGTTAGGGTTAGGTTTAGGGTTAGGTTTAGGTTTAGGGTAAGAGTAAGTGTTATAGTTAGGGTTAGGTTAGGGTTAGGGTAAGGTTTAGGGTAAGGGTTAGGGTTAGGGTTAGGGTAAGGGTTAGGGTTAGGGTTAGGGTTAGCGTTAGGGTTAGGTTTAGGGTAAGAGTAAGGTTTAGGGTTAGGGTTAGGGTTAGGGTAAGGGTAAGGGTTATGGTTAGGTTTAGGGTTAGAGTTAGGGTTAGTGTTAGGATAAGGGTTAGGTTTAGGGTTACGGTTACGGTTAGGGTAAGGGTAAGTTTTAGTGTTAGGGTAAGGGTTAGTGTTACGGTAAGGGTTAGGGTTAGGTTTAGAGTTGGCGTTAAGGTTAGGGTTAGCGTTAGGGTAAGTGTAAGGTTTAGAGTTAGGGTTAGGGGTAGTGTTAGGGTAAGGGTAAGGGTTAGGGTAAGTGTTAGGGTTAGGGTTAGGTTTAGGGTAAGGGTAAAGGTTTAGGGTTAGTGTTAGGGTTAAGGTTAGTGTTAGGGTAAGGGTAAAGTTGAGGTTTAGGGTTAGGTTTAGGATTTGGTTTAGGTTAGGGTAAGGATAAGTGTTAGGGTTAGGGTTAGGGTTAGTGTAAGGTTTAGGGTTAGGGTTAGGGTTAGGGTTGCTATTAGGGTAAGGGTAAGTGTTAGCGTTAGGTTTAGTGTTAAAATAAGGGTAAGTGTAAGGGTTAGGTTAGGGTTATGGTTATGGTTAGGGTTAGGGTAAGGGTTAGTGTTAGGGTTACGGTTAGGTTTAGGGTTAGGGTTAGGGTTAGGGTTAGGGTAAGGGTAAGGTTTAGGGTTAAGGTTAGGGTTAGGGTTAGGGTTAGGGTAAGGGTAAGGGTTAGGGTTAGGTTTAGAGATAGGGTTAGGGTAAAGGTAAGGCTTAGGTTAAGGGTCAGGGTTAGGGTTAGGGTTAGGGAAAGGATAAGGGTTAGGGTTAAGGTTAGGTTTAGGGTTAGGGTTAGGGTTAAGGTTAGGGTTAGGGTAAGGGTAAATTTTAGGGTTAGGGTTAGGTTTAGGGTTAGGTTTAGGTTTAGGGTAAGAGTAAGGGTAAGAGTTAGGGTTAGAGTTAGGGGAAGGGTTAGGGTAAGGGTTAGGGTTAAGGTTGGGGTTAGGGTAAGGGTAAGTGTTAGGGTTAGGGTTAGGTTAAGGGTAAGGGTTAGGGTTAGGGTTAGGGTTAGGGTTGGGGTTAAGGTTAGGGTTAGTGTTAAGGTATGGGTAAAGTTTATTGTTAGGGTTAGGGTTAGGATAAGGTTAAGGGTTAGGGTAAGGTTTAGGGTTAGTGTTAGGTTTAGGGTAAGGGTAAGGGTTAGGGATAGGGTTAGGGTTAGGGTTGGGATTAGGGTAAGGGTAAGTGTTAGGGTTAGGTTTAGGGTTAGAATAAGGGTACGGGTTAGGGTTAAGGTTAGGGTTAGGGTTTAGGGTTAGGTTAGGCTTAGGGGTTAGGGTTAGGTTTAGGGTTAGGTTTAGGGTAAGAGTTAGGGTTAGGGGTTAGGGTTCGTGTTAGGGTTAGGTTTATGGTTAGGGTTAGGGTTAGGGTTAGGGTTAGGATAAGCATTAGGTTTGGGGGTTAGGGTTAGGGTTAGGGTAAGGGTGAGGGTTAGTGGTTAGGGTTCGTGTTAGGTTTAGGTATATGGTAAGAGTAAGGTTTAGGGTTAGAGTTAGGTTTGGAGTTAGGGTAAGGGTAAGGTTTAGGGTTAGGTTTAGGGTTAGGGTTAAGGTTAGTGTTAGGGTTGGGGTAAGGGTAAGGGTTACGGTTAGGTTTAGGGTTAGGGTTAGTGTAAGGGTAAAGGTTAGGGTTAGGGTTAGGGTTTGGTTTAAGGTTAGGGTTAGGGTTAGGGTTAGGGTAAGGGTAAGGTTTATGGTTAAGGTTAGGGTTAGGGTTAGGGTTAGGTTTAGTGTTAGGGTTAGGGTTAGGATTAGGGTTAGGGTAAGGGTAAGGGATAGGTTTATGTACAGGATTAGGATTAGGGTTAGGATTATGGTTAGGTTTAGGATAAGGGTAAGTGTTAGGGTTAGGGTTAGGGTTAAATTTAGAGTTAGGGTTAGGGTAAGGGTAAGGGTTAGGTTAGGGTTAGGGTTAGGATTAGGGTTAGGGTTAGGGTAAGGGTTAGTGTTAGGGTCAGGGTTAGGTTTAGGGTTAGGGTTAGGGTTAGGGTTAGGGTAAGGGTAAGGTTTAGGGTTAAGTTTAGGGTTAAGGTTAGGGTTAGGGTAAGGTAAGGGTTAGGGTTAGGTTTATGAATAGGGTTAGGGTAAAGGTAAGGCTTAGGTTAAGGGTTAGGGTTAGGGTTAGGGTTAGGGAAAGGATAAGGGTTAGGGTTAAGGTTAGGTTTAGGGTTAGGGTTAGGGTTAAGGTTAGGGTTAGGGTAAGGGTAAAGGTTAGGTTTAGGGTTAGGTTTAGGATTTGGTTTAGGGTTAGGGTAAGGATAAGGGTAAGTGTTAGGGTTAGGGTAAGGGTTAGGGTTAGGGTTAGGGTTAGGGTTGCTATTAGGGTAAGGGTAAGTGTTAGGGTTAGGTTTAGGGTTAGGATAAGGGTAAGGGTAAAGGTTAGGGTTAGGGTTAGGTTTAGGGTAAGGGTTAGGGTTAGGGTTAAGGTTAGGGTTAGGGTAAGGTGAAAGTTTAGGGTTAGGGTTAGGTTTAGGGTTAGGTTTAGGTTTAGGGTAAGAATAAGTGTTATAGTTAGGGTTAGGTTAGGGTTAGGGTAAGGTTTAGGGTAAGGGTTAGGGTTAGGGTTAGGGTAAGGGTTAGGGTTAGGGTTAGGGTTAGCGTTAGGGTTAGGTTTAGGGTAAGAGTAAGGTTTAGGGTTAGGGTTAGGGTTAGGGTAAGGGTAAGGGTTATGGTTAGGTTTAGGGTTAGAGTTAGGGTTAGTGTTAGGATAAGGGTTAGGTTTAGGGTTACGGTTACGGTTAGGGTAAGGGTAAGTGTTAGTGTTAGGGTAAGGGTTAGTGTTACGGTAAGGGTTAGGGTTAGGTTTAGAGTTGGGGTTAAGGTTAGGGTTAGCGTTAGGGTAAGTGTAAGGTTTAGAGTTAGGGTTAGGGGTAGTGTTAGGGTAAGGGTAAGGGTTAGGGTAAGTGTTAGGGTTAGGGTTAGGTTTAGGGTAAGGGTAAAGGTTTAGGGTTAGTGTTAGGGTTAAGGTTAGTGTTAGGGTAAGGGTAAAGTTGAGGTTTAGGGTTAGGTTTAGGATTTGGTTTAGGTTAGGGTAAGCATAAGTGTTAGGGTTAGGGTTAGGGTTAGTGTAAGGTTTAGGGTTAGGGTTAGGGTTAGGGTTGCTATTAGGGTAAGGGTAAGTGTTAGCGTTAGGTTTAGTGTTAAAATAAGGGTAAGTGTAAGGGTTAGGTTAGGGTTATGGTTATGGTTAGGGTTAGGGTAAGGGTTAGTGTTAGGGTTACGGTTAGGTTTAGGGTTAGGGTTAGGGTTAGGGTTAGGGTAAGGGTAAGGTTTAGGGTTAAGGTTAGGGTTAGGGTTAGGGTTAGGGTAAGGGTAAGGGTTAGGGTTAGGTTTAGAGATAGGGTTAGGGTAAAGGTAAGGCTTAGGTTAAGGGTCAGGGTTAGGGTTAGGGTTAGGGAAAGGATAAGGGTTAGGGTTAAGGTTAGGTTTAGGGTTAGGGTTAGGGTTAAGGTTAGGGTTAGGGTAAGGGTAAATTTTAGGGTTAGGGTTAGGTTTAGGGTTAGGTTTAGGTTTAGGGTAAGAGTAAGGGTAAGAGTTAGGGTTAGAGTTAGGGGAAGGGTTAGGGTAAGGGTTAGGGTTAAGGTTGGGGTTAGGGTAAGGGTAAGTGTTAGGGTTAGGGTTAGGTTAAGGGTAAGGGTTAGGGTTAGGGTTAGGGTTAGGGTTGGGGTTAAGGTTAGGGTTAGTGTTAAGGTATGGGTAAAGTTTATTGTTAGGGTTAGGGTTAGGATAAGGTTAAGGGTTAGGGTAAGGTTTAGGGTTAGTGTTAGGTTTAGGGTAAGGGTAAGGGTTAGGGATAGGGTTAGGGTTAGGGTTGGGATTAGGGTAAGGGTAAGTGTTAGGGTTAGGTTTAGGGTTAGAATAAGGGTACGGGTTAGGGTTAAGGTTAGGGTTAGGGTTTAGGGTTAGGTTAGGCTTAGGGGTTAGGGTTAGGTTTAGGGTTAGGGTTAGGGTAAGAGTTAGGGTTAGGGGTTAGGGTTCGTGTTAGGGTTAGGTTTATGGTTAGGGTTAGGGTTAGGGTTAGGGTTAGGATAAGCGTTAGGTTTGGGGGTTAGGGTTAGGGTTAGGGTAAGGGTGAGGGTTAGTGGTTAGGGTTCGTGTTAGGTTTAGGTATATGGTAAGAGTAAGGTTTAGGGTTAGAGTTAGGTTTGGAGTTAGGGTAAGGGTAAGGTTTAGGGTTAGGTTTAGGGTTAGGGTTAAGGTTAGTGTTAGGGTTGGGGTAAGGGTAAGGGTTACGGTTAGGTTTAGGGTTAGGGTTAGTGTAAGGGTAAAGGTTAGGGTTAGGGTTAGGGTTTGGTTTAAGGTTAGGGTTAGGGTTAGGGTTAGGGTAAGGGTAAGGTTTATGGTTAAGGTTAGGGTTAGGGTTAGGGTTAGGTTTAGTGTTAGGGTTAGGGTTAGGATTAGGGTTAGGGTAAGGGTAAGGGATAGGTTTATGTACAGGGTTAGGATTAGGGTTAGGATTATGGTTAGGTTTAGGGTAAGGGTAAGTGTTAGGGTTAGGGTTAGGGTTAAATTTAGAGTTAGGGTTAGGGTAAGGGTAAGGGTTAGGTTAGGGTTAGGGTTAGGATTAGGGTTAGGGTTAGGGTAAGGGTTAGTGTTAGGGTCAGGGTTAGGTTTAGGGTTAGGGTTAGGGTTAGGGTTAGGGTAAGGGTAAGGTTTAGGGTTAAGTTTAGGGTTAAGGTTAGGGTTAGGGTAAGGTAAGGGTTAGGGTTAGGTTTATGAATAGGGTTAGGGTAAAGGTAAGGCTTAGGTTAAGGGTTAGGGTTAGGGTTAGGGTTAGGGTTAGGGAAAGGATAAGGGTTAGGGTTAAGGTTAGGTTTAGGGTTAGGGTTAGGGTTAAGGTTAGGGTTAGGGTAAGGGTAAAGGTTAGGGTTAGGGTTAGGTTTAGGTTTAGTGTAAGAGTAAGGGTTAGAGTTAGGGTTAGGTTAGGGTTAGGGTAAGGTTTAGGGTAAGGGTTAGGGTTAGGGTAAGGGTTAGGGTTAGGGTTAGGGTTAGGGTTAGGTT
>JANJXV010000038.1:6535000-6537500 GCA_024803745.1 Megascapheus bottae | reverse complement strand
GGTTTAGGGTTAGAGTTAGGGTTAGTGTTAGGATAAGGGTTAGGTTTAGGGTTACGGTTACGGTTAGGGTAAGGGTAAGTGTTAGTGTTAGGGTAAGGGTTAGTGTTACGGTAAGGGTTAGGGTTAGGTTTAGAGTTGGGGTTAAGGTTAGGGTTAGCGTTAGGGTAAGTGTAAGGTTTAGAGTTAGGGTTAGGGGTAGTGTTAGGGTAAGGGTAAGGGTTAGGGTAAGTGTTAGGGTTAGGGTTAGGTTTAGGGTAAGGGTAAAGGTTTAGGGTTAGTGTTAGGGTTAAGGTTAGTGTTAGGGTAAGGGTAAAGTTGAGGTTTAGGGTTAGGTTTAGGATTTGGTTTAGGTTAGGGTAAGGATAAGTGTTAGGGTTAGGGTTAGGGTTAGTGTAAGGTTTAGGGTTAGGGTTAGGGTTAGGGTTGCTATTAGGGTAAGGGTAAGTGTTAGCGTTAGGTTTAGTGTTAAAATAAGGGTAAGTGTAAGGGTTAGGTTAGGGTTATGGTTATGGTTAGGGTTAGGGTAAGGGTTAGTGTTAGGGTTACGGTTAGGTTTAGGGTTAGGGTTAGGGTTAGGGTTAGGGTAAGGGTAAGGTTTAGGGTTAAGGTTAGGGTTAGGGTTAGGGTTAGGGTAAGGGTAAGGGTTAGGGTTAGGTTTAGAGATAGGGTTAGGGTAAAGGTAAGGCTTAGGTTAAGGGTCAGGGTTAGGGTTAGGGTTAGGGAAAGGATAAGGGTTAGGGTTAAGGTTAGGTTTAGGGTTAGGGTTAGGGTTAAGGTTAGGGTTAGGGTAAGGGTAAATTTTAGGGTTAGGGTTAGGTTTAGGGTTAGGTTTAGGTTTAGGGTAAGAGTAAGGGTAAGAGTTAGGGTTAGAGTTAGGGGAAGGGTTAGGGTAAGGGTTAGGGTTAAGGTTGGGGTTAGGGTAAGGGTAAGTGTTAGGGTTAGGGTTAGGTTAAGGGTAAGGGTTAGGGTTAGGGTTAGGGTTAGGGTTGGGGTTAAGGTTAGGGATAGTGTTAAGGTATGGGTAAAGTTTATTGTTAGGGTTAGGGTTAGGATAAGGTTAAGGGTTAGGGTAAGGTTTAGGGTTAGTGTTAGGTTTAGGGTAAGGGTAAGGGTTAGGGATAGGGTTAGGGTTAGGGTTGGGATTAGGGTAAGGGTAAGTGTTAGGGTTAGGTTTAGGGTTAGAATAAGGGTACGGGTTAGGGTTAAGGTTAGGGTTAGGGTTTAGGGTTAGGTTAGGCTTAGGGGTTAGGGTTAGGTTTAGGGTTAGGGTTAGGGTAAGAGTTAGGGTTAGGGGTTAGGGTTCGTGTTAGGGTTAGGTTTATGGTTAGGGTTAGGGTTAGGGTTAGGGTTAGGATAAGCGTTAGGTTTGGGGGTTAGGGTTAGGGTTAGGGTAAGGGTGAGGGTTAGTGGTTAGGGTTCGTGTTAGGTTTAGGTATATGGTAAGAGTAAGGTTTAGGGTTAGAGTTAGGTTTGGAGTTAGGGTAAGGGTAAGGTTTAGGGTTAGGTTTAGGGTTAGGGTTAAGGTTAGTGTTAGGGTTGGGGTAAGGGTAGGGTTACGGTTAGGTTTAGGGTTAGGGTTAGTGTAAGGGTAAAGGTTAGGGTTAGGGTTAGGGTTTGGTTTAAGGTTAGGGTTAGGGTTAGGGTTAGGGTAAGGGTAAGGTTTATGGTTAAGGTTAGGGTTAGTGTTAGGGTTAGGTTTAGTGTTAGGGTTAGGGTTAGGATTAGGGTTAGGGTAAGGGTAAGGGATAGGTTTATGTACAGGGTTAGGATTAGGGTTAGGATTATGGTTAGGTTTAGGGTAAGGGTAAGTGTTAGGGTTAGGGTTAGGGTTAAATTTAGAGTTAGGGTTAGGGTAAGGGTAAGGGTTAGGTTAGGGTTAGGGTTAGGATTAGGGTTAGGGTTAGGGTAAGGGTTAGTGTTAGGGTCAGGGTTAGGTTTAGGGTTAGGGTTAGGGTTAGGGTTAGGGTAAGGGTAAGGTTTAGGGTTAAGTTTAGGGTTAAGGTTAGGGTTAGGGTAAGGTAAGGGTTAGGGTTAGGTTTATGAATAGGGTTAGGGTAAAGGTAAGGCTTAGGTTAAGGGTTAGGGTTAGGGTTAGGGTTAGGGTTAGGGAAAGGATAAGGGTTAGGGTTAAGGTTAGGTTTAGGGTTAGGGTTAGGGTTAAGGTTAGGGTTAGGGTAAGGGTAAAGGTTAGGGTTAGGGTTAGGTTTAGGTTTAGTGTAAGAGTAAGGGTTAGAGTTAGGGTTAGTTTAGGGTTAGGGTAAGGTTTAGGGTAAGGGTTAGGGTTAGGGTAAGGGTTAGGGTTAGGGTTAGGGTTAGGTTTAGGGTAAGGGTAAGGTTTAGAGTTAGGGTTAGGGTTAGGATTAGGGTAAGGGTAAGGGTTAGGGTTAGGTTTAGGGTTAGAGTTAGGGTTAGTGTTAGGATAAGGGTTAGGTTTAGGGTTACGGTTACGGTTAGGGTAAGGGTAAGTGTTAGTGTTAGGGTAAGGGTTAGGGTTACGGTA
>JANJXV010000038.1:6515000-6522500 GCA_024803745.1 Megascapheus bottae | reverse complement strand
GTTAGGGTAAGGGTAAGGGTTACGGTTAGGTTTAGGGTTAGGGTTAGTGTAAGGGTAAGCGTTAGGGTTAGGCTTAGGGTTTGGTTTAAGGTTAGGGTTAGGGTTAGGATTAGGATAAGGGTAAGGTTTATGGTTAAGGTTCGGGTTAGGGTTAGGGTTAGGTTTAGTGTTAGGGTTAGGGTTAGGATTAGGGTTAGGGTAAGGGTAAGGGTTAGGGTTAGGGTTGGGGAAAGGGTTAGGGTTAGGGTTATGGTTAGGTTTAGGGAAAGGATAAGGGTTAGGGTTTAGGTTAGGTTTAGGGTTAGGGTTAGGGTTAAGGTTAGGGTTAGGGTAAGGGTAAAGGTTAGGGTTAGGGTTAGGTTTAGGGTAAGGGTTAGGGTTAGGGTTAAGATTAGGGTTAGGGTAAGGGTAAAGGTTAGGGTTAGGGTTAGGTTTAGGGTTAGGTTTAGGTTTAGGGAAAGAGTAAGGTTTATAGTTAGGGTTAGGTTAGGGTTAGGGTAAGGTTTAGGGTAAGGGTTAGGGTTAGGGTTAGGGTAAGGGTAAAGGTGAGGTTTAGGGTTAGGTTTAGGATTTGGTTTAGGGTTAGGGTAAGGATAAGGGTAAGGGTTAGGGTTAGGGTAAGGTTTAGGGTTAGGGTTAGGTTTAGGGTTGCTATTAGGGTAAGGGTAAGTGTTAGGGTTATGATTAGTGTTAGGATAAGGGTAAGGTTTAGGGTTAGGTTAGGGTTAAATTTAGAGTTAGGGTTAGGGTAAGGGTTAGTGTTAGGGTTACGGTTAGGTTTAGGGTTAGGGTTAGGGTTAGGGTTAGGGTAAGGTTTAGGATTAAGGTTAGGGTTAGTGTTAGGGTTAGTGTAAGGGTAAGGGTTAGGGTTAGTGTTAGGGTTAGGGTTTGGGTAAGGGTAAGCGTTAGTGTTATGATTAGGTTAAGGGTAAGTGTTACGGTTAGGATTAGGGTTAGTGTAAGTGTAAGTGTTAGGGTTACGGTTAGGTTTAGGGTTAGGGTTAGGGTTAGGGTTAGGATTAGGGTTAGGGTTAACATAAGTGTTAGGTTTAGGGTTAGGGTTAGGGTTAGGGATAGGGTTAGGGTTAGGGTTAGGTTTAGGGTTAGGGTTAGGGTAAGGGTAAGGGTTAGGGTTAGGGTTACGGTTAAGTTTAGTGTTGGGGTTAAGGTTAGGGTTAGGGAAACGGTTAGGATTAGGGTTAGGTTTAGGGTTATGTTTAGGGTTAGAGTTAGGGTAAGACTAAGGGTAAGGTTTAGGGTTAGGGTTAGGGTTAAGGTAAGGGTAAGGGTTAGGGTAGGGTTAGGGTTATATTTAGGGTAAGGGTTAGGGTTAGGTTTAGAGTAAGGGTAATGTTTAGGGTTAGGGTTAGGGTTAAGGTAAGGGTAATGGTAAGGGTTAGGGTTAGGTTTAGGGTAAGTTTTAGTGTTAGATTTTACAGTTAGTGTTATGGTTAGGTTAAGAGTTAGGGTTAAGGTTATGGCTAGGATAAGTCTTAACATTAGTGTTAGTGTTAGGGTTACGATAAGGGATAGGGTTACGGTTAGGTTAGGGTAAGTGTAAGGGTTAGGGTTAGGGTTAGGGTAAGTTTTAGGGTTAGGGTTAGGGTTAGTGTTAGGGTAAGTGTTAGGGTTAGGGTTAGGGTTACGGTTAGGGTTAGGGTAAGGTTTAGAGTTAGGGTCATGGTTAGGGTAAGGTAAGCATTAGGGTTAGGTTTAGGGTTAGAGTTAGGGTTAGGGTTAGGATTAGGGTTAGGTTTAGGGTTACGGTTACGGTTAGGGGAAGGTTAAATGTTAGTGTTAGGGAAAGTGTTAGGGTTACGTTAAGGGTTAGGGTTAGGGTTAGGGTTAGGTTTAGGGTTGGGGTTAAGGTTAGGGTTAGTGTTAAGGTATGGGTAAAGTTTAGGGTTAGGGTTAGGTTTAGGGTTAGGATAAGGGTAAGGGTTAGGGTAAGGGTTAGGGTTAGTGTTAGGTTTAGGGTAAGGGTAAGGGTTAGGGATAGGGTTAAGGTTAGGGTTGGGATTAGGGTAAGGGTAAGTGTTAGGGTTAGGTTTAGGGTTAGAATAAGGGTAAGGGTTAGGGTTAGGGTTAGGGTTAGGGTTTAGGGTTAGGTTAGGCTTAGGGGTTAGGGTTAGGTTTAGGGTTATGGTTAGGGTAAGAGTTAGGGTTAGGGGTTAGGGTTCGTGTTAGGGTTAGGTTTATGGTTAGGGTAAGGGTTAGTGTTAGTGGTTACGGTTCGTGTTAGGTTTAGGTATATGGTAAGAGTAAGGTTTAGCTTTAGAGTTAGGTTTGGGGTTAGGGTAAGTGTAAGGTTTAGGGTTAGGTTTAGGGTTAGGGTTAAGGTTAGGGTTAGGGTTAGGGTAAGGGTAAGGGTTACGGTTAGGTTTAGGGTTAGGGTTAGTGTAAGGGTAAGCGTTAGGGTTAGGGTTAGGTTTTGGTTTAAGGTTAGGGTTAGGGTTAGGGTTAGGGTAAGGGTAAGCTTTATGGTTAAGGTTAGGGTTAGGGTTAGGGTTAGGGTTAGTGTTAGGGTTAGGGTTAGGATTAGGGTTAGGGTAAGGGTAAGGGTTAGGGTTAGGGTTAGGGAAAGGGTTAGGGTTAGGGTTAGGGTTACGTTTAGGGAAAGGATAAGGGTTAGGGTTTAGGTTAGGTTTAGGGTTAGGGTTAGGGTTAAGGTTAGGGTTAGGGTAAGGGTAAAGGTTATGGTTAGGGTTAGGTTTAGGGTAAGGGTTAGGGTTAGGGTTAAGGTTAGGGTTAGGGTAAGGGTAAAAGTTAGGGTTAGGGTTAGGTTTAGGGTTAGTTTTAGCTTTAGGGTAAGAGTAAGGGTTATAGTTAGGGTTAGGTTAGGGTTAGGGTAAGGTTTAGGGTAAGGGTTAGGGTTAGGGTAAGGGTTAGGGTCAGGGTTAGTGTTAGGTTAGGGTTAGGGTAAGGGTAAGCGTTAGGTTTAGGGTTAGGTTAAGGATAAGTGTTAGGGTTAGGGTTAGGGTTAGGGTTAGTGTTAGGGTTACGGTTAGGTTTAGGGTTAGGGTTAGGGTTAGGGTAAGGTTTAGGATTAAGGTTAGGGTTAGTGTTAGGGTTAGTGTAAGGGTAAGGGTTAGGGTTAGTGTTAAGGTTAGGGTTTGGGTAAGGGTAAGCGTTAGTGTTATGATTAGGTTAAGGGTAAGTGTTAGGGTTAGGATTAGGGTTAGTGTAAGTGTAAGTGTTAGGGTTACGGTTAGGTTTAGGGTTAGGGTTAGGGTTAGGGTTAGGGTAAGGTTTAGGATTAAGGTTAGGGTTAGTGTTAGGGTTAGTGTAAGGGTAAGGGTTAGGGTTAGTGTTAGGGTTAGGGTTTGGGTAAGGGTAAGCGTTAGTGTTATGATTAGGTTAAGGGTAAGTGTTAGGGTTAGGGTTAGGGTTAGGGTTAGGGTTAGGGTTAGGGTAAGGGTTAGGGTTAGGGTTAAGGTTAGGGTTAGGGTAAGGTGAAAGTTTAGGGTTAGGGTTAGGTTTAGGGTTAGGTTTAGGTTTAGGGTAAGAGTAAGTGTTATAGTTAGGGTTAGGTTAGGGTTAGGGTAAGGTTTAGGGTAAGGGTTAGGGTTAGGGTTAGGGTAAGGGTTAGGGTTAGGGTTAGGGTTAGCGTTAGGGTTAGGTTTAGGGTAAGAGTAAGGTTTAGGGTTAGGGTTAGGGTTAGGGTAAGGGTAAGGGTTATGGTTAGGTTTAGGGTTAGAGTTAGGGTTAGTGTTAGGATAAGGGTTAGGTTTAGGGTTATGGTTACGGTTAGGGTAAGGGTAAGTGTTAGTGTTAGGGTAAGAGTTAGTGTTACGGTAAGGGTTAGGGTTAGGTTTAGAGTTGGGGTTAAGGTTAGGGTTAGCGTTAGGGTAAGTGTAAGGTTTAGGGTTAGGGTTAGGGGTAGTGTTAGGATAAGGGTAAGGGTTAGGGTAAGTGTTAGGGTTAGGGTTAGGTTTAGGGTAAGGGTAAAGGTTTAGGGTTAGTGTTAGGGTTAAGGTTAGTGTTAGGGTAAGGGTAAAGTTGAGGTTTAGGGTTAGGTTTAGGATTTGGTTTAGGTTAGGGTAAGGATAAGTGTTAGGGTTAGGGTTAGGGTTAGTGTAAGGTTTAGGGTTAGGGTTAGGGTTAGGGTTGCTATTAGGGTAAGGGTAAGTGTTAGCGTTAGGTTTAGTGTTAAAATAAGGGTAAGTGTAAGGGTTAGGTTAGGGTTATGGTTATGGTTAGGGTTAGGGTAAGGGTTAGTGTTAGGGTTACGGTTAGGTTTAGGGTTAGGGTTAGGGTTAGGGTTAGGGTAAGGGTAAGGTTTAGGGTTAAGGTTAGGGTTAGGGTTAGGGTTAGGGTAAGGGTAAGGGTTAGGGTTAGGTTTAGAGATAGGGTTAGGGTAAAGGTAAGGCTTAGGTTAAGGGTCAGGGTTAGGGTTAGGGTTAGGGAAAGGATAAGGGTTAGGGTTAAGGTTAGGTTTAGGGTTAGGGTTAGGGTTAAGGTTAGGGTTAGGGTAAGGGTAAATTTTAGGGTTAGGGTTAGGTTTAGGGTTAGGTTTAGGTTTAGGGTAAGAGTAAGGGTAAGAGTTAGGGTTAGAGTTAGGGGAAGGGTTAGGGTAAGGGTTAGGGTTAAGGTTGGGGTTAGGGTAAGGGTAAGTGTTAGGGTTAGGGTTAGGTTAAGGGTAAGGGTTAGGGTTAGGGTTAGGGTTAGGGTTGGGGTTAAGGTTAGGGTTAGTGTTAAGGTATGGGTAAAGTTTATTGTTAGGGTTAGGGTTAGGATAAGGTTAAGGGTTAGGGTAAGGTTTAGGGTTAGTGTTAGGTTTAGGGTAAGGGTAAGGGTTAGGGATAGGGTTAGGGTTAGGGTTGGGATTAGGGTAAGGGTAAGTGTTAGGGTTAGGTTTAGGGTTAGAATAAGGGTACGGGTTAGGGTTAAGGTTAGGGTTAGGGTTTAGGGTTAGGTTAGGCTTAGGGGTTAGGGTTAGGTTTAGGGTTAGGTTTAGGGTAAGAGTTAGGGTTAGGGGTTAGGGTTCGTGTTAGGGTTAGGTTTATGGTTAGGGTTAGGGTTAGGGTTAGGGTTAGGATAAGCATTAGGTTTGGGGGTTAGGGTTAGGGTTAGGGTAAGGGTGAGGGTTAGTGGTTAGGGTTCGTGTTAGGTTTAGGTATATGGTAAGAGTAAGGTTTAGGGTTAGAGTTAGGTTTGGAGTTAGGGTAAGGGTAAGGTTTAGGGTTAGGTTTAGGGTTAGGGTTAAGGTTAGTGTTAGGGTTGGGGTAAGGGTAAGGGTTACGGTTAGGTTTAGGGTTAGGGTTAGTGTAAGGGTAAAGGTTAGGGTTAGGGTTAGGGTTTGGTTTAAGGTTAGGGTTAGGGTTAGGGTTAGGGTAAGGGTAAGGTTTATGGTTAAGGTTAGGGTTAGGGTTAGGGTTAGGTTTAGTGTTAGGGTTAGGGTTAGGATTAGGGTTAGGGTAAGGGTAAGGGATAGGTTTATGTACAGGATTAGGATTAGGGTTAGGATTATGGTTAGGTTTAGGATAAGGGTAAGTGTTAGGGTTAGGGTTAGGGTTAAATTTAGAGTTAGGGTTAGGGTAAGGGTAAGGGTTAGGTTAGGGTTAGGGTTAGGATTAGGGTTAGGGTTAGGGTAAGGGTTAGTGTTAGGGTCAGGGTTAGGTTTAGGGTTAGGGTTAGGGTTAGGGTTAGGGTAAGGGTAAGGTTTAGGGTTAAGTTTAGGGTTAAGGTTAGGGTTAGGGTAAGGTAAGGGTTAGGGTTAGGTTTATGAATAGGGTTAGGGTAAAGGTAAGGCTTAGGTTAAGGGTTAGGGTTAGGGTTAGGGTTAGGGAAAGGATAAGGGTTAGGGTTAAGGTTAGGTTTAGGGTTAGGGTTAGGGTTAAGGTTAGGGTTAGGGTAAGGGTAAAGGTTAGGTTTAGGGTTAGGTTTAGGATTTGGTTTAGGGTTAGGGTAAGGATAAGGGTAAGTGTTAGGGTTAGGGTAAGGGTTAGGGTTAGGGTTAGGGTTAGGGTTGCTATTAGGGTAAGGGTAAGTGTTAGGGTTAGGTTTAGGGTTAGGATAAGGGTAAGGGTAAAGGTTAGGGTTAGGGTTAGGTTTAGGGTAAGGGTTAGGGTTAGGGTTAAGGTTAGGGTTAGGGTAAGGTGAAAGTTTAGGGTTAGGGTTAGGTTTAGGGTTAGGTTTAGGTTTAGGGTAAGAATAAGTGTTATAGTTAGGGTTAGGTTAGGGTTAGGGTAAGGTTTAGGGTAAGGGTTAGGGTTAGGGTTAGGGTAAGGGTTAGGGTTAGGGTTAGGGTTAGCGTTAGGGTTAGGTTTAGGGTAAGAGTAAGGTTTAGGGTTAGGGTTAGGGTTAGGGTAAGGGTAAGGGTTATGGTTAGGTTTAGGGTTAGAGTTAGGGTTAGTGTTAGGATAAGGGTTAGGTTTAGGGTTACGGTTACGGTTAGGGTAAGGGTAAGTGTTAGTGTTAGGGTAAGGGTTAGTGTTACGGTAAGGGTTAGGGTTAGGTTTAGAGTTGGGGTTAAGGTTAGGGTTAGCGTTAGGGTAAGTGTAAGGTTTAGAGTTAGGGTTAGGGGTAGTGTTAGGGTAAGGGTAAGGGTTAGGGTAAGTGTTAGGGTTAGGGTTAGGTTTAGGGTAAGGGTAAAGGTTTAGGGTTAGTGTTAGGGTTAAGGTTAGTGTTAGGGTAAGGGTAAAGTTGAGGTTTAGGGTTAGGTTTAGGATTTGGTTTAGGTTAGGGTAAGCATAAGTGTTAGGGTTAGGGTTAGGGTTAGTGTAAGGTTTAGGGTTAGGGTTAGGGTTAGGGTTGCTATTAGGGTAAGGGTAAGTGTTAGCGTTAGGTTTAGTGTTAAAATAAGGGTAAGTGTAAGGGTTAGGTTAGGGTTATGGTTATGGTTAGGGTTAGGGTAAGGGTTAGTGTTAGGGTTACGGTTAGGTTTAGGGTTAGGGTTAGGGTTAGGGTTAGGGTAAGGGTAAGGTTTAGGGTTAAGGTTAGGGTTAGGGTTAGGGTTAGGGTAAGGGTAAGGGTTAGGGTTAGGTTTAGAGATAGGGTTAGGGTAAAGGTAAGGCTTAGGTTAAGGGTCAGGGTTAGGGTTAGGGTTAGGGAAAGGATAAGGGTTAGGGTTAAGGTTAGGTTTAGGGTTAGGGTTAGGGTTAAGGTTAGGGTTAGGGTAAGGGTAAATTTTAGGGTTAGGGTTAGGTTTAGGGTTAGGTTTAGGTTTAGGGTAAGAGTAAGGGTAAGAGTTAGGGTTAGAGTTAGGGGAAGGGTTAGGGTAAGGGTTAGGGTTAAGGTTGGGGTTAGGGTAAGGGTAAGTGTTAGGGTTAGGGTTAGGTTAAGGGTAAGGGTTAGGGTTAGGGTTAGGGTTAGGGTTGGGGTTAAGGTTAGGGTTAGTGTTAAGGTATGGGTAAAGTTTATTGTTAGGGTTAGGGTTAGGATAAGGTTAAGGGTTAGGGTAAGGTTTAGGGTTAGTGTTAGGTTTAGGGTAAGGGTAAGGGTTAGGGATAGGGTTAGGGTTAGGGTTGGGATTAGGGTAAGGGTAAGTGTTAGGGTTAG
>JANJXV010000038.1:6507500-6510000 GCA_024803745.1 Megascapheus bottae | reverse complement strand
AAGTGTAAGGGTTAGGGTTAGGGTTAAGGTTACGGTAACAGTTAGGGGAAGGTTAAATGTTAGTGTTAGGGAAAGTGTTAGGGTTACGTTAAGGGTTAGGGTTAGGGTTAGGGTTGGGGTTAAGGTTAGGGTTAGTGTTAAGGTATTGGTAAAGTTTAGGGTTAGGGTTAGGGTTAGGATAAGGTTAAGGGTTAGGGTAAGGGTTAGGGTTAGTGTTAGGTTTAGGGTAAGGGTAAGGGTTAGGGATAGGGTTAGGGTTAGGGTTGGGATTAGGGTAAGGGTAAGTGTTAGGGTTAGCTTTAGGGTTAGAATAAGGGTACGGGTTAGGGTTAAGGTTAGGGTTAGGGTTTATGGTTAGGTTAGGCTTAGGGGTTAGGGTTAGGTTTAGGGTTAGGGTTAGGGTAAGAGTTAGGGTTAGGGGTTAGGTTTGGTGTTAGGGTTAGGTTTATGGTTATGGTTAGGGTTAGGGTTAGGATAAGCGTTAGGTTTGGGGGTTAGGGTAAGGGTTAGGGTTAGTGGTTAGGGTTCGTGTTAGGTTTAGGTATATGGTAAGAGTACGGTTTAGGGTTAGAGTTAGGTTTGGAGTTAGGGTAAGGGTAAGGTTTAGGGTTAGGTTTAGGGTTAGGGTTAAGGTTAGGGTTAGGGTTGGGGTAAGGGTAAGGGTTACGGTTAGGTTTAGGGTTAGGGTTAGTGTAAGGGTAAGGGTTAGGGTTAGGGTTAGGGTTTGGTTTACGGTTAGGGTTAGGGTTAGGGTTAGGGTAAGGGTAAGGTTTATGGTTAAGGTTAGGGTTAGGGTTAGGGTTAGGTTTAGTGTTAGGGTTAGGGTTAGGATTAGGGTTAGGGTAAGGGTAAGGGTTAGGGGTAGGGTTACGGAAAGGGATAGGGTTAGGGTTAGGGTTAGGTTTAGGGAAAGGATAAGGGTTAGGGTTTAGGTTAGGTTTAGGTTTAGGGTAGGGTTAAGGTTAGGGTTAGGGTAAGGGTAAAGGTTAGGGTTAGGATTAGGTTTAGGGTAAGGGTTAGGGTTAGGGTTAAGGTTAGGGTTAGGGTAAGGTGAAAGTTTAGGGTTAGGGTTAGGTTTAGGGTTAGGTTTAGGTTTAGGGTAAGAGTAAGTGTTATAGTTAGGGTTAGGTTAGGGTTAGGGTAAGGTTTAGGGTAAGGGTTAGGGTTAGGGTTAGGGTAAGGGTTAGGGTTAGGGTTAGGGTTAGCGTTAGGGTTAGGTTTAGGGTAAGAGTAAGGTTTAGGGTTAGGGTTAGGGTTAGGGTAAGGGTAAGGGTTATGGTTAGGTTTAGGGTTAGAGTTAGGGTTAGTGTTAGGATAAGGGTTAGGTTTAGGGTTACGGTTACGGTTAGGGTAAGGGTAAGTGTTAGTGTTAGGGTAAGGGTTAGTGTTACGGTAAGGGTTAGGGTTAGGTTTAGAGTTGGGGTTAAGGTTAGGGTTAGCGTTAGGGTAAGTGTAAGGTTTAGAGTTAGGGTTAGGGGTAGTGTTAGGGTAAGGGTAAGGGTTAGGGTAAGTGTTAGGGTTAGGGTTAGGTTTAGGGTAAGGGTAAAGGTTTAGGGTTAGTGTTAGGGTTAAGGTTAGTGTTAGGGTAAGGGTAAAGTTGAGGTTTAGGGTTAGGTTTAGGATTTGGTTTAGGTTAGGGTAAGGATAAGTGTTAGGGTTAGGGTTAGGGTTAGTGTAAGGTTTAGGGTTAGGGTTAGGGTTAGGGTTGCTATTAGGGTAAGGGTAAGTGTTAGCGTTAGGTTTAGTGTTAAAATAAGGGTAAGTGTAAGGGTTAGGTTAGGGTTATGGTTATGGTTAGGGTTAGGGTAAGGGTTAGTGTTAGGGTTACGGTTAGGTTTAGGGTTAGGGTTAGGGTTAGGGTTAGGGTAAGGGTAAGGTTTAGGGTTAAGGTTAGGGTTAGGGTTAGGGTTAGGGTAAGGGTAAGGGTTAGGGTTAGGTTTAGAGATAGGGTTAGGGTAAAGGTAAGGCTTAGGTTAAGGGTCAGGGTTAGGGTTAGGGTTAGGGAAAGGATAAGGGTTAGGGTTAAGGTTAGGTTTAGGGTTAGGGTTAGGGTTAAGGTTAGGGTTAGGGTAAGGGTAAATTTTAGGGTTAGGGTTAGGTTTAGGGTTAGGTTTAGGTTTAGGGTAAGAGTAAGGGTAAGAGTTAGGGTTAGAGTTAGGGGAAGGGTTAGGGTAAGGGTTAGGGTTAAGGTTGGGGTTAGGGTAAGGGTAAGTGTTAGGGTTAGGGTTAGGTTAAGGGTAAGGGTTAGGGTTAGGGTTAGGGTTAGGGTTGGGGTTAAGGTTAGGGATAGTGTTAAGGTATGGGTAAAGTTTATTGTTAGGGTTAGGGTTAGGATAAGGTTAAGGGTTAGGGTAAGGTTTAGGGTTAGTGTTAGGTTTAGGGTAAGGGTAAGGGTTAGGGATAGGGTTAGGGTTAGGGTTGGGATTAGGGTAAGGGTAAGTGTTAGGGTTAGGTTTAGGGTTAGAATAAGGGTAGGGGTTAGGGTTAAGGTTAGGGTTAG
>JANJXV010000038.1:6500000-6502500 GCA_024803745.1 Megascapheus bottae | reverse complement strand
AGGGTAAGGGTTAGGGTTAGGGTTAGGGTTGGGGAAAGGGTTAGGGTTAGGGTTAGGGTTAGGTTTAGGGAAAGGATAAGGGTTAGGGTTAAGGTTAGGTTTAGTGTTAGGGTTAGGGTTAAGGTTAGGGTTAGGGTAAGGGTTAGGGTTAGGGTTAGGGTTAGGGTAAGTGTTAGAGTTAGGGTTACGGATAGGGTTAGGGTAAGGTTTAGGGTTAGGGTCATGGTTAGGGTAAGGTAAGCATTAGGGTTAGGTTTAGGGTTAGAGTTAGGGTTAGGGTTAGGGTTACGGTTACGGTTAGGCAAGGTTAAATGTTAGTGTTAGGGAAAGTGTTAGGGTTACGTTAAGGGTTAGGGTTAGGGTTAGGGTTAGGATTAGGGTTGGGGTTAAGGTTAGGGTTAGTGTTAAGGTATGGGTAAAGTTTAGGGTTAGGGTTAGGGTTAGGTTTAGGATAAGGGTAAGGGTTAGGGTAAGGGTTAGGGTTAGCGTTAGGTTTAGGGTAAGGGTAAGGTTTAGGGATAGGGTTAGGGTTAGGGTTGGGATTAGGGTAAGGGTAAGTGTTAGGGTTAGGTTTAGGGTTAGAATAAGGGTAAGGGTTAGGGTTAGGGTTAGGGTTAGGGTTTAGGGTTAGGTTAGGCTTAGGGGTTAGGGTTAGGTTTAGGGTTAGGGTTAGGGTAAGAGTTAGGGTTAGGGGTTAGGGTTCGTGTTAGGGTTAGGTTTATGGTTAGGGTTAGGGTTAGGGTTAGGATAAGCGTTAGGGTTGGGGGTTAGGGTTAGGGTTAGGGTAAGGGTTAGGGTTAGTGGTTAGGGTTCGTGTTAGGTTTAGCTATATGGTAAGCGTGAGTTTTAGGGTTAGAGTTAGGTTTGGGGTTAGGGTAAGGGTAAGGTTTAGGGTTAGGTTTAGGGTTAGGGTTAAGGTTAGTATTAGGGTTAGGGTAAGGGTAAGGGTTACGGTTAGGTTTAGGGTTAGGGTTAGTGTAAGTGTAAGGGTTAGGGTTAGGGTTAAGGTTACGGTAACAGTTAGGGGAAGGTTAAATGTTAGTGTTAGGGAAAGTGTTAGGGTTACGTTAAGGGTTAGGGTTAGGGTTAGGGTTGGGGTTAAGGTTAGGGTTAGTGTTAAGGTATTGGTAAAGTTTAGGGTTAGGGTTAGGGTTAGGATAAGGTTAAGGGTTAGGGTAAGGGTTAGGGTTAGTGTTAGGTTTAGGGTAAGGGTAAGGGTTAGGGATAGGGTTAGGGTTAGGGTTGGGATTAGGGTAAGGGTAAGTGTTAGGGTTAGCTTTAGGGTTAGAATAAGGGTACGGGTTAGGGTTAAGGTTAGGGTTAGGGTTTATGGTTAGGTTAGGCTTAGGGGTTAGGGTTAGGTTTAGGGTTAGGGTTAGGGTAAGAGTTAGGGTTAGGGGTTAGGTTTGGTGTTAGGGTTAGGTTTATGGTTATGGTTAGGGTTAGGGTTAGGATAAGCGTTAGGTTTGGGGGTTAGGGTTAGGGTTAGGGTAAGGGTTAGGGTTAGTGGTTAGGGTTCGTGTTAGGTTTAGGTATATGGTAAGAGTACGGTTTAGGGTTAGAGTTAGGTTTGGAGTTAGGGTAAGGGTAAGGTTTAGGGTTAGGTTTAGGGTTAGGGTTAAGGTTAGGGTTAGGGTTGGGGTAAGGGTAAGGGTTACGGTTAGGTTTAGGGTTAGGGTTAGTGTAAGGGTAAGGGTTAGGGTTAGGGTTAGGGTTTGGTTTAAGGTTAGGATTAGGGTTAGGGTTAGGGTAAGGGTAAGGTTTATGGTTAAGGTTAGGGTTCGGGTTAGGGTAGGGTTAAGGTTAGGGTTAGCGTAAGGGTAAAGGTTAGGGTTAGGTTTAGGTTTAGGGTAAGGGTTAGGGTTAGGGTTAAGGTTAGGGTTAGGGTAAGGTTAAAGGTTAGGGTTAGGGTTAGGTTTAGGGTTAGGTTTAGGTTTAGGGTAAGAGTAAGTGTTATAGTTAGGGTTAGGTTAGGGTTAGGGTAAGGGTTAGGGTAAGGGTTAGGGTTAGGGTTAGGGTAAGGGTTAGGGTTAGGGTTAGGGTTAGGGTTAGGGTTAGGTTTAGGGTAAGAGTAAGGTTTAGGGTTAGGGTTAGGGTTAGGGTAAGGGTAAGGGTTATGGTTAGGTTTAGGGTTAGAGTTAGGGTTAGTGTTAGGATAAGGGTTAGGTTTAGGGTTACGGTTACGGTTAGGGTAAGGGTAAGTGTTAGTGTTAGGGTAAGGGTTAGGGTTACTGTAAGGGTTAGGGTTAGGTTTAGAGTTGGGGTTAAGGTTAGGGTTAGCGTTAGGGTAAGTGTAAGGTTTAGGGTTAGGGTTAGGGGTAGTGTTAGGATAAGGGTAAGTGTTAGGGTAAGTGTTAGGGTTAGGGTTAGGTTTAGGGTAAGGGTAAAGGTTTAGGGTTAGTGTTAGGGTTAAGGTTAGGGTTAGGGTAAGGGTAAAGTTGAGGTTTAGGGTTAGGTTTAGGATTTGGTTTAGGTTAGGGTAAGGATAAGTGTTAGGGTT
>JANJXV010000038.1:6482500-6492500 GCA_024803745.1 Megascapheus bottae | reverse complement strand
TATGTTTAGGGTTAGAGTTAGGGTAAGACTAAGGGTAAGGTTTAGGGTTAGGGTTAGGGTTAAGGTAAGGGTAAGGGTTAGGGTAGGGTTAGGGTTATATTTAGGGTAAGGGTTAGGGTTAGGTTTAGAGTAAGGGTAATGTTTAGGGTTAGGGTTAGGGTTAAGGTAAGGGTAATGGTAAGGGTTAGGGTTAGGTTTAGGGTAAGTTTTAGTGTTAGATTTTACAGTTAGTGTTATGGTTAGGTTAAGAGTTAGGGTTAAGGTTATGGCTAGGATAAGTCTTAACATTAGTGTTAGTGTTAGGGTTACGATAAGGGATAGGGTTACGGTTAGGTTAGGGTAAGTGTAAGGGTTAGGGTTAGGGTTAGGGTAAGTTTTAGGGTTAGGGTTAGGGTTAGTGTTAGGGTAAGTGTTAGGGTTAGGGTTAGGGTTACGGTTAGGGTTAGGGTAAGGTTTAGAGTTAGGGTCATGGTTAGGGTAAGGTAAGCATTAGGGTTAGGTTTAGGGTTAGAGTTAGGGTTAGGGTTAGGATTAGGGTTAGGTTTAGGGTTACGGTTACGGTTAGGGGAAGGTTAAATGTTAGTGTTAGGGAAAGTGTTAGGGTTACGTTAAGGGTTAGGGTTAGGGTTAGGGTTAGGTTTAGGGTTGGGGTTAAGGTTAGGGTTAGTGTTAAGGTATGGGTAAAGTTTAGGGTTAGGGTTAGGTTTAGGGTTAGGATAAGGGTAAGGGTTAGGGTAAGGGTTAGGGTTAGTGTTAGGTTTAGGGTAAGGGTAAGGGTTAGGGATAGGGTTAAGGTTAGGGTTGGGATTAGGGTAAGGGTAAGTGTTAGGGTTAGGTTTAGGGTTAGAATAAGGGTAAGGGTTAGGGTTAGGGTTAGGGTTAGGGTTTAGGGTTAGGTTAGGCTTAGGGGTTAGGGTTAGGTTTAGGGTTATGGTTAGGGTAAGAGTTAGGGTTAGGGGTTAGGGTTCGTGTTAGGGTTAGGTTTATGGTTAGGGTAAGGGTTAGTGTTAGTGGTTACGGTTCGTGTTAGGTTTAGGTATATGGTAAGAGTAAGGTTTAGCTTTAGAGTTAGGTTTGGGGTTAGGGTAAGTGTAAGGTTTAGGGTTAGGTTTAGGGTTAGGGTTAAGGTTAGGGTTAGGGTTAGGGTAAGGGTAAGGGTTACGGTTAGGTTTAGGGTTAGGGTTAGTGTAAGGGTAAGCGTTAGGGTTAGGGTTAGGTTTTGGTTTAAGGTTAGGGTTAGGGTTAGGGTTAGGGTAAGGGTAAGCTTTATGGTTAAGGTTAGGGTTAGGGTTAGGGTTAGGGTTAGTGTTAGGGTTAGGGTTAGGATTAGGGTTAGGGTAAGGGTAAGGGTTAGGGTTAGGGTTAGGGAAAGGGTTAGGGTTAGGGTTAGGGTTACGTTTAGGGAAAGGATAAGGGTTAGGGTTTAGGTTAGGTTTAGGGTTAGGGTTAGGGTTAAGGTTAGGGTTAGGGTAAGGGTAAAGGTTATGGTTAGGGTTAGGTTTAGGGTAAGGGTTAGGGTTAGGGTTAAGGTTAGGGTTAGGGTAAGGGTAAAAGTTAGGGTTAGGGTTAGGTTTAGGGTTAGTTTTAGCTTTAGGGTAAGAGTAAGGGTTATAGTTAGGGTTAGGTTAGGGTTAGGGTAAGGTTTAGGGTAAGGGTTAGGGTTAGGGTAAGGGTTAGGGTCAGGGTTAGTGTTAGGTTAGGGTTAGGGTAAGGGTAAGCGTTAGGTTTAGGGTTAGGTTAAGGATAAGTGTTAGGGTTAGGGTTAGGGTTAGGGTTAGTGTTAGGGTTACGGTTAGGTTTAGGGTTAGGGTTAGGGTTAGGGTTAGGGTAAGGTTTAGGATTAAGGTTAGGGTTAGTGTTAGGGTTAGTGTAAGGGTAAGGGTTAGGGTTAGTGTTAAGGTTAGGGTTTGGGTAAGGGTAAGCGTTAGTGTTATGATTAGGTTAAGGGTAAGTGTTAGGGTTAGGATTAGGGTTAGTGTAAGTGTAAGTGTTAGGGTTACGGTTAGGTTTAGGGTTAGGGTTAGGGTTAGGGTTAGGGTAAGGTTTAGGATTAAGGTTAGGGTTAGTGTTAGGGTTAGTGTAAGGGTAAGGGTTAGGGTTAGTGTTAGGGTTAGGGTTTGGGTAAGGGTAAGCGTTAGTGTTATGATTAGGTTAAGGGTAAGTGTTAGGGTTAGGGTTAGGGTTAGGGTTAGGGTTAGGGTTAGGGTAAGGGTTAGGGTTAGGGTTAAGGTTAGGGTTAGGGTAAGGTGAAAGTTTAGGGTTAGGGTTAGGTTTAGGGTTAGGTTTAGGTTTAGGGTAAGAGTAAGTGTTATAGTTAGGGTTAGGTTAGGGTTAGGGTAAGGTTTAGGGTAAGGGTTAGGGTTAGGGTTAGGGTAAGGGTTAGGGTTAGGGTTAGGGTTAGCGTTAGGGTTAGGTTTAGGGTAAGAGTAAGGTTTAGGGTTAGGGTTAGGGTTAGGGTAAGGGTAAGGGTTATGGTTAGGTTTAGGGTTAGAGTTAGGGTTAGTGTTAGGATAAGGGTTAGGTTTAGGGTTATGGTTACGGTTAGGGTAAGGGTAAGTGTTAGTGTTAGGGTAAGAGTTAGTGTTACGGTAAGGGTTAGGGTTAGGTTTAGAGTTGGGGTTAAGGTTAGGGTTAGCGTTAGGGTAAGTGTAAGGTTTAGGGTTAGGGTTAGGGGTAGTGTTAGGATAAGGGTAAGGGTTAGGGTAAGTGTTAGGGTTAGGGTTAGGTTTAGGGTAAGGGTAAAGGTTTAGGGTTAGTGTTAGGGTTAAGGTTAGGGTTAGGGTAAGGGTAAAGTTGAGGTTTAGGGTTAGGTTTAGGATTTGGTTTAGGTTAGGGTAAGGATAAGTGTTAGGGTTAGGGTTAGGGTTAGGGTAAGGTTTAGGGTAAGGGTTAGGGTTAGGGTTGCTATTAGGGTAAGGGTAAGTGTTAGCGTTAGGTTTAGTGTTAAAATAAGGGTAAGTGTAAGGGTTAGGTTAGGGTTATGGTTATCTTTAGGGTAAGGGTAAGGGTTAGTGTTAGGGTTATGGTTAGGTTTAGGGTTAGGGTTAGGGTTAGGGTTAGGGTAAGGGTAAGGTTTAGGGTTAAGGTTAGGGTTAGGTTTAGGGTTAGGGTAAGGGTAAGGGTTAGGGTTAGGTTTAGAGATAGGGTTAGGGTAAAGGTAAGGCTTAGGTTAAGGGTCAGGGTTAGGGTTAGGGTTAGGGAAAGGATAAGGGTTAGGGTTAAGGTTAGGTTTAGGGTTAGGGTTAGGGTTAAGGTTAGGGTTAGGGCAAGGGTAAATTTTAGGGTTAGGGTTAGGTTTAGGGTTAGGTTTAGGTTTAGGGTAAGAGTAAGGGTAAGAGTTAGGGTTAGAGTTAGGGGAAGGGTTAGGGTAAGGGTTAGGGTTAAGGTTGGGGTTAGGGTAAGGGTAAGTGTTAGGGTTAGGGTTAGGTTAAGGGTAAGGGTTAGGGTTAGGGTTAGGGTTAGGGTTGGGGTTAAGGTTAGGGTTAGTGTTAAGGTATGGGTAAAGTTTATTGTTAGGGTTAGGGTTAGGATAAGGTTAAGGGTTAGGGTAAGGGTTAGGGTTAGTGTTAGGTTTAGGGTAAGGGTAAGGGTTAGGGATAGGGTTAGGGTTAGGGTTGGGATTAGGGTAAGGGTAAGTGTTAGGGTTAGGTTTAAGGTTAGAATAAGGGTACGGGTTAGGGTTAAGGTTAGGGTTAGGGTTTAGGGTTAGGTTAGGCTTAGGGGTTAGGGTTAGGTTTAGGGTTAGGGTTAGGGTAAGAGTTAGGGTTAGGGGTTAGGGTTCGTGTTAGGGTTAGGTTTATGGTTAGGGTTAGGGTTAGGGTTAGGGTTAGGATAAGCGTTAGGTTTGGGGGTTAGGGTTAGGGTTAGGGTAAGGGTGAGGGTTAGTGGTTAGGGTTCGTGTTAGGTTTAGGTATATGGTAAGAGTAAGGTTTAGGGTTAGAGTTAGGTTTGGAGTTAGGGTAAGGGTAAGGTTTAGGGTTAGGTTTAGGGTTAGGGTTAAGGTTAGTGTTAGGGTTGGGGTAAGGGTAAGGGTTACGGTTAGGTTTAGGGTTAGGGTTAGTGTAAGGGTAAGGGTTAGGGTTAGGGTTAGGGTTTGGTTTAAGGTTAGGGTTAGGGTTAGGGTTAGGGTAAGGGTAAGGTTTATGGTTAAGGTTAGGGTTAGGGTTAGGGTTAGGTTTAGTGTTAGGGTTAGGGTTAGGATTAGGGTTAGGGTAAGGGTAAGGGTTAGGTTTAGGGTTAGGGAAAGGGTTAGGGTTAGGGTTAGGGTTAGGTTTAGGGAACGGATAAGGGTTAGGGTTTAGGTTAGTTTTAGGGTTAGGGTAGGGTTAAGGTTAGGGTTAGGGTAAGGGTAAAGGTTAGGGTTAGGGTTAGGTTTAGGGTAAGGGTTAGGGTTAGGGTTAAGGTTAGGGTTAGGGTAAGGTTAAAGGTTAGGGTTAGGGTTAGGTTTAGGGTTAGGTTTAGGTTTAGGGTAAGAGTAAGTGTTATAGTTAGGGTTAGGTTAGGGTTAGGGTAAGGGTTAGGGTAAGGGTTAGGGTTAGGGTTAGAGTTAGGGATAGGGTAAGGGTTAGGGGTTAGGGTTAGGGTTAGGGTAAGGGTTAGGGTTAGTGTTCTGGTTAGGGTTTGGTTAAGGGTAAGCGTTAGGGTTATGGTTAGGTTAAGGGTAAGTGTTAGGGTTAGGATTTGGGTTTGTGTAAGGGTAAGTGTTAGGGTTACGGTTAGGTTTAGGGTTAGGGTTAGGGTTAGGATTAGGGTAAGGGTTAGGGTTAGTGTTCTGGTTAGGGTTTGGTTAAGGGTAAGCGTTAGGGTTATGGTTAGGTTAAGGGTAAGTGTTAGGGTTAGGATTAGGGTTAGTGTAAGGGTAAGTGTTAGGGTTACGGTTAGGTTTAGGGTTAGGGTTAGGGTTAGGGTTAGTATTAGGGTTAGGGTTAACATAAGTGTTAGGTTTAGGGTTAGGGTTAGGGTTAGGGATAGGGTTAGGGTTAGGGTTAGGTTTAGGGTTAGGGTTAGGGTAAGGGTAAGGGTTAGGGTTAGGTTACGGTTAGGTTTAGTGTTGGGGTTAAGTTTAGGGTTAGGGAAACGGTTAGGATTAGGGTTACAGTTAGGTTTAGGGTTAGGTTTAGGGTTACGGTTAGGGTTAGAGTTTGGGTAAGGGTAAGGGTAAGGTTTAGGGTTAGGGTTAGGGTTAAGGTAAGGGTAAGGGTTAGGGTTAGGGTTAGGGTTATATTTAGGGTAAGGGTTAGGGTTAGGTTTAGAGTAGGGTAATGTTTAGGGTTAGGGTTAGGGTTAAGGTAAGGGTAATGGTAAGGGTTAGGGTTAGGTTTAGGGTAAGGTTTAGTGTTAGATTTTAGAGTTAGTGTTAGGGTTAGGTTAAGAGTTAGGGTTAGGGTTATGGTTAGGATAAGTCTTAACATTAGTGTTAGTGTTAGGGTTACGGTAAGGGATAGGTTTACGGTTAGGTTAGGGTAAGTGTAAGGGTTAGGGTTAGGGTTAGGGTAAGGTTTAGGGTTAGGGTTAGGGTTAGTGTTAGGGTAAGTGTTAGGGTTAGGGTTAGGGTTACGGTTAGGGTTAGGGTAAGGTTTAGGGTTAGGGTCATGGTTAGGGTAAGGTAAGCATTAGGGTTAGATTTAGGGTTAGAGTTAGGGTTAGGGTTAGGATTAGGGTTAGGGTTAGGGTTACGGTAACGGTTAGGGGAGGTTAAATGTTAGTGTTAGGGAAAGTGTTAGGGTTACGTTAAGGGTTAGGGTTAGGGTTAGGGTTAGGGTTAGGTTTAGGCTTGGGGTTAAGGTTAGGGTTAGCGTTAAGGTATGGGTAAAGTTTAGGGTTAGGGTTAGGGTTAGGGTTAGGATAAGGGTAAGGGTTAGGGTAAGGATTAGGTTTAGTGTTAGGTTTAGGGTAAGGGTAAGGGTTAGGGATAGGGTTAGGGTTAGGGTTGGGATTAGGGTAAGGGTAAGTGTTAGGGTTAGGTTTAGGGTTAGAATAAGGGTAAGGGTTAGGGTTAGGGTTAGGGTTGGGTTTAGGGTTAGGTTAGGCTTAGGGGTTAGGGTTAGGTTTAGGGTTAGGGTTAGGGTAAGAGTTAGGGTTAGGGGTTAGGGTTCGTGTTAGGGTTAGGTTTATGGTTAGGGTAAGGGTTAGGGTTAGTGGTTAGGGTTCGTGTTAGGTTTACGTATATGGTAAGAGTAAGGTTTAGGGTTAGAGTTAGGTTTGGGGTTAGGGTAAGGGTAAGGTTTAGGGTTAGGTTTAGGGTTAGGGTTAGGGTTAGGGTAAGGGTTAGGGTAAGGGTAAGGGTTACGGTTAGGTTTAGGGTTAGGGTTAGTGTAAGGGTAAGCGTTAGGGTTAGGCTTAGGGTTTGGTTTAAGGTTAGGGTTAGGGTTAGGATTAGGATAAGGGTAAGGTTTATGGTTAAGGTTCGGGTTAGGGTTAGGGTTAGGTTTAGTGTTAGGTTTAGGGTTAGGATTAGGGTTAGGGTAAGGGTAAGGGTTAGGGTTAGGGTTAGGGAAAGGGTTAGGGTTAGGGTTATGGTTAGGTTTAGGGAAAGGATAAGGGTTAGGGTTTAGGTTAGGTTTAGGGTTAGGGTTAGGGTTAAGGTTAGGGTTAGGGTAAGGGTAAAGGTTAGGGTTAGGGTTAGGTTTAGGGTAAGGGTTAGGGTTAGGGTTAAGGTTAGGGTTAGGGTAAGGGTAAAGGTTAGGGTTAGGGTTAGGTTTAGGGTTAGGTTTAGGTTTAGGGAAAGAGTAAGGTTTATAGTTAGGGTTAGGTTAGGGTTAGGGTAATGTTTAGGGTAAGGGTTAGGGTTAGGGTTAGGGTAAGGGTAAAGGTGAGGTTTAGGGTTAGGTTTAGGATTTGGTTTAGGGTTAGGGTAAGGATAAGGGTAAGGGTTAGGGTTAGGGTAAGGTTTAGGGTTAGGGTTAGGTTTAGGGTTGCTATTAGGGTAAGGGTAAGTGTTAGGGTTATGATTAGTGTTAGGATAAGGGTAAGGTTTAGGGTTAGGTTAGGGTTAAATTTAGAGTTAGGGTTAGGATAAGGGTTAGTGTTAGGGTTACGGTTAGGTTTAGGGTTAGGGTTAGGGTTAGGGTTAGGGTAAGGTTTAGGATTAAGGTTAGGGTTAGTGTTAGGGTTAGTGTAAGGGTAAGGGTTAGGGTTAGTGTTAGGGTTAGGGTTTGGGTAAGGGTAAGCGTTAGTGTTATGATTAGGTTAAGGGTAAGTGTTACGGTTAGGATTAGGGTTAGTGTAAGTGTAAGTGTTAGGGTTACGGTTAGGTTTAGGGTTAGGGTTAGGGTTAGGGTTAGGATTAGGGTTAGGGTTAACATAAGTGTTAGGTTTAGGGTTAGGGTTAGGGTTAGGGATAGGGTTAGGGTTAGGGTTAGGTTTAGGGTTAGGGTTAGGTTAAGGGTAAGGGTTAGGGTTAGGGTTACGGTTAAGTTTAGTGTTGGGGTTAAGGTTAGGGTTAGGGAAACGGTTAGGATTAGGGTTAGGTTTAGGGTTATGTTTAGGGTTAGAGTTAGGGTAAGACTAAGGGTAAGGTTTAGGGTTAGGGTTAGGGTTAAGGTAAGGGTAAGGGTTAGGGTAGGGTTAGGGTTATATTTAGGGTAAGGGTTAGGGTTAGGTTTAGAGTAAGGGTAATGTTTAGGGTTAGGGTTAGGGTTAAGGTAAGGGTAATGGTAAGGGTTAGGGTTAGGTTTAGGGTAAGTTTTAGTGTTAGATTTTACAGTTAGTGTTATGGTTAGGTTAAGAGTTAGGGTTAAGGTTATGGCTAGGATAAGTCTTAACATTAGTGTTAGTGTTAGGGTTACGATAAGGGATAGGGTTACGGTTAGGTTAGGGTAAGTGTAAGGGTTAGGGTTAGGGTTAGGGTAAGTTTTAGGGTTAGGGTTAGGGTTAGTGTTAGGGTAAGTGTTAGGGTTAGGGTTAGGGTTACGGTTAGGGTTAGGGTAAGGTTTAGAGTTAGGGTCATGGTTAGGGTAAGGTAAGCATTAGGGTTAGGTTTAGGGTTAGAGTTAGGGTTAGGGTTAGGATTAGGGTTAGGGTTAGGGTTACGGTTACGGTTAGGGGAAGGTTAAATGTTAGTGTTAGGGAAAGTGTTAGGGTTACGTAAAGGGTTAGGGTTAGGGTTAGGGTTAGGTTTAGGTTTGGGGTTAAGGTTACGGTTAGTGTTAATGTATGGGTAAAGTTTAGGGTTAGGGTTAGGTTTAGGGTTAGGATAAGGGTAAGGGTTAGGGTAAGGGTTAGGGTTAGTGTTAGGTTTAGGGTAAGGGTAAGGGTTAGGGATAGGGTTAAGGTTAGGGTTGGGATTAGGGTAAGGGTAAGTGTTAGGGTTAGGTTTAGGGTTAGAATAAGGGTAAGGGTTAGGGTTAGGGTTAGGGTTAGGGTTTAGGGTTAGGTTAGGCTTAGGGGTTAGGGTTAGGTTTAGGGTTATGGTTAGGGTAAGAGTTAGGGTTAGGGGTTAGGGTTCGTGTTAGGGTTAGGTTTATGGTTAGGGTAAGGGTTAGTGTTAGTGGTTAGGGTTCGTGTTAGGTTTAGGTATATGGTAAGAGTAAGGTTTAGCTTTAGAGTTAGGTTTGGGGTTAGGGTAAGTGTAAGGTTTAGGGTTAGGTTTAGGGTTAGGGTTAAGGTTAGGGTTAGGGTTAGGGTAAGGGTAAGGGTTACGGTTAGGTTTAGGGTTAGGGTTAGTGTAAGGGTAAGCGTTAGGGTTAGGGTTAGGTTTTGGTTTAAGGTTAGGGTTAGGGTTAGGGTTAGGGTAAGGGTAAGGTTTATGGTTAAGGTTAGGGTTAGGGTTAGGGTTAGGGTTAGTGTTAGGGTTAGGGTTAGGATTAGGGTTAGGGTAAGGGTAAGGGTTAGGGTTAGGGTTAGGGAAAGGGTTAGGGTTAGGGTTAGGGTTAGGTTTAGGGAAAGGATAAGGGTTAGGGTTTAGGTTAGGTTTAGGGTTAGGGTTAGGGTTAAGGTTAGGGTAAGGGTAAGGGTAAAGGTTAGGGTTAGGGTTAGGTTTAGGGTAAGGGTTAGGGTTAGGGTTAAGGTTAGGGTTAGGGTAAGGGTAAAAGTTAGGGTTAGGGTTAGGTTTAGGGTTAGTTTTAGCTTTAGGGTAAGAGTAAGGGTTATAGTTAGGGTTAGGTTAGGGTTAGGGTAAGGTTTAGGGTAAGGGTTAGGGTTAGGGTAAGGGTTAGGGTCAGGGTTAGTGTTAGGTTAGGGTTAGGGTAAGGGTAAGCGTTAGGTTTAGGGTTAGGTTAAGGATAAGTGTTAGGGTTAGGGTTAGGGTTAGGGTTAGTGTAAGGAAAATGTTAGGGTTACGGTTAGGTTTAGGGTTAGGGTTAGGGTTAGGGTTAGGTTAAGGGTAAGGGTTAGGGTTAGGATTAGGGTTAGGGTTAACGTAAGGGTTAGGGGTAGGGTTAGGGTTATGGTTAGGTTTAGGGTTAGGGTTAGGTTAAGGGTAAGAGTTAGTGTTAGGGTTAGGGTTAGGTTTAGTGTTGGGGTTAAGGTTAGGGTTCGGGTAACGGTTAGGGTTAGGTTAGGGTTAGGTTTAGTGTTACGGTTAGGGTTAGCGATAGGGTAAGGGTAAGGGTAAGGTTTAGGGTTAGGCTTAGGGTTAAGGTAATGGTAAGGGTTACGATTAGTGTTAGGGTTAGATTTAGGGTAGGGTTAGGGTTAGGTTTAGAGTAAGGGTAAGGTTTAGGGTTAGGGTTAGGTTTAGGGTAATTGTAAGGGTTAGGGTTATTGTTAGGGTTAGGTTTAGAGTTAGGGTAAGGGTAAGGGTTAGGGTTTGGATTAGGGTTAGGTTTAGGGTTACATTTAGGGTTTGGGTTAGGGTTAGGGTTAGGGTTAGGGTAAGGGTAAGGGTAAGTGTTTAGGGTTAGGATAAGGGTAAGTGTTAGGGTTAGGGTTAGGTTAGGGGTTAGGGTTAGGTTAGGCTTAGGGGTTAGTGTTAGGTTTAGAGTTAGGGTTAGGGTAAGATTTAGGGTTAGGGGTTAGGGTTCGTGTTAGGGTTGGGTTAAGGGTTAGGGTTAGGGTTAGG
>JANJXV010000038.1:6425000-6475000 GCA_024803745.1 Megascapheus bottae | reverse complement strand
ATAGGGTTAGGGTTAGGTTTAGGGTTACGGTTAGGTTTAGCGTTAGGGTTAGGGTTAGGGTTAGGGTTAAGGTAAGGGTAAGGGTTAGGGTTAGAGTTAGGGTTAGATTTAGGGTAAGGGTTAGGTTTAGGTTTAGAGTAAGGGTAAGGTTTAGGGTACGTGTTAGTGTTAGGGTTATGAATGGGTTAGGGTGAGGGTTAGGGTTAGGGTACGTGTTAGAGTTAGGGTTAGGATTAGAGTTATGGTAAGGTTTAGGGTTAGGGTTAGGGTTAGGGTAAGTGTTAGAGTTAGGGTTAGGGTTATGGTAAGGTTTTGGGTTAGGGTTAGGTTTAGGGTTAGGGTATGTGTAAGGTTTAGGGTTATGGTTAGGGTTAGAGTTAGGGTAAGGTTTAGGTTTAGGGTTAGGGTTAGGGTAAGGGTAAGGGTTAGCGTTACCGTTAGGGTTAGGTTTACGGTTAGAGTTAGGGTTAGGGTTAGGATAAGGGTTAAGGTTAGGGTTAGGGTTACGGTTAGGGTAAGGGTAAGTGTTATTGTTAGGGTTAGGGTAAGTGTTAGGGTTAGTGTTAGGGTCAGGGTTAGGGTAAGGGTAAGCGTTAGGGTTAGGGTTAGGTTAAGGGTAACTGTTAGGGTTAGGTTTAGGGTTAGGTTTAGGGTAAGGGTAAGTGTTAGTGTTAGGGTTAGGTTTAGGTTTAGGTTTAGGGATAGGGTTAGGGTTAGAGAAAGTGTAAGGGTTAGGGTTAAGTATAGGGTTAGGGTTAGTTTTAGGGTTAGGATTATGGTTAGTGTAAGGGTAAGAGTTAGGGTTAGGATTAGGGCTAGGGTTAAGGTAAGGGTTAGGGATAGGGTTAGGGTTAGGTTTAGGGTTGGGGTTAGGGTAAGGGTAAGGGTTAGTGTTAGGGTTAGGGTTTGGTTTAGTGTTGGGGTTAAGGTTAGGTTTAGGGTAACGATTATGGTTAGGGTTAGGGTTGGGTTTAGGGTTACGGTTAGGTTTAGCGTTAGGGTAAGGGTAAGGTTTAGGGTTAGGGTTAGGGTTAAGGTAAGGAAAGGGTTAGGGTTAGGGTTAGGGTTAGATTTAGGGTAAGGGTTAGGTTTAGGTTTAGAGTAAGGGTAAGGTTTAGGGTAAGTGTTAGTGTTAGGGTTATGAATGGGTTAGGGTTAGGGTTAGAGTTAGGGTACGGGTTAGAGTTAGGGTTAGGATTAGAGTTATGGTAAGGTTTAGGGTTAGGGTTAGGGTTAGGGTTAGGGTATGTGTTAGTTTTAGGGTTATGGTTATGGTTAGGGTTAGGGTAAGGTTTAGGTTTAGGGTTAGGGTTAGGGTAAGGGTAAGGGTTAGGGTTACCGTTAAGGTTAGGTTTAGGGTTAGAGTTAGGGTTAGGGTTAGGATAAGGGTTAAGGTTAGGGTTAGGGTTACGGTTAGGGTAAGGGTAAGTGTTAGTGTTACGGTTAGGGTTAGGGTAAGGGTTAGGGTTAGGTTTAGGGTAAGGTATAGGGTTGGGGTTATGGTTAAGGTTAGCGTTAGGATAAGGGTAGAGGTGAGGGTTAGGGTTAGGGTTAGGATAAAGGTAAGGGGTAGGGTTAGGTTTAGGGTAAGGGTAAGGTTTAGGGTTAGGGTTAGGGTTAGGGTAAGGGTAAGGGTTAGGGTTAGGGTTAGGGTAAGGGTTAGGGTTAGGGTTCGGGTTAGGGTTGGGGTTAGGGTAAGGGTAAGTGTTAGGGTTAGGTTTAGGGTTAGGATAAGCATAAGTGTTAAGGTTACTGTTATGGTTTGGTGTTAGGGTTAGGTTAGGGTTAGGGGTTAGGGATAGGGTTAAAGTTAGGGTTAGGGTTAGGGTAAGTGTTAGGGTTAGGGGTTAGGGTTCGTGTTAGGGTTAGGTTAAGGGTTAGGGTTAGGGTTAGGGTTAGGATAAGGGTTAGTGTTAGGGTTAGGGTAAGTGTAAGTGTTAGTGTTAGGGTTAGTGTTAGGGTTAGGGTAAGGGTTAGGGTTAGGTTTAGGTTTAGGTTTAGGGTTGGAGTTAAGGTTAGGGTTTGCGTTAGGGTAAGAGTAAGGGTTAGGGTAGGGTAAGGGTAAGGGTTAGGGTTAGGGTTAATGTTTGGGGTTACGGTTAGGTTTAGTTTTAGGGTTAGGGTTAGGGTAAGGGTAAGGGATAGGGTTAGGGTTAGGGTTAGGTTTAGGGTTAGATTTAGGGTTAGGGTTAGTATAAGGGTAAGGTTTAGGGTTAGGGTTAGAGTTAAATTTAGGGTTAGGGTTAGGGTAACGGTTAGGGTAAGGGTTAGGGTTCAGGTTAGGGTAAGGGTTAGGATAAGGTTAAGGGTTAAAGTTAGTTTTAGGGTTAAGGTTAGGGTAAGGGTAAGTGTTAGGGTTAGGGTTAGGGTTAGGGTTAGGGTTAGGGAAAGGTAAGGGTTAGGGTTAAGGTTAGGTTTAGGGTTAGGGTTAGGGTTAAGGTTAGGGTTAGGGTAAGGGTAAGGTTAGGGTTAGGTTTAGGGTTATGGTTAGGGTTAGGATTAGGGTAAGGGTAAGGTTTAGGGTTAAATTTAGGGTTAGGGTTAGGTTTAGTGTTAGGGTTAGCGTTAGGGTTAGGGTTATGGTAAGGGTAAGGGTTAGGTTTAAGGTTAGGGTTTGGGTTAGGTTTAGGGTTAGGGTAAGTGTAAGGGTTAGGGTTAGGGTTAGGGTTAAGGTTAGGTAAGGGTAAGGGTTAGGTTTAGGGCTATGGTTAGGTTTAGGGTTAGGGTTAGGATTAAGGTGTAGGGAAAGAATAAGGGTTAGGGTTAAAGTTAGGTTTAGGGTTAGGTTAGGGTTAAGATTAGAGTTAGAGTTGGGGTAAGGGTAAGGGTTAGGGTTAGGTTTAGGGTTAGGGTTAGGTTAAGGGTTAGGGTTAGGGTTTGGGTTATGTTTAGAGTTAGGATTAGGGTTAGGGTTAGGGTAAGGGTAAGGGTTAGGGTTAAGGTTAGGGTTAGTTTTAGGTTTAGGGTTAGGGTAGGGTTAGTGTAAGGGTAAGGGTTAGGGTTAGGATTATGTTTAGAGTTTGGTAAGGGTTAGGGTTAGGGTTAGGTTTAGGGTTAGGGTTAGGGAAAGGCTCAGGGTTAGCTTTAGATTTAGCGGTAGGGTTAGGGTAAGTGTAAGGGTTAGGGTTAGGGTTAAGTTTAGGGTAAGGGTTAGGGTTAGGGTTATGGTTAGAGTTAACGTTAGGGTTACGTTAAGGGAAAGGGTTAGTGTTATGGTTAGGTTTAGGGTTAGGGTAAGGGTTAGGGTTAGGGGTTAGGTTTAGGCTTATTGTAAGGGTTAGGGTTAGTGTTAGGGTTAGGGTTAGGGTAACTGTTAGGGTTAAGTTTAGGGTTAGGGTAAGGGTTATGGTTATGATTATGGTTAGGGTTAGGGTTAGGGTTAGGGTAAGGGTAAGTGTTAGTGTTAGGGTTAGTGTTAGGGTTAAGGTAAGGGTTAGGGTTAGGGTTAGGTTTAGGTTTAGTGTTGGAGTTAAGGTTAGGGTTTGCGTTAGGGTAAGGGTATGGGTTAGGGTTAGGGTTAGGGTTAGGGTAGGGTAAGGGTTAGGGTTAGGGTTAGGTTTTGGGGTTACGGTTAGGGTTAGTTTTAGGGTTAGGGTTAGGGTAAGGGTAAGGGATAGGGATAGGGATAGGGTTAGGTTTAGGGTTAAATTTAGGGTTAGGGTTAGTATAAGGGT
This sequence comes from Megascapheus bottae, assembly GCA_024803745.1. Lineage (NCBI taxonomy): Eukaryota > Metazoa > Chordata > Mammalia > Rodentia > Geomyidae > Megascapheus > Megascapheus bottae. The sequence continues at coordinate 6,471,326 of JANJXV010000038.1, read as the reverse complement.
AAGGTTTAGGGTTAGGGTTAGAGTTAAGGTTAGGGTTAGGGTTAGGGTTACGGTTAGGGTAAGGGTTAGGGTTCAGGTTAGGGTAAGGTTTAGGATAAGGGTAAGGGTTAGAGTTAGGTTTAGGGTTAAGGTTAGGGTAAGGGTAAGGGTTAGGTTTAGGGTTAGGGTTAGGTTTAGGGTTAGGGTTAGGGTTAGCGTTAGGGAAAGGTAAGGGTAAGGGTTAAGGTTAGGTTTAGGGTTAGGGTTAGGGTTGAGGTTAGGGTTAGGGTAAGGGTAAGGTTAGGGTTAGGTTTAGGGTTAGGGTTTGGGTAAGGGAAAGGGTTAGGTTTAGGGTTAGGGTTAAGTTTAGGGTTAGGGTTAGGGTTAGGATTAGGGTAAGGGTAAGGTTTAGGGTTAAATTTAGGGTTATGGTTAGGTTTAGTGTTAATGTTAGCGTTAGGGTTAGGGTTATGGTAAGGGTAAGGGTTAGGTTTAAGGTTAGGTTTTGGGTTAGGTTTAGGGTTAGGGTAAGTGTAAGGGTTAGGGTTAGGGTTAGGGTTAAGGTTAGGTAAGGGTAAGTGTTAGGTTTAGGGTTATGGTTAGGTTTAGGGTTAGGGTTAGGGTTAGGGTGTAGGGAAAGAATAAGGGTTAGGGTTAAAGTTAGGTTTAGGGTTAGGTTAGGGTTAAGATTAGGGTTAGAGTTGGGGTAAGGGTAAGGGTTAGGGTTAGGTTTAGGGTTAGGGTTAGGTTAAGGGTTAGGGTTAGGGTTTGGGTTATGTTTAGAGTTAGGATTAGGGTTAGGGTTAGCGTAAGGGTAAGGGTAAGGGTTAAAGTTAGGGTTAGTTTTAGGTTTAGGGTTAGGGTATGGTTAGTGTAAGGGTAAGGGGTAGGGTTAGGATTATGTTTAGAGTTTGGGTAATTGTTAGGTTTAGGGTTAGGGTTAGGTTTAGGGTTAGGGTTATGGAAAGGCTCAGGGTTAGTTTTAGATTTAGCGGTAGGGTTAGGGTAAGTAAAAGGGTTAGGCTTAGGGTTAAGTTTAGGGTAAGGGTTAGGTTTAGGGTTATGGTTAGAGTTAACGTTAGGTTTACGTTAAGGGAAAGGGTTAGTGTTATGGTTAGGTTTAGAGTTAGGGTAAGGGTTAGGGTCAGGGGTTAGGTTTAGGCTTATTGTAAGGGTTAGGGTTAGTGTTAGGGTTAGGGTTAGGGTAACTGTTAGGGTTAAGTTTAGGGATAGGGTAAGGGTTATGGTTATGATTATGGTTAGGGTTAGGGTTAGGGTTAGGGTAAGGGTAAGTGTTAGTGTTAGGGTTAGTGTTAGGGTTAGGGTAAGGGTTAGGGTTAGGGTTAGGTTTAGGTTTAGTGTTGGAGTTAAGGTTAGGGTTTGCGTTAGGGTAAGGGTATGGGTTAGGGTTAGGGTTAGGGTTAGGGTTAGGGTAGGGTAAGGGTTAGGGTTAGGGTTAGGTTTTGAGGTTACGGTTAGGGTTAGTTTTAGGGTTAGGGTTAGGGTAAGGGTAAGGGATGGGGATAGGGATAGTGTTAGGGTTAGGGTTAAATTTAGGGTTAGGATTAGTATAAGGGTAAGGTTTAGGGTTAGGGTTAGAGTTAAGGTTAGGGTTAGGGTTAGGGTTACGGTTAGGGTAAGGGTTAGGGTTCAGGTTAGGGTAAGGTTTAGGATAAGGGTAAGGGTTAGAGTTAGGTTTAGGGTTAAGGTTAGGGTAAGGGTAAGGGTTAGGTTTAGGGTTAGGGTTAGGTTTAGGGTTAGGGTTAGGGTTAGGGTTAGGGAAAGGTAAGGGTTAGGGTTAAGGTTAGGTTTAGGGTTAGGGTTAGGGTTAAGGTTAGGGTTAGGGTAAGGGTAAGGTTAGGGTTAGGTTTAGGGTTAGGGTTTGGGTAAGGGAAAGGGTTAGGTTTAGGGTTAGGGTTAGGTTTACTGTTAGGGTTAGGGTTAGGATTAGGGTAAGGGTAAGGTTTAGGGTTAAATTTAGGGTTAGGGTTAGGTTTAGTGTTAGGGTTAGCGTTAGGGTTAGGGTTATGGTAAGGGTAAGGGTTAGGTTTAAGGTTAGGGTTTGGGTTAGGTTTAGGGTTAGGGTAAGTGTAAGGGTTAGTGTTAGGGTAAGGGTTAAGGTTAGGTAAGGGTAAGGGTTAGGTTTAGGGTTATGGTTAGGTTTAGGGTTAGGGTTAGGGTTAGGGTGTAGGGAAAGAATAAGGGTTAGGGTTAAGGTTAGGTTTAGGGTTAGGTTAGGGTTAAGATTAGGGTTAGTGTTGGGGTAAGGGTAAGGGTTAGGGTTAGGTTTAGGGTTAGGGTTAGGGTAAGGGTTAGGGTTAGGGTTTGGGTTATGTTTAGAGTTAGGATTAGGGTTAGGGTTAGGGTAAGGGTAAGGGTTAGGGTTAAGGTTAGGGTTAGTTTTAGGTTTAGGGTTAGGGTAGGGTTAGTGTAAGGGTAAGGGTTAGGGTTAGGATTATGTTTAGAGTTTGGGTAAGTGTTAGGTTTAGGGTTAGGGTTAGGTTAAGGGTTAGGGTTAGGGAAAGGCTCAGGGTTAGGTTTAGAGTTAGCGGTAGGGTTAGGGTAAGTGTAAGGGTTAGGGTTAAGGTTAAGTTTAGGGTAAGGGTTAGGGTTAGGGTTATGGTTAGAGTTAATGTTAGGGTTACGTTAAGGGAAAGGGTTAGTGTTATGGTTAGGTTTCTGGTTAGGGTAAGGGTTAGGGTTAGGGGTTAGGTTTAGGCTTATTGTAAGGGTTACGGTTAGTGTTAGGGTTAGGGTTAGGGTAACGTTTAGGGTTAGGTTTATGGTTAGGGTAAGGGTTATGGTTATGATTATGGTTAGGGTTAGGGTTAGGGTTAGGGTAAAGGTAAGTGTTAGTGTTAGGGTTAGGGTTAGGATTAGGGTAAGGGTTAGTGTTAGGGTTAGGGTTAGGCTTAGTGTTAGGGTTAGGGTTAGGGTAAGGGTAAGGGTTAGGGTTACAGTTAGGGTTAGGGTTAGGGTAAGGGTTAGGGTATGGGTAAGGTTTAGGGTTAGGTTTAGGGATAGGGTTAGGGTAAGGGTTAGGCTTAGGGTTAGGGTTAGGGTAAGGGAAAGGATAAGGGTTAGGGCTAAGGTTAGGTTTAGGGTCAGGGTTAGGGTTAAGGTGAGGTTTAGGTTTAGGGTTAGGGATAGGGTAAGGGTAAGGGTTAGGGTTTGGGTTAGGGTTAGGTTTATGGTTAGGGTAAGGGTTAGGGTTAGGGTAAGGGTAAGGGTTAGGGTTAAGGTTAGGGTTGGGGTTAGGTTAGGTTAAGGGTTAATTTAGGGTAAGGGTTTGGGTGAGTGTTAGGGTTAGGGTTAGGGTAAGGGTAATCGTTAGGGTTAGGTTTAGATTAAGGGTAAGTGTTAGGGTTAGGGTTAGGGTTAGGGTAAGGGTAATTGTTAGGGTTAGGGTTAGGGTTAGGGTTAGAGTAAGTGTAAGGGTTAGGGTTAAGGATAGGGTTAGGGTTAGTTTTAGGGTTAGGGTTAGAGTTAGGGTAAGGGTAAGAGTTAGGGTTAGGATTAGGGTTAGGGTGAAGTTAAGGGTTAGGGATAGGGTTAGGGTTAGTGTTAGGTTTAGGGTTAGGGTTAGGGTAAGGGTAAGGGTTAGTGTTAGGGTGAGGGTCAGGTTTAGTGTTGGGGTTATGGTTAGGGTTAGGGTAACGTTTAGGGTTAGGGTTAGGGTTAGGGGTTAGGGATAGGGTTAGAGTTAGGGTTAGGGTTAGGGTTAGGTTTAGGTTTAGGGTAGGGTTACGGTAAGGGTAACAGTAAGGGTTAGGGTTAAGGTTAGGGTTAGGTTTAGGGTAAGGGTTATGTTTAGGGTTAGGGTTAGGTTTAGAGTTACGGTTAGGGTAAGGGTAAGGGTTAGGGTTAGGGTGAGGGTTAGGATAAGGGTATGTCTTAGGGTTATGGTTATGGTTAGGGTTATGGTTAGGGTAAGGGTTAGTGTTAGGGTTAGAGTTAATATTACGGTTAGGTTATGGGTAAGGGTTTGGGTTAGGGTTAGGGCTAGGGTTAGGGTTAGGGTAAGGGTTAGTGTTAGGGGTTAGGTTTAGGGTTAGGTAAGAGTTAGGTTTAGTGTTAGGGTTAGGGTCAGGGTATGGGTTAGTTTTAGGTTTAGGGTTATGGTAAGGTTAGGGTTAGAGTTAGGGTTAGGGTTACTGTTAGGGTAAGGGTAAGGGTTAGGTTTAGAGTTAGGGGTAGGGTTATGGTAAGGGTAAGGGTTAGGGTTAAGGTAAGGTTAGCGTAAGCATTAGAGTTAGGGTTAGGGTTAGGGTTATTGTTAATGATAGTGTTAGTTTAAGGGTTAGGGTTAGAGTTCGGGTTAGGGTAAGGGTTAGGTTTAGGGTTAGGATTAGTGATAGAGTAAGGATTAAGTTTAGGGGTTAGTGTTAGGGTAATGGATAGGTAAGGGTTAGGGTTAGGTTTAGGGTTAGGGTAATGGTTATGGTTATGGTTAGGGTTAGGGTTAAGTTTAGGGTTAGAGTTAGGGTTAGGGTAAGGGTAAGGGTTAGGGTTAAGGTTAGGGTTAGTGGTAGGATTAGTGTTAGGGTAAGGGTAAGGGTTAGGGTTAGGTTTAGGGTTAGGGTTAGGGTAAGGGTAAGGGTAAGGGTAGGTTTAGGGTTAGGGTTAGGTTTAGGGTTAGGGTTAGGGTTAGGGTTAGGGAAAGGATTAGGGTTAGGGTTAAGGTTAGATTTAGGTTTATGGTTAGGTTTAAGGTTAGGGTTAGGGTTAGGGTAATGGTTAGGGTTAGGTTTATGGTTAGGGTTATGGTAAGGGTAAGGGTTTGGGTTAGGTTTAGGGTTAGGTTTAGGGTTAGGGTTAGGTTTTGGGTTAGGGTTAGGGTAAGGGTAAGGGTTAGGTTTAGAGTTAGGGGTAGGGTTATGGTAAGGGTAAGGGTTAGGGTTAAGGTAAGGTTATCGTAAGCGTTAGAGTTAGGGTTAGGGTTAGGGTTATTGTTAATGATAGTGTTAGGTTAAGGGTTAGGGTTAGAGTTAGGGTTAGGGTAAGGGTTAGGTTTAGGGTTAGGATTAGGGATAGGGTAAGGATTAAGTTTAGGGGTTAGTGTTAGGGTAAGGGATAGGTAAGGGTTAGGGTTAGGTTTAGGGTTAGGGTAATGTTTATGGTTATGGTTAGGGTTATGCTTAGGGTTAAGGTTAGGGTTAGAGTTAGGGTTAGGGTAAGGGTAAGGGTTAGGGTTAGGGTTAGGGTTAAGGTTAGGGTTAGGGGTAGGATTAGTGTTAGGGTAAGGGTAAGGGTTAGGGTTAGGTTTAGTGTTAGGTTTAGGGTAAGGGTAAGGGTTAGGTTTAGGGTTAGGTTTAGGTTTAGGGTTAGGGTTAGGGTTAGGGTTAGGGAAAGGATTAGGGTTAGGGTTAAGGTTAGTTTTAGGGATATGGTTAGGTTTAAGGTTAGGGTTAGGGTTAGGGTAAGGGTTAGGGTTAGGTTTATGGTTAGGGTTAGGGTAAGGGTAAGGGTTTGGGTTAGGTTTAGGTTTAGGTTTAGGGTTAGGGTTAGGGATAGGGTTTGGGTAAGGGTAAGGGTTAAGGTTAAGGTTAGTGTTAGGGTTAGGGTGTGGGTTACGGTAAGGGTTAGGGTTCGGATTAGGGTTATGGTTAGGGTAAGGGTAAGGGTTAGGGATAGGGTTAGGGTAAGGTTTAGTGTTGGGATTAAGGTTAGGGTTATGGTCAGGGTTAGAGTTTGGGTTAGGGTTAGGTTTAGGGTTAGGTTTAGGGTTAGGGTTAGGGTTAGGGTTAGGGTAAGGGTATGTGTTAAGGTTAGGGTTAGGGTTAGGTTTAGCATTAACGTAAAGGTAAGGGTTAAGTTAAGGGTTAGGGTTAAGTTAAGGGTAAAGGTTAGGGTTAGGGTTAGGGTTAGGTTTAGGGTAAGGTTTAGGGTTAGGTTTAGGGTAAGGGCAAGGTTTAGGGTTACGATTAGGGTTAGGGTTTGGGTAAGGCTAAGAGTTACGATTAGTGTTAGGTTTACGGTTAGGTTTAGGTTTAGGGTAAGGGTAAGTGTTAGGGTTAGGGTTAAGGTTAGGGTAAGAGTTAGGGTTAGGGTTGGGGTTAGGGTTGGGGTTAGGGTTAGGGTTAGGGTTAGGGTTAGGATAAGAGTAAGTGTTAGGGCAGAGTTAGGGTAAGGCGTTAGGGTTAGGATTAGGGGTTAGGGTTAGAGTTAGCGTTAGGGTAAGGGTTAGCGTTAGGGGTTAAGGTTAGTGTTAGTGTTAGGTTAAGTGTTAGGGTTACGGTTATGGTTAGGGTTAGGGTTAGGGTAAGGGTAAGGTTTTGGTTAGGGTTACGGTTAGGGTTAGGGTACTGTTAGGCTTAGGATTAGGTTAGGTTTAGGGTTAGGGTTAGGTTTGGGCTTAGGGAAAGGATAAGGGTTAGGGTTAAGGTTAGGTTTAAGGTTAGGGTTAGGGTTAAGGTGAGGGTTACGGTTGGGTAAGGATAAGGGTTAGGGTTAGGTTTTGGGATAGGGTTAGGGTAAGGGTGAGGTTTAGGGTTAGGGTTAGTGTTAGGTTTAGGGTTAGGGTTAGGGTTAGGGTTAGGGAAAGGATAAGGGTTAGGGTTAAGTTTAGGTTTAGGTTTAGGGTTAGGGTTAGGGTAATGTTTAGGGTTAGGGTTAGGGTAACGGTTAGGAATAGGGTTAGGGTTATGGTAAGGAACAGGGTTAGGGTTAGGGTTAGGGTTAGGGTAAGGTTTAGGGTTAGGATTTATGTTAGGTTTACGGGTGGGTTAAGGTTAGGGTTAGGGTTAGGGTAAGGGTAAGGGTTAGGTTTAGGGTTAGGGTTAGGGTTAGGGTAAGGGTAAGGGGTAGGGGTAGGGTTAGTGGTTACGGTTAGAGTTAGGTTTAGGGTTAGGGTTATTGTAAGGGTAAGGGATAGATTTAGGTATATGGGTAGGGTTAGGGTTAGGGTTAGGTTTAGGATTAGGGTTAGGGTAAGGGTAAGGGTTAGGGTTAAGGTTAGGGTTAGGGTTAGGCTTAGGGTTAGGGTAAGGGTAAGTGTTAGGGTTAGGTTTAGGGTTAGGGTTAGGGTAAGTGTAAGAGTTAGGTTTAGGGTTAATGTTAGGTTTAGGGGTAGGGTTAGGTTTAGGGTTAGGGTTAGGGAAAGGATAAGGGTTAGGGTTAAGGTTAGATTTAGGGTTAGGGTTAGGGTTAAGGTTAGGGTTAGGTTTAGGGTAAGGGTAAGGGTTAGGGTTAGGTTTAGGTTTAGGGTTAGGGTTATGGATAGTGTTAGGGTAAGGGTAAGGGTTAGGGTTACGTTTAGGGTTAGGGTTAGATTTAGGGTTAGGGTTAGGGTTAGGGTGTGGGTTAGGGTAAGAGTTAGTGTTAGGATTATGGTTAAGGTTAGGGAAAGGGAAAGGGTTAGGGTTAGGTTTAGGGTTAGTATTAGGTTAAGGGTAACGGTTAGGTTTAGGGTTAATGTTAGGTTTAGGGTTAGGGTTAGGGTTAGGGTTACGGTTAGGGAAAGGATAAGTGTTCGGGTTAAGTTTAGGTTTAGAGTTAGGTTTAGGGTTAAGGTTAGGGTTAGGTTTAGGGTAAGGGTTAGGTTTAGGGTTAGGTTTAGGTTAAGGAATCGGGTTAGGGTTAGGGTTAGAGTTAATGTTAGGGTTAGGTTAAGGGTAAGGGTTTGGGTAAAGGTTAGGGCTTGGGTTAGGGTTAGGTTAAGGGTTAGGGTTAGGGGTTAGGTTAGGGTTAGGGTAAGGCTTAGGGTTAGTGTTAGGGTTAGGGTCAGGGTATGGGTTAGGTTTAATTTTAGGGTTAGGGTAAGGTTATGGTTAGGGTAAGGGTTAGGTTTAGGGTTAGGTTTAAGGTAAGGGTATGGGTTAGGTTTAGGTTTAGGGTTAGGGTAAGGTTATGGTTAGGGTAAGGGTTAGGGTTAGGGTTAGGGTAAGGTTAAGTGTTAGTTTTAGTTTTAGGGTTTGGTTAGTGTAAGGGTTAGGGTTAGGGTTAGGGTTAGGTTTAGGGTTGGGATTAAGGTTAGGGTTAGGGTGAGTGTAAGGGTAAGGGTTCGGTTTAAGGTTAGAGTTAGGGTTAGGGTAAGGGAAAGGCGTAGGGTTAGGTATAGTGTTAGGGTTAGGGTTAGGGTAAGGGAAAGGGGTAGGGTTAGGTTTAGGGTTAGGGATTAAGGTTAGAGTTATGTTTAGGGTTAGGTTTAGGGTAAGGGTAAGGTATAGGGTTAGTGTTAGGGTTATGTTTAGGGTTAGGGTTAGGGTAAGGTTAGGGTTAGGGTTAGGGTTAGTGTTAGGTTTACGGTTAGGGTTAGGGTAAGGGTAAGGGTTAGGTTAGGGTTAGGGTTAGGGTTAGGGTAAGGATTAGGTTTAGGTTTAGGGTTAGGGTAACGGTAGGGGTTAGGGTTAGGTTTATTTTTACTTGTTAGGGTAAGGGCAAGGGTTAGGGTTAGGGTTAGGGTTAAGTTTAGGTTTAGGGTTAGTGTTAGGGTTAAGGTTAGGGTTAGGTTTAGGGTAAGGGTTAGGTTTAGGTTTAGGTGTAGGGTTATGGTAAGGGTAAGGGTTAGGGTTAGGGTTAGGGTTAGGTTTAGGGTTAGGGTTATGGATAGGGTTAGGGTGAGGGTAAGGGTTGGGGTTAAGGTTAGGGTTAGGGTTAGGTTAAGGTTTAGGTTTAGGGTTAGGTTGTGGGTTAGGGTAAGGGTTAGTGTTAGGATTAGGGTTAAGGTTAGGGTAAGGGTAAGGGTTAGGGTTAGGGTTATTGTAAGGTTTAGTTTTGGGGTTAAGGTTAGGGTAAGGGTAAGGGTTAGAGTTTGTGTTAGGGTTAGGTTTAGGGTTAGGGTTAGGGTTAGGTTAAGGGTATGTGTTAAAGTTAGGGTTAGGGTTAGGGTTAGGTTTAGCATTAGGGTATTGGTAAGGGTTAGGTAAGGGTTAGGGTTAAGGTAAGGGTAAGTGTTAGGGTTAGGGTTAGGTTTAGGTTTAGGGTAAGGTTTAGGGTTAGGTTTAGGGTAAGGGTAAGGTTTAGGGATAGGGTTAGGGTTAGGGTTAGGGTTGGGGTTAGGGTAAGGGTAAGTGTTAGGGTTAGGTTTAGGATAAGAGTAAGGGTTAGGGGAGAGATAGGGTTAGGGTTCAGGGTTCGGTTTAGGGTTAGGGTTAGGGGTTAGGTTTAGGATTAATGTTAGGGTAAGGGTTAGCGTTAGTGATTAGGGTTAGTGTTAGGGTTAAGTTAAGCGCTAGGGTTAGGTTTAGGGTTAGGGTAAGGGTAAGTGTTTGGTTAGGGTTAGGGTTAGGGTACGGGTTAGGGTTAGGATTAAGGTTAAGGTTAAGGTTAGGTTTAGGGTTAGGATTAGGGTTAAGGTGAGGGTTAGGGTTGGATAAGGGTAAGGGTTAGGGTTAGGTTTCGGGTTAGGTTTATGGTAAGGGTAAGGGTTAGGGTTTTGTTTAGGGTTAAGGTTCTGGTAAGGGTAAGGGTTAGGTTTAAGGTTAGGGTTAGGGTTAGGTTTAGATTTAGGGTTAGGGTTAGGTTTAGGGTTAAGGTTAGGGTAAGAGTAAGGGTTAGGTTTAGTTAGAGCTAATGTTAGTGTTAGGTCAAGGGTTAGTGTTCGGGTTAGAGTTAGGGGTAGGGTAAGGGTTAGGGTTAAGGGTAAGTGTTAGGGTTAGGGTTAAGGTTTGGGTAAGAGTTAGGGTTAGAGTTAGGGTTAGGGTTGGGGTTAGGGTAAGGGTTAGGGTTAGGAATAGGGGTTAGCGTTAGAGTTAGGGTTACGGTAAAAGTTAGCGTTAGGGATTAAGTTTAGTGTTAGGGTTAGGTTAAGTGTTAGGGTTAGGGTTAGGGTTAGAGTTAGGATAAGGGTTAAGGTTAGGGTTAGGGTAAGGGAAAGTGTTTGGTTAGTGTTACAGTTAGGGTTAGGGTACGGTTACGGTTAGGATTAGGTTAGGTTTAGGGTTAGGGTTACGGTTAGTGTTAGAGAAAGGATAAGGGTTAGGGTTAAGGGTAGGTTTACGGTTATGGTTTGGGTTAAGGTGAGGGTTATGGTTGGGTAAGCGTAAGGGTGAGGGTTAGGTTTTGGGTAAGGGTTAAGATTAGGGTTAGGGAAAGGATAAGGGTTAGGGTTAAGGTTAGGTTTAGGGTTAGGGTTAGGGTTAAGATGAGGGTTAGGGTTGGGTAAGGGTTAGGGTTAGGGTTAGGTTTTGGGTTAGGGTCAGTTTAAGGGAAGGGTTAGGGATAGGGTTAGGGTTAGGTTTAGGGTTAGGGTTAAATTTAGGGTTAGGCTAAGGTTAAGGGTGAGGGTTAGGGTTAGAGTAAAGGTAAGGGTTAGGGTTAGGGTTAGGTTTAGGGTAAGGGTTAGGTTTTAGGGTTAGGTTAAGGGTAAGGGTTTGGGTTAGGGTTAGGGCTAGGTTTAGGGTTAGGGTAAGGGTTAGGGTTAGGGGTTAGGTTTAGGGTTGGGGTAAGGCATAGGGTTAGTGTTAGGGTTAGGGTCAGGGTATGGGTTAGGTTAGGGTTAGGGTTAGGGTAAGGTTAAGTTTTAGTGTTTGTTAGAGTTACGGTTATTGTAAGGGTTAGGGTTAGGGTTAGGGTTAGGTTTAGGGTTGGGATTAAGGTTAGGGTTAGGGTTAGGGTAAGGGTAAGGGTTCGGTTTAGGGTTAGGGTTAGGGTTAGGGTAAGGAAAAGGGTTATGGTTAAGTTTAGGGTTAGGGGTTAAGGTTAGAGTTACGTTTACGGTTACGGTTAGGGTAAGGGTAAGGGATAGGGTTAGGGATAGGGTTAGGGTTAGGGTTAGGTTTAGGGTTAGGGTTAGGTTAAGGTTAAGGGTTAGGGTTAGGGTTAGGGTTCGGTTTAGGGATAGTTTTATGGTAAGAGTAAGAGTTAGGGTTAGGTTTATTTTTAGTTGTTAGGGTAAAGGTAAGGGTTAGGTTTAGGGTTAGGTTTAGGGTTAGGGTTAGGGTTAGGGTAAGGGTAAGGGATAGGTTAGGGATAGGGTTAGAGTTAGGATTAGGTTTAGGGTTAGGGTTAGGTTAAGGTTAAGGGTTAGGGTTAGGGTTAGGGTTAGGGTTCGGTTTAGGGATAGTTTTATGGTAAGAGTAAGGGTTAGGGTTAGGTTTATTTTTAGTTGTTAGGGTAAGGGTAAGGGTTAGGGTTAGGGTTGTTTTAGGGTTAGGGTTAGGGTTAGGGTTAGGGTTAGGGTAAGGGTAAGGTTTAGGGTTAAGCTTAGGGTTAGGGTTAGGTTTAGTGTTAGAGTAGGGTTAGGGTAAGGGTAAGGGTTAGGGTTAGGATTAGGGTTAGGGTTAGGGTAAGGGTTAGGTTTAGGGTTAGGGTTAGGTTTAGGGTTAGGGTTAGGGTAAGGGTAAGGTTTAGGTTTAGAGTTAGGGATAGGGTTAGGGTAAGGGTAAGGGTTACAGTTAAGGTTAGGGTTAGGGTAAGCGGTAGAGTTAGGGTTAGGGTTAGGGTTAGAGTTAATGTTAGTGTGAGGTTAAGGGTTAGGGTTAGGGTTAGAGTTAGGTTTAGGGTAAGGGTTAGGTTTAGGGGTTAGTGTTAGGGTTACAGTTAGGTTAAGGGTTAGGTTTAGGGTTAGGATTAGGGTTAGGGTAAGTATTAAGTTTAGGGGTTAGTGTTAGGTTTAGGGATAGGTAAGGGTTAGGGTTACGTTTAGGGTTAGGGAAATGGTTATGGTTAGGGTTAGGGTTAGGGTTAGGGTTAAGGTTAGGTTAGAGTTAGGGTTAATGTAAGGGTAAGGGTTAGGGTTAAGGTTAGGGTTAGGGGTAGGATTAGTGTTAGGGTAAGGGTAAGGGTTAGGGTTAGGGTTAGAGTTAGGGTAAGGGTAAGGGTTAGGTTTAGTGTTAGGGTTAGGGTTAGGGTTAGGGAAAGGATTAGGGTTAGGGTAAAGGTTAGTTTTAGGGTTAGGGTTAGGGATAGGGTTAGGGTAAGGGTAAGAGTTAAGGTTAAGGTTATGGTTAGGGTTAGGGTTAGGGTGTTGGTTAGGGTATGGGTTAGGGTTAGGATTAGGATTATGGTTAGGTAAGGGTAACGATTAGGGATAGGGTTAGGGTAAGGTTTAGTGTTGGGGTTAAAATTAGGGTTAGGGTGAGGGTTAGAGTTTGGGTTAGGGTTAGGTTTAGGGTTAGGTTTAGGGTTACGGTTAGGGTTAGGGTTAGGGTTAGGGTAAGGGTATGTGTTAAGGTTAGGGTAAGGGTTAGGGTTAGGGTTAGGATAAGGGTTAGGGTTAGGGTTAGGGTAAGGGTATGTGTTAAGGTTAGGGTTAGGGTTAGGGTTAGGGTTAGCATTAGCGTATAGTAAGGGTTAAGGTAAGGGTTAGGGTTAAGTTAAGGGTAAGTGTTAGGGTTAGGGTTAGGTTTAGGGTAAGGTTTAGGGTTAGGTTTAGGGTAAGGGCAAGGTTTAGGCTTAGGGTTAGGGTTAGGGTAAGGGTTAGTGTTAGGGTTAGGGTTAGGTTTAGGGTTAGGTTTAGGGTAAGGGTAAGTGTCAGGGTTAGGGTTAAGGTTAGGGTAAGAGTTAGGGTTAGAGTTAGGGTTAGGGTTGGGGTTAGGGTAAGGGTTATGTTTAGGGTTAGGATAAGAGTATGGGTTAGGGCAGAGTTAGGGTGAGAGGTTAGGGTTAGGAATAGGGGTTAGGGTTAGAGTTAGGGTTAGGGTAAGGGTTAGCGTTAGGGTTAAGTTTAGTGTTAGGGTTAGGTTAACTGTTAGGGTTAGGGTTAGGGTTAGAGTTAGGATAAGGGTTAGGGTTAGGGTTCCGGTTAGGGTAAGGGTAAGGGTTTGGTTAGGGTTACGGTTAGGTTTAGGGTAAGGTTAGGGATAGGATTAGGTTAGGTTTAGGGTTAGGGTTAGGGTTAGTGTTAGGGAAAGGATAAGGGTTAGGGTTAAGGGTAGGTTTAGGGTTTGGGTTTGGGTTAAGGTGAGGGTTACGGTTGGGTAAGCGTAAGGGTGAGGGTTAGGTTTTGGGTTAGGGTTTTGGTTAGGGTTAGGGAAAGGATACGGGTTAGGGTTAAGGTTAGGTTTAGGTTTAGGGTTAAGATGAGAGTTAGGGTTGGGTAAGGGTTAGGGTTAGGGTTAGGTTTTGGGTTAGGGTCAGGGTAAGGGAAGGGTTAGGGTTAGGGTTAGGGTTAGGTTTAGGGTTAGGGTTAAGTTTAGGGTTAGGGTAAGGTTAAGGGTGAGGGTTATGGTTAGGGTAAGGGTAAGGTTTAGGGTTAGGGTTAGGTTTAGGGTAAGGGTTATGATTTAGGGTTAGGGTTAGGGTAAGGGTTATGGTTAGGGTTAGGGTTAGGTTAAGGGTAAGTGTTAGGTTTAGGGTTAGGGTTACGGTTAGGGTAAACGTAAGTGTTAGGGTCAGGGTTAAGTTTAGGTTTAGGGTTAGGGTTAGGGTTAGGGTAATGGTTAGGTGTTAGGGTTAGGGTTAGTGTAAGTGTTAGCGTTAGGGTTAGGGTTAGGTTAAGGGTAAGTGTTAGGGTTAGGGTTAGGGTAAGGGTTTGGGTTAGGTTTAGGGTTAGGGTTAGGGTTAGGGTAAGTGTAAGGGTTAGGTTAGGGTAAGGGTTAGGGTTAAGTTTAGGGTTAGGGTTAGGTTTAGGGTTAGAGGTTCCGGTTAGAGTTAGGTTAGGGTTAGGGTTATTGTAAGGGTAAGGGATAGATTTAGGGATAGGGTTAGGGTTAGGGTTAGGGTTTGGTTTAGAATTAGGGTTAGGGTAAGGGTAAGGGTTAGGGATAAGGTTAGGGTTAGGGTTAGGCTTAGGGTTAGGGTAAGGTTAAGGGTTAGGGTTAGGTTTAGGGTTAGGTTTAGGGTACGGGTAAGAGTTAGGTTTAGGGTTAATGTTAGGTTTAGGGTTAGGGTTAGGGTTAGGATAAGGGTAATGGTTAGGGTTAGGTTTAGGGTTAGAGGTTACGGTTAGAGTTAGGTTTAGGGTTAGGGTTATTTTAATGGTAAGGGATAGAGTTAGGGATAGGGTTAGGGTTAGGGTTAGGGTTAGAGTTAGGTTTAGGATTAGGGTTAGGGTAAGGGTAAGGGTTAGGGTTAAGGTTAGGGTTAGGGTTAGGCTTAGGGTTAGGGTTAGGGTAAGGGATAGGGTTAGGTTTATGGTTAGGGTTAGGGTAAGTGTAAGAGTTAGGTTTAGGGTTAATGTTAGGTTTAGGGTTAGGGTTAGGGTTAGGGAAAGGATAAGGGTTAGGGTTAAGGTTAGGTTTAAGGTTTCGGTTAGGGTTAAGGTTAGGGTTAGGGTTAGGGTTAGGGTTAGGGTAAGGGTAAGGGTTAGCTTTAGGGTTAGGGTTAGGTTTAGGGTATGTGTAAGGGTAAGGGTTAGGTTTAGGGTTATGGTAAGGGTAAGGGTTAGGGTTATGGTTAGGGTTAGGGTTATGGATAGGGTTAGGGTAAGTATAAGGGTTCGGGTTAAGGTTAGGGGTAGGGTTAGGTTTAGGGTTAGGGTTAGGGTAAGGATAAGGGTTAGGGTTAAGGTTAGGTTTAGGGTTAGGTGTAGGGTTAAGGTTAGGGGGAGGGTTAGGTAAGGGTTCGGGTTAGGTTTAGGGTTAGGTTAGGGTTAGGGTCAGGGTAAGGTTAAAGGTTAGGTTTAGAGTTAGGGGTAGTATTAGGGTAAGGGTGAGGGTTAGGGTTAGGGTATGAGTAAGGGTTAGGGTTAGGGTTAGGTTTAGCGTAAGGGTTAGGGTTAGGGTTAGGGTAAGGTTAAGGGTTAGGGTTAGGGTTAGGATTAGGCTTAGGGTTAGGGTAAGGGTAAGGTTTATGTTAGGGTTAGGGTTAGGGTTAGGTTTAGGGTTAGGGTAAGGGTAAGAGTTAGGGTTAGGTTTAGGGTTAGGGGTTACAGTTAGGTTTAGGGTTAGGGTTAGGGGTTAGGGTTAGGGGTTAGGGTTAGGGTTAGGGCAAGGGTAAGGGTTAGGGTTAGGTTCAGGGTAAGGGGTTTCAGTTAGAATTAGGTTAAGGGTTAGGGTTAGGGTATGGGTAAGGGATAGGGTTAGGTTTAGGTTTAGGTTTAGGGTAAGGGTAAGGGTAAGGGTTAGGGTTAGGTTTAGATTTAGGTTTAGGGTAAGGGTAAGGGTAAGGGTTAGGGGTAGGGTTAGGGTTAGGTTTAGGGTTAGGGTTAGGGTTAGGGTACGGGTAAGGTTTAGGGTTAAGGTTAGGCTTAGGGTTAGGTTTAGTGTTAGGGTAGGGTTAGGGTAAGGGTAAGGGTTAGGGTTAGGATTAGGGTTAGGTTTAGGGTAAGGGTTAGGTTTAGGGTTAGGGATAGGTTTATGGTTAGGGTTAGGGTAAGGTTAAGAGTTAGGTTTAGAGTTAGGGCTATGGTAGGGTAAGGGTAAGGGTTAGGGTTAGTGTTAGGTTTAGGGTAAGCGTTAGAGTTAGGGTTAGGGTTAGGTTTATAGTTAATGGTAGTGTTAGGTTAAGGGATAGAGTTAGGTTTAGGGTTAGGATTAGGGTTAGGGTAAGGGTTAGGGTTAGGGGTTAGTGTTAGGGTTAGGGTTAGAGTAAGGGTTAGGGTTAGGTTTAGGGTTAGTGTAAGGGTTATGGTTAGGGTTAGGGTTACGGTTTGGGTTAAGGTTAGGGTTAGGGTTAGGGTTCGGTTAGGATAAGGGTAAGGGTTAGGGTTAAGGTTAGGGTTAGGGTTAGGGTAAGGGTAAGGGTTTGGGTTAGGTTTAGGGTTAGGGTTAGAGTTAGGGTTAGGGTTAGGATTAGGGAAAGGATAAGGGTTAGGGTTAGGGTTAAGTTTAGGTTTAGGGTTAGGATTAAGGTTAGGGTTAGGGTTAGGGTAAGGGTAAGGGTTAGGGTTAAGGTTAAGTTTAGGTTTAGGATTATGGTTAAGGTTACGGTTAGGGTTAGGGTAAGGGTAAGGGTTAGGGTTAGGTTTAGGGTTAGGGTTAGGGTAAGGGTAAAGGTTAGGGTTAGGGTTAGGTTTAGGGTTAGGCATATGCTTAGGGTAAGCATAAGGGTTAGAGTTAAGTTTAGGGTTAGTGTTAGGTTTAGAGTTACGGTTAGGGTTAGGGTGTGGGTTAGGGTAAGGTTTAGGGTTAGGATTAGCGTTAGGGTTAGGGTAAGGGTAAGGGTTAGGTTTAGGGTAAGGTTTAGTGTTGGGGTTAAAGTTAGGTTTAGGGTAGGGGTTAGAGTTTGGATTAGGGTTAGGTTTAGGGTTAGGGT
Organism: Megascapheus bottae; assembly: GCA_024803745.1. Classification (NCBI taxonomy): domain Eukaryota; kingdom Metazoa; phylum Chordata; class Mammalia; order Rodentia; family Geomyidae; genus Megascapheus; species Megascapheus bottae. The sequence continues at coordinate 6,455,270 of JANJXV010000038.1, read as the reverse complement.
TAGGGTTCGGGTTCGGGTTCGGGTTAGGGTTAGGTTTAGGGTAAGGATTAGGCTTAGGTTTTGGGTTAAGGTAAGTGTAAGGATTAGGGTTAAGGTTAGGTTTGGGTTTAGGGTAAGGGTTAGGGTTAGGTTTAGGGTAAGGGTAAGGTTTAGGGTAAGGGTTAGGGTTAGGGTAAGGGTAAGGGTTAGGGTTAAGGTTAGGTTTAGGTTTAGGTTTAGGTTTAGGGTAAGGGTAAGGTTAAGGTTATGGTTATCGTTAGGATTAGGGTAAGGATTAGGGTTAGGGTTAGGGTTAGGGTTGGGGTTAGGTTAAGGGTAAGTGTTAGGGTTAGGGTTAGGGTTAGGATAAGAGTAAGGATTAGGGCAGAGTTAGGGTTAGGGGTTAGGGTTAGGGTTAGGAGTTAGGGTTAGGTTTAGGGTTAGTGTAAGGGTTAGCGTTAGCAGTTAGGATTCGTGTTAGGGTTAGTTTAAGGGTCAGGGTTAGGGTTAGGGTTAGGATAAGGGTTAGAGTTAGGGTTAGGTTTAGTGTAAGGGTAAGGGTTAAGTTAGTGTTAGGGTTAGGGTACTGGTTATGGTTAGGGTTAGGTTAGGTTTAGGGTTAGGGTTAGGGTTAGGGAAAGGATAAGGGTTAGGGTTAAGTTTACGTTTAGGGTTAGGGTTAGGGTTAAGGTGAGGGTTAGGGTTGGGAAAGGGTAAGGGTTAGAGTTAGGTTTTGGGTTAGGGTTAGCGTAAGGGTGAGGGTTAGGTTTAGAGTTAGGGGTAGTGTTATGGTAAGGGTAAGGGTTAGGGTTAGGGTTAGGTTTAAGGTAAGCATTAGAGTTAGGGTCAGGGTTAGGGTTACAGTTAATGTTAGTGTTAGTTTAAGGGTTAGGGTTAGGGTTAGGGTAAGGTTTAGGGTTAGGGGTTAGGGTTAGGGTTAGGGTTAGGGTTAGGGTAAGGGTTAGCGTTAGGGTTAGGGTTAGGTTAAGGGTAAGTGTTAGGGTTAGGGTTAGAGTTAGGTTAAGGGTAAGTGTAAGGGTTAGGTTTAGAGTTAGGATTAGGTTAAGGGTAACGGTAAGGGTTAGGTTTAGAGTTAGGGGTAGGGTTAGGGTAATGGTAAGGGTTAGGGTTAGGATTAGGGTTAGGCTAAGGGTAAGGGTTAGGTTTAGGTTTAGGGTTAGATTTAGGGATAGGGTTAGGGTAAGGGTAATGGGTAGGTTTAGATGTAGGTGTAGGTTTAGGGTAAGGGTAAGGGTTAGGGTTAGGGTTAGTGTAAGCATTAGATTTACGGTTAGGGTTAGGGTTAGGGATATGGTAAGGGTTAGGGCTAGGGGTTAGTGTAAATGTTAGGGTTAGCGTAAGGGTTAGGGTTAGGTTTAGGGTTAGGGTAAGGGTTGTGGTTAGAGTTAGGGTTAGGGTTAGGGTTAAGGTTAGTGTTAGGGTTAGGGTTAGGGTATGTGTAAGGGTTAGGGTTAAGGTTAGGGTTAGGGTTAGGGTTAGGGTAAGGGTAAGGGTAAGTGTTAGGGTTAGGGTTAGGGTTAGGGAAAGGATAAGGGTTAGGTTTAAGTTTAGGTTTGGGGTTAGGGTTAGGGTTGACGTTAGGTTTAGGGTTAGGGTAAGGGTAAGGTTTAGGGTTAGGATTAGGGTTAGGGTTAAGGTTAGGGTTAGTGTTACTTTTAGGGTTAGGGTTTGGGTTAGGGTAAGGGTTAGGGTTAGGGTTAGGGTTAGGGTAAGGTTTAGTATTGGGGTTAAGGTTAGAGTTAGGTTAAGGATTAGAGTTTGGGTTAGGGTTAGGTTTAGGGTTAGGTTTATGGTTACGGTTAGGGTTAGGGTTAGGGTTAGGGTAAGGGTTTGTGTTAAAGTTAGGGTTAGGGTTAGGGTTAGGTTTAGCATTAGGGTAAGGGTAAGGGTTATGGTAAGGGTTAGGGTTAAGGTAAGGGTAAGGGTTAGGGTTAGGGTTAGGTTTAGGTTTAGGGTAAGGATTAGGGTTGGGTTTAGGGTAAGGGTAAGGTTTACGGTTAGTGTGAGGGTTAGGGTTAGGGTTAGGGTAAGGGTAATGGTTAGGGTTAAGGTTAGGTTTAGGGTTAGGGTTAGGGTTAAGGTTAGGGTGAGGGTTAGGGTAAGGGTAAGGTAAGGGTTAGGGTTTGGTTTAGGGTTAGGGTTAGGTTTAGGGTTACAGTTAGGGTAAGGATAAGGGTTAGGGTTAAAGTTCGGTTTAGGGTTAGGTGTAGGGTTAAGGTTAGGGGGAGGGTTAGGTAAGGGTTCGGGTTAGGGTTAGGGTTAGGGTTAGGGTTAGGGTAAGGTTAAGGGTTAGGTTTAGAGTTAGGGGTAGTATTAGGGTAAGGGTGAGGGTTAGGGTTAGGGTATGAGTAAGGGTTAGGGTTAGGGTTAGGGTTAGCGCAAGGGTTAGGGTTAGGGTTAGGGTAAGGTTAAGGGTTAGGGTTAGGGTTAGGATTAGGCTTAGGGTTAGGCTAAGGGTAAGGTTTATGTTAGGGTTAGGGTTAGGGTTAGGTTAAGGGTTAGGGTTAGGGTTAGGTTTAGGGTTAGGGTAAGGGTAAGAGTTAGGGTTAGGTTTAGGGATAGGGGTTACAGTTAGGTTTAGGGTTAGGGTTAGGGGTTAGAGTTAGGGGTTAGGGTTAGGGTTAGGGTAAGGGTAAGGGTTAGGGTTAGGTTTAGGGTAAGGGGTTTCTGTTAGAATTAGGTTAAGGGTTAGGGTTAGGGTATGGGTAAGGGATAGGGTTAGGTTTAGGATTAGGTTTAGGGTAAGGGTAAGGGTAAGGGTTAGGGTTAGGTTTAGGTTTAGGTTTAGGGTAAGGGTAAGGGTAAGGGTTAGGGGAAGGGTTAGGGTTAGGTTTAGGGTTAGGGTTAGGGTTAGGGTATGGGTAAGGTTTAGGGTTAAGGTTAGGCTTAGGGTTAGGTTTAGTGTTAGGGTAGGGTTAGGGTAAGGGTAAGGGTTAGGGTTAGGATTAGGGTTAGGTTTAGGTTAAGGATTAGGTTTAGGGTTAGGGATAGGTTTATGGTTAGGGTTAGGGTAAGGTTAAGAGTTAGTTTTAGAGTTAGAGCTAGGGTTAGGGTAAGGGTAAGGGTTAGAGTTAGTGTTAGGGTTAGGGTAAGCTTTAGAGTTAGGGTTAGGGTTAGGTTTATAGTTAATGGTAGTGTTAGGTTAAGGGATAGAGTTAGGGTTAGGGTTAGGATTAGGGTTAGGGTAAGGGTTAGGGTTAGGGGTTAGTGTTAGGGTTAGGGTTAGAGTAAGGGTTAGGGTTAGGTTTAGGGTTAGTGTAAGGAATATGGTTAGGGTTAGGGTTACGGTTAGGGTTAAGTTTAGGGTTTGGGTTAGGGTTGGGTTAGGATAAGGGTAAGGGTTAGGGTTAGGGTAAGGGTAAGGTTTTGGGTTAGGTTTAGGGTTAGGGTTAGAGTTAGGGTTACGGTTAGGATTAGGGAAAGGATAAGGGTTAGGGTTAAGGTTAAGTTTAGGTTTAGGGTTAGGGTTAAGGTTACGGTTAGGTTTAGGGTAAGGGTAAGGGTTAGGGTTAGGTTTAGGGTTAGGGTTAGGGTAAGGGTAAAGGTTAGGGTTAGGGTTAGGGTTAGGGTTAGGCATAGGCTTAGGGTAAACATAAGGGTTAGATTTAAGTTTAGGGTTAGTGTTAGGTTTAGAGTTAGGGTTAGGGTTAGGGTGTGGGTTAGGGTAAGGTTTAGGGTTAGGATTAGCGTTAGGGTTAGGGTAAGGGTAAGGGTTAGGTTTAGGGTAAGGTTTAGTGTTGGGGTTAAGGTTAGGGTTAGGGTAGGGGTTAGAGTTTGGATTAGGGTTAGGTTTAGGGTTAGGGTTAGGGTTCGGGTTCGGGTTAGGGTTAGGGTTAGGGTAAGGATTAGGCTTAGGTTTTGGGTTAAGGTAAGTGTAAGGATTAGGGTTAAGGTTAGGTTTGGGTTTAGGGTAAGGGTTAGGGTTAGGTTTAGGGTAAGGGTAAGGTTTAGGGTAAGGGTTAGGGTTAGGGTAAGGGTAAGGGTTAGGGTTAAGGTTAGGTTTAGGTTTAGGTTTAGGTTTAGGTTTAGGGTTAGGGTAAGGTTAAGGTTATGGTTATCATTAGGATTAGGGTAAGGATTAGGGTTAGGGTTAGGGTTAGGGTTGGGGTTAGGTTAAGGGTAAGTGTTAGGGTTAGGGTTAGGGTTAGGATAAGAGTAAGGATTAGGGCAGAGTTAGGGTTAGGGGTTAGGGTTAGGGTTAGGGGTTAGGGTTAGGTTTAGGGTTAGTGTAAGGGTTAGCGTTAGCAGTTAGGATTCGTGTTAGGGTTAGTTTAAGGGTCAGGGTTAGGGTTAGGGTTAGGATAAGGGTTAGAGTTAGGGTTAGGTTTAGGGTAAGGGTAAGGGTTAGGTTAGTGTTAGGGTTAGGGTACTGGTTATGGTTAGGGTTAGGTTAGGTTTAGGGTTAGGGTTAGGGTTAGGGAAAGGATAAGGGTTAGGGTTACGTTTACGTTTAGGGTTAGGGTTAGGGTTAAGGTGAGGGTTAGGGTTGGGAAAGGGTAAGGGTTAGAGTTAGGTTTTGGGTTAGGGTTAGTGTAAGGGTGAGGGTTAGGTTTAGAGTTAGGGGTAGTGTTATGGTAAGGGTAAGGGTTAGGGTTAGGGTTAGGTTTAAGGTAAGCATTAGAGTTAGGGTCAGGGTTAGGGTTAGAGTTAATGTTAGCGTTAGTTTAAGGGTTAGGGTTAGGGTTAGGGTAAGGGTTAGGGTTAGGGGTTAGTGTTAGGGTTAGGGTTAGGGTTAGGGTTAGGATAAGGGTTAGGCTTAGGGTTAGGGTTAGTTACGGGTAAGGGTTAGGTTAGGGTTAGGGTTAGGGTATGGGTTAGTGTTAGGGTTAGGTTAGGTTAGGGTTAGGCTTAGGGTTAGGGTTAGGGAAAGGATAAGGGTTAGGGTTAAGGTTAGGTTTAGGGTTAGGGTTAGGGTTAAGGTGAGGGTTAGCGTTGGGTATGGGTAAGGGTTAGGGTTGGGTTTTGGGGTAGGGTTAGGGTAAGGGTAAGGGTTAGGGTTAGAGTTTGGTTTAGGGTTAGGTTTAGGGTACGGGTAAGGGTTACGGTTAAGGTTAGGGTTAGGGGTAAGGTTAGGGTTAGGATTAGGTTTAGAGTTAGGGTTAGGGTTACGTTCAGGGTAAGGGTTAGAGTTAAGATAAGGGTTAGTGTTAGGGTAATGGTTAGGGTTACGGTTAGATTTAGGGTTAGGCTAAGAGTTAGGGTCAGGGTAAGGGTTAGGGTTAATATTAGGGTAAGGGTAAGGGTTAGGGTTAGTGTTAGGGTTAGGTTTAGGGTAAGGGTTAGTGGTTAGGGTTAGGGTTAGGGTAAGGGTTAGGCTTAGGGTTAGGATTAGCTTAAGGGTAAGTGTTAGGGTTAGGGTTAGGTTTAGTGTTAGGGTACGGGTAAGTGTTAGTGTTATGGTTAAGTTTAGGGTTAGGGTTAGGGTAAGGGTTAGCGTTTGGGTTAGGGTTAGGTTAAGGGTAAGTGTTAGGGTTAGGGTTAGAGTTAGTTTAAGGGTAAGTGTAAGGGTTAGGTTTAGAGTTAGGATTAGGGTTAGGGTAACGGTAAGGGTTAGGTTTAGAGTTAGGGGTAGGGTTAGGGTAATGGTAAGGGTTAGGGTTAGGATTAGGGTTAGGCTTAGGGTAAGGGTTAGGTTTAGGGTTAGGGTTAGGTTTAGGGATAGGGTTAGGGTAAGGGTAATGGGTAGGTTTAGATATAGGTGTAGGTTTAGGGTAAGGGTAAGGGTTAGGGTTAGGGTTAGTGTAAGCATTAGATTTATGGTTAGGGTTTGGGTTAGGGATAGGGTAAGTGTTAGGGCTAGGGGTTAGTGTAAGTGTTAGGGTTAGCGTAAGGGTTAGGGTTAGGTTTAGGGTTAGGGTAAGGGTTGTGGTTAGAGTTAGGGTTAGGGTTAGGGTTAAGTTTAGTGTTAGGGTTAGGGTTAGGGTTAGGGTATGTGTAAGGGTTAGGGTTAAGGTTAGGGTTAGGGTAAGGGTAAGGGTAAGTGTTAGGGTTAGGGTTAGGGTTAGGGTTAGGGTTAGGGAAAGGATAAGGGTTAGGTTTAAGTTTAGGTTTGGGGTTAGGGTTAGGGTTGAGGTTAGGTTTAGGGTTAGGGTAAGGGTAAGGTTTAGGGTTAGGTTTAGGGTTAGGGTTAAGGGTAGGGTTAGTGTTACTTTTAGGGTTAGGGTTTGGGTTAGGGTAAGGGTTAGGGTTAGGGTTAGGGTTAGGGTTAGGTAAGGTTTAGTGTTGGGGTTAAGGATAGAGTTAGGGTAAGGTTTAGAGTTTGGGTTAGGGTTAGGTTTAGGGTTAGGTTTATGGTTACGGTTAGGGTTAGGGTTAGGGTTAGGGGAAGGGTTTGTGTTAAAGTTAGGGTTAGGGTTAGGGTTAGGTTTAGCATTGGGGTAAGGGTAAGGGTTATGGTAAGGGTTAGGGTTAAGGTAAGGGTAAGGGTTAGGGTTAGAGTTAGGTTTAGTTTTAGGGTAAGGATAGGGTTGGGTTTAGGGTAAGGGTAAGGTTTACGGTTAGTGTGAGGGTTAGGGTTAGGGTTAGGGTAAGGGTAAGGGTAAGGGTAAGTGTTAGGGTTAGGGTTAGGGTTAGGGTTAGGGAAAGGATAAGGGTTAGGTTTAAGTTTAGGTTTGGGGTTAGGGTTAGGTTTGAGGTTAGGTTTAGGGTTATGGTAGGGGTAAGGGATATGGTAAGTGTTAGGTTTAAGTTAAGGGTAAGGGTTAGGGTTAGGGTTAGGTTTAGGTTTAGGGTAAGGGTTAGGGTTGGGTTTAGGGTAAGGGTAAGGTTTACGATTAGGGTGAGGGTTAGGGTTAGGTTTAGTGTTAGGGTAAGGCTTAGGTTTAGGATTAGGGTTAGGGTAACGGTAAGGGTTAGGGTTAAGTTTAGAGTTAGGTTTACAGTAAGGGTAAGGGTTAGGGTTAGGGTTAGGGTTGGGGTTAGGGTTAGGGTTAGGGTAAGGGTAAGGTTTAGGGTTAAGTTTAGGGTTAGGGTTAGGTTTAGTGTTAGGGTAGGGTTAGGGTAACGGTAAGGGTTAGGGTTAGGATTAGGGTTAGGGTTAGCGTAAGGGTTAGGTTTCGGGTTAGGAATAGGTTTATGGTTAGGGTTAGGGTAAGGGTAAGAGTTACATTTAGAGTTAGGTGTAGGGTTAGGGTTAGGGTAATGCTTAGGATTAGGGTTAGTGTTAGGGTAAGCGTTAGAGTTAGGGTTAGGGTTAGGTTTACAGTTAATGGTAGTGTTAGGTTAAGGGTTAGGGTTAGGGTTAGTGTTAGGATTAGAGTTAAGGTAAGGGTTAGGGTTAGGGTTAGGGTTAGGGTAAGGGTTAGGGTTAGGTTTAGGGTTAGTGTAAGGGTTATGGTTATGGTTAGGGTTAGGATTAGGGTTAAGGTTAGGGTTAGGTTTAGGGTTAGGGTAAGGGTAAGGGTTAGGGTTAAGGTTAGGGATAGGGTTAGGGTTAGGGTTAGGGTAAGGGTAAGGGTTTGGGTTAGGTTTGGGTTAGGGTTAGAGTTATGGGTAGGGTTAGGGTTAGGGAAAGGATAAGGGTAAGGGTTAAGGTTAGGTTTAGGGTTAGGGTTAGGGTTAAGGTTAGGGTGAGGGTTAGGGTAAGGTAAGGGTAAGGGTTAGGGTTTGGTTTAGGGTTAGGGTTAGGGTAAGGGTTAGGTTTAGTGTTAGGGTTAGGTTTAGGGATAGGGTTAGGGTAAGGGTAAGGGGTAGGTTTAGATGTAGGTGTAGGGTTAGGGTAAGGGTAAGGGTTAGGGTTAGGGTTAGGGTAAGCATTTGATTTAGGGTTAGGGTTAGGGGTAGGGTTAGGGTAAGGGTTAGGGCTAGGGGTTAGTGTTAGTGTTAGGGATAGCGTAAGGGTTAGGGTTAGGTTTAAGGTTAGGGTAAGGGTTATGGTTAGAGTTAGGGTTAGGGTTAGGGTTAAGGTTAGGGTTAGGGTTAGGGTTAGGGGTAGGGTAAGGGTAAGGGTTAGGGTTAAGGTTAGGTTTAGGGTTAGGGTTAGGGTTAGGGTAAGGTTATGGATAAGTGTTAGGGTTAGGGTTAGGGATAGGGAAAGGATAAGGGTCAGTTTTAAGTTTAGGTTTGGGGTTAGGGTGAGGGTTGAGGTTAGGTTTAGGGTTAGGGTAAGGGTAAGGCTTAGGGTTAGGATTAGGTTTAGGGTTAAGTTTAGGGTTAGTGTTACTTTTAGGGTTAGCGTTCGGGTTAGGGTAAGGGTTAGGGTTAGGATTAGGGTTAGGGTTAGGGTAAGGGTAAGGGTTAGGGTTAGGGTTAGGGTAAGGTTTATTGTTGGGGTTAAGGTTAGGGGTAGGGTAAGGTTTAGAGTTTGGGTTAGGGTTAGGTTTAGGGTTAGGTTTAGGGTTACGGTTAGGGTTAGGTTTAGGGTTAGGGTAAGGGTTTGTGTTAAAGTTAGGGTTAGGGTTAGGGTTAGGTTTAGCATTAGGGTAAGGGTAAGGGTTATGGTAAGGGTTAGGGGTAAGGTAAGGGAAAGGGTTAGGGTTTTGGTTAGGTTTAGGTTTAGGGTAAGGTTTAGGGTTGGGTTTAGGGTAAGGGTAAGGTTTACGGTTAGGGTGAGGGTTAGGGTTAGGCTCAGGGTTAGGGTAAGGCTTAGGTTTAGGGTTAGGGTTAGGGTAACGGTAAGGGTTAGGGTTAAGTTTAGGGTTAGGTTTAGAGTAAGGGTAAGGGTTAGGGTTAGGGTTAGGTTTAGGTTTAGGGTTAGGGTTAGGGTTAGGGTAAGGGTAAGGGTAAGGGTTAGGGTTTGGTTTAGGGTTAGGGTTAGGTAAGGGTAGGGTTTAGGGTTACGGTTAGGGTTAGGTTTGGTGTTGGGGTAAAGGTTAAGGTTAGGGTAAGGGTTAGAGTTTGGATTACGGTTAGGTTTAGGGTTACGGTTAGGGTTTGGGTTACGGTTAGGGTAAGGGTATGTGTTAAGGTTAGCGTTAGGGTTAGGTTTAGGTTTAGCATTAGGGTAAAGGTAAGGGTTAGGGTAAGGTTTTGGGTTAAGGTAAGGGTAAGGATTAGGGTTAAGGTTAGGTTTGGGTTTAGGGTAAAGGTTAGGGTTAGGTTTAGGGTAAGGGTAAGGTTTAGGGTTAGGGTTAGGGTTAGGGTAAGGGTAAGGGTTAGGTTTAGGGTTAGGTTTAGGGTTAGGTTTAGGTTTAGGGTAAGGGTAAGGTTTAGGGTTAGGGTTAGGGTTAGGGTAAGGATTAGGGTTAGAGTTAGGGTTAGGGTTTGGGTTAGGGTAAGGGTAAGTGTTCGAGTTAGGGTTAGGATAATAGTAAGGGTTAGGGCAGAGTTAGGGTTAGGGGTTAGGGTTAGGGTTAGGGTTAGGGTAAGGGTCAGCGTTAGCGGTTAGGGTTAGTGTTAGGGTTAGTTTAAGGGTCAGGGTTAGGGTTAGGGTTAGTGTAAGGGTTAGCGTTAGCAGTTAGGATTCGTGTTAGGGTTAGTTTAAGGGTCAGGGTTAGGGTTAGGGTTAGGGTTAGGGTTAGGGTAAGGGTTAGCGTTAGGGTTAGGGTTAGGTTAAGGGTAAGTGTTAGGGTTAGGGTTAGAGTTAGGTTAAGGGTAAGTGTAAGGGTTAGGTTTAGAGTTAGGATTAGGTTAAGGGTAACGGTAAGGGTTAGGTTTAGAGTTAGGGGTAGGGTTAGGGTAATGGTAAGGGTTAGGGTTAGGATTAGGGTTAGGCTAAGGGTAAGGGTTAGGTTTAGGTTTAGGGTTAGATTTAGGGATAGGGTTAGGGTAAGGGTAATGGGTAGGTTTAGATGTAGGTGTAGGTTTAGGGTAAGGGTAAGGGTTAGGGTTAGGGTTAGTGTAAGCATTAGATTTACGGTTAGGGTTAGGGTTAGGGATATGGTAAGGGTTAGGGCTAGGGGTTAGTGTAAATGTTAGGGTTAGCGTAAGGGTTAGGGTTAGGTTTAGGGTTAGGGTAAGGGTTGTGGTTAGAGTTAGGGTTAGGGTTAGGGTTAAGGTTAGTGTTAGGGTTAGGGTTAGGGTATGTGTAAGGGTTAGGGTTAAGGTTAGGGTTAGGGTTAGGGTTAGGGTAAGGGTAAGGGTAAGTGTTAGGGTTAGGGTTAGGGTTAGGGAAAGGATAAGGGTTAGGTTTAAGTTTAGGTTTGGGGTTAGGGTTAGGGTTGACGTTAGGTTTAGGGTTAGGGTAAGGGTAAGGTTTAGGGTTAGGATTAGGGTTAGGGTTAAGGTTAGGGTTAGTGTTACTTTTAGGGTTAGGGTTTGGGTTAGGGTAAGGGTTAGGGTTAGGGTTAGGGTTAGGGTAAGGTTTAGTATTGGGGTTAAGGTTAGAGTTAGGTTAAGGATTAGAGTTTGGGTTAGGGTTAGGTTTAGGGTTAGGTTTATGGTTACGGTTAGGGTTAGGGTTAGGGTTAGGGTAAGGGTTTGTGTTAAAGTTAGGGTTAGGGTTAGGGTTAGGTTTAGCATTAGGGTAAGGGTAAGGGTTATGGTAAGGGTTAGGGTTAAGGTAAGGGTAAGGGTTAGGGTTAGGGTTAGGTTTAGGTTTAGGGTAAGGATTAGGGTTGGGTTTAGGGTAAGGGTAAGGTTTACGGTTAGTGTGAGGGTTAGGGTTAGGGTTAGGGTAAGGGTAATGGTTAGGGTTAAGGTTAGGTTTAGGGTTAGGGTTAGGGTTAAGGTTAGGGTGAGGGTTAGGGTAAGGGTAAGGTAAGGGTTAGGGTTTGGTTTAGGGTTAGGGTTAGGTTTAGGGTTACAGTTAGGGTAAGGATAAGGGTTAGGGTTAAAGTTCGGTTTAGGGTTAGGTGTAGGGTTAAGGTTAGGGGGAGGGTTAGGTAAGGGTTCGGGTTAGGGTTAGGGTTAGGGTTAGGGTTAGGGTAAGGTTAAGGGTTAGGTTTAGAGTTAGGGGTAGTATTAGGGTAAGGGTGAGGGTTAGGGTTAGGGTATGAGTAAGGGTTAGGGTTAGGGTTAGGGTTAGCGCAAGGGTTAGGGTTAGGGTTAGGGTAAGGTTAAGGGTTAGGGTTAGGGTTAGGATTAGGCTTAGGGTTAGGCTAAGGGTAAGGTTTATGTTAGGGTTAGGGTTAGGGTTAGGTTAAGGGTTAGGGTTAGGGTTAGGTTTAGGGTTAGGGTAAGGGTAAGAGTTAGGGTTAGGTTTAGGGATAGGGGTTACAGTTAGGTTTAGGGTTAGGGTTAGGGGTTAGAGTTAGGGGTTAGGGTTAGGGTTAGGGTAAGGGTAAGGGTTAGGGTTAGGTTTAGGGTAAGGGGTTTCTGTTAGAATTAGGTTAAGGGTTAGGGTTAGGGTATGGGTAAGGGATAGGGTTAGGTTTAGGATTAGGTTTAGGGTAAGGGTAAGGGTAAGGGTTAGGGTTAGGTTTAGGTTTAGGTTTAGGGTAAGGGTAAGGGTAAGGGTTAGGGGAAGGGTTAGGGTTAGGTTTAGGGTTAGGGTTAGGGTTAGGGTATGGGTAAGGTTTAGGGTTAAGGTTAGGCTTAGGGTTAGGTTTAGTGTTAGGGTAGGGTTAGGGTAAGGGTAAGGGTTAGGGTTAGGATTAGGGTTAGGTTTAGGTTAAGGATTAGGTTTAGGGTTAGGGATAGGTTTATGGTTAGGGTTAGGGTAAGGTTAAGAGTTAGTTTTAGAGTTAGAGCTAGGGTTAGGGTAAGGGTAAGGGTTAGAGTTAGTGTTAGGGTTAGGGTAAGCTTTAGAGTTAGGGTTAGGGTTAGGTTTATAGTTAATGGTAGTGTTAGGTTAAGGGATAGAGTTAGGGTTAGGGTTAGGATTAGGGTTAGGGTAAGGGTTAGGGTTAGGGGTTAGTGTTAGGGTTAGGGTTAGAGTAAGGGTTAGGGTTAGGTTTAGGGTTAGTGTAAGGAATATGGTTAGGGTTAGGGTTACGGTTAGGGTTAAGTTTAGGGTTTGGGTTAGGGTTGGGTTAGGATAAGGGTAAGGGTTAGGGTTAGGGTAAGGGTAAGGTTTTGGGTTAGGTTTAGGGTTAGGGTTAGAGTTAGGGTTACGGTTAGGATTAGGGAAAGGATAAGGGTTAGGGTTAAGGTTAAGTTTAGGTTTAGGGTTAGGGTTAAGGTTACGGTTAGGTTTAGGGTAAGGGTAAGGGTTAGGGTTAGGTTTAGGGTTAGGGTTAGGGTAAGGGTAAAGGTTAGGGTTAGGGTTAGGGTTAGGGTTAGGCATAGGCTTAGGGTAAACATAAGGGTTAGATTTAAGTTTAGGGTTAGTGTTAGGTTTAGAGTTAGGGTTAGGGTTAGGGTGTGGGTTAGGGTAAGGTTTAGGGTTAGGATTAGCGTTAGGGTTAGGGTAAGGGTAAGGGTTAGGTTTAGGGTAAGGTTTAGTGTTGGGGTTAAGGTTAGGGTTAGGGTAGGGGTTAGAGTTTGGATTAGGGTTAGGTTTAGGGTTAGGGTTAGGGTTCGGGTTCGGGTTAGGGTTAGGGTTAGGGTAAGGATTAGGCTTAGGTTTTGGGTTAAGGTAAGTGTAAGGATTAGGGTTAAGGTTAGGTTTGGGTTTAGGGTAAGGGTTAGGGTTAGGTTTAGGGTAAGGGTAAGGTTTAGGGTAAGGGTTAGGGTTAGGGTAAGGGTAAGGGTTAGGGTTAAGGTTAGGTTTAGGTTTAGGTTTAGGTTTAGGTTTAGGGTTAGGGTAAGGTTAAGGTTATGGTTATCATTAGGATTAGGGTAAGGATTAGGGTTAGGGTTAGGGTTAGGGTTGGGGTTAGGTTAAGGGTAAGTGTTAGGGTTAGGGTTAGGGTTAGGATAAGAGTAAGGATTAGGGCAGAGTTAGGGTTAGGGGTTAGGGTTAGGGTTAGGGGTTAGGGTTAGGTTTAGGGTTAGTGTAAGGGTTAGCGTTAGCAGTTAGGATTCGTGTTAGGGTTAGTTTAAGGGTCAGGGTTAGGGTTAGGGTTAGGATAAGGGTTAGAGTTAGGGTTAGGTTTAGGGTAAGGGTAAGGGTTAGGTTAGTGTTAGGGTTAGGGTACTGGTTATGGTTAGGGTTAGGTTAGGTTTAGGGTTAGGGTTAGGGTTAGGGAAAGGATAAGGGTTAGGGTTACGTTTACGTTTAGGGTTAGGGTTAGGGTTAAGGTGAGGGTTAGGGTTGGGAAAGGGTAAGGGTTAGAGTTAGGTTTTGGGTTAGGGTTAGTGTAAGGGTGAGGGTTAGGTTTAGAGTTAGGGGTAGTGTTATGGTAAGGGTAAGGGTTAGGGTTAGGGTTAGGTTTAAGGTAAGCATTAGAGTTAGGGTCAGGGTTAGGGTTAGAGTTAATGTTAGCGTTAGTTTAAGGGTTAGGGTTAGGGTTAGGGTAAGGGTTAGGGTTAGGGGTTAGTGTTAGGGTTAGGGTTAGGGTTAGGGTTAGGATAAGGGTTAGGCTTAGGGTTAGGGTTAGTTACGGGTAAGGGTTAGGTTAGGGTTAGGGTTAGGGTATGGGTTAGTGTTAGGGTTAGGTTAGGTTAGGGTTAGGCTTAGGGTTAGGGTTAGGGAAAGGATAAGGGTTAGGGTTAAGGTTAGGTTTAGGGTTAGGGTTAGGGTTAAGGTGAGGGTTAGCGTTGGGTATGGGTAAGGGTTAGGGTTGGGTTTTGGGGTAGGGTTAGGGTAAGGGTAAGGGTTAGGGTTAGAGTTTGGTTTAGGGTTAGGTTTAGGGTACGGGTAAGGGTTACGGTTAAGGTTAGGGTTAGGGGTAAGGTTAGGGTTAGGATTAGGTTTAGAGTTAGGGTTAGGGTTACGTTCAGGGTAAGGGTTAGAGTTAAGATAAGGGTTAGTGTTAGGGTAATGGTTAGGGTTACGGTTAGATTTAGGGTTAGGCTAAGAGTTAGGGTCAGGGTAAGGGTTAGGGTTAATATTAGGGTAAGGGTAAGGGTTAGGGTTAGTGTTAGGGTTAGGTTTAGGGTAAGGGTTAGTGGTTAGGGTTAGGGTTAGGGTAAGGGTTAGGCTTAGGGTTAGGATTAGCTTAAGGGTAAGTGTTAGGGTTAGGGTTAGGTTTAGTGTTAGGGTACGGGTAAGTGTTAGTGTTATGGTTAAGTTTAGGGTTAGGGTTAGGGTAAGGGTTAGCGTTTGGGTTAGGGTTAGGTTAAGGGTAAGTGTTAGGGTTAGGGTTAGAGTTAGTTTAAGGGTAAGTGTAAGGGTTAGGTTTAGAGTTAGGATTAGGGTTAGGGTAACGGTAAGGGTTAGGTTTAGAGTTAGGGGTAGGGTTAGGGTAATGGTAAGGGTTAGGGTTAGGATTAGGGTTAGGCTTAGGGTAAGGGTTAGGTTTAGGGTTAGGGTTAGGTTTAGGGATAGGGTTAGGGTAAGGGTAATGGGTAGGTTTAGATATAGGTGTAGGTTTAGGGTAAGGGTAAGGGTTAGGGTTAGGGTTAGTGTAAGCATTAGATTTATGGTTAGGGTTTGGGTTAGGGATAGGGTAAGTGTTAGGGCTAGGGGTTAGTGTAAGTGTTAGGGTTAGCGTAAGGGTTAGGGTTAGGTTTAGGGTTAGGGTAAGGGTTGTGGTTAGAGTTAGGGTTAGGGTTAGGGTTAAGTTTAGTGTTAGGGTTAGGGTTAGGGTTAGGGTATGTGTAAGGGTTAGGGTTAAGGTTAGGGTTAGGGTAAGGGTAAGGGTAAGTGTTAGGGTTAGGGTTAGGGTTAGGGTTAGGGTTAGGGAAAGGATAAGGGTTAGGTTTAAGTTTAGGTTTGGGGTTAGGGTTAGGGTTGAGGTTAGGTTTAGGGTTAGGGTAAGGGTAAGGTTTAGGGTTAGGTTTAGGGTTAGGGTTAAGGGTAGGGTTAGTGTTACTTTTAGGGTTAGGGTTTGGGTTAGGGTAAGGGTTAGGGTTAGGGTTAGGGTTAGGGTTAGGTAAGGTTTAGTGTTGGGGTTAAGGATAGAGTTAGGGTAAGGTTTAGAGTTTGGGTTAGGGTTAGGTTTAGGGTTAGGTTTATGGTTACGGTTAGGGTTAGGGTTAGGGTTAGGGGAAGGGTTTGTGTTAAAGTTAGGGTTAGGGTTAGGGTTAGGTTTAGCATTGGGGTAAGGGTAAGGGTTATGGTAAGGGTTAGGGTTAAGGTAAGGGTAAGGGTTAGGGTTAGAGTTAGGTTTAGTTTTAGGGTAAGGATAGGGTTGGGTTTAGGGTAAGGGTAAGGTTTACGGTTAGTGTGAGGGTTAGGGTTAGGGTTAGGGTAAGGGTAAGGGTAAGGGTAAGTGTTAGGGTTAGGGTTAGGGTTAGGGTTAGGGAAAGGATAAGGGTTAGGTTTAAGTTTAGGTTTGGGGTTAGGGTTAGGTTTGAGGTTAGGTTTAGGGTTATGGTAGGGGTAAGGGATATGGTAAGTGTTAGGTTTAAGTTAAGGGTAAGGGTTAGGGTTAGGGTTAGGTTTAGGTTTAGGGTAAGGGTTAGGGTTGGGTTTAGGGTAAGGGTAAGGTTTACGATTAGGGTGAGGGTTAGGGTTAGGTTTAGTGTTAGGGTAAGGCTTAGGTTTAGGATTAGGGTTAGGGTAACGGTAAGGGTTAGGGTTAAGTTTAGAGTTAGGTTTACAGTAAGGGTAAGGGTTAGGGTTAGGGTTAGGGTTGGGGTTAGGGTTAGGGTTAGGGTAAGGGTAAGGTTTAGGGTTAAGTTTAGGGTTAGGGTTAGGTTTAGTGTTAGGGTAGGGTTAGGGTAACGGTAAGGGTTAGGGTTAGGATTAGGGTTAGGGTTAGCGTAAGGGTTAGGTTTCGGGTTAGGAATAGGTTTATGGTTAGGGTTAGGGTAAGGGTAAGAGTTACATTTAGAGTTAGGTGTAGGGTTAGGGTTAGGGTAATGCTTAGGATTAGGGTTAGTGTTAGGGTAAGCGTTAGAGTTAGGGTTAGGGTTAGGTTTACAGTTAATGGTAGTGTTAGGTTAAGGGTTAGGGTTAGGGTTAGTGTTAGGATTAGAGTTAAGGTAAGGGTTAGGGTTAGGGTTAGGGTTAGGGTAAGGGTTAGGGTTAGGTTTAGGGTTAGTGTAAGGGTTATGGTTATGGTTAGGGTTAGGATTAGGGTTAAGGTTAGGGTTAGGTTTAGGGTTAGGGTAAGGGTAAGGGTTAGGGTTAAGGTTAGGGATAGGGTTAGGGTTAGGGTTAGGGTAAGGGTAAGGGTTTGGGTTAGGTTTGGGTTAGGGTTAGAGTTATGGGTAGGGTTAGGGTTAGGGAAAGGATAAGGGTAAGGGTTAAGGTTAGGTTTAGGGTTAGGGTTAGGGTTAAGGTTAGGGTGAGGGTTAGGGTAAGGTAAGGGTAAGGGTTAGGGTTTGGTTTAGGGTTAGGGTTAGGGTAAGGGTTAGGTTTAGTGTTAGGGTTAGGTTTAGGGATAGGGTTAGGGTAAGGGTAAGGGGTAGGTTTAGATGTAGGTGTAGGGTTAGGGTAAGGGTAAGGGTTAGGGTTAGGGTTAGGGTAAGCATTTGATTTAGGGTTAGGGTTAGGGGTAGGGTTAGGGTAAGGGTTAGGGCTAGGGGTTAGTGTTAGTGTTAGGGATAGCGTAAGGGTTAGGGTTAGGTTTAAGGTTAGGGTAAGGGTTATGGTTAGAGTTAGGGTTAGGGTTAGGGTTAAGGTTAGGGTTAGGGTTAGGGTTAGGGGTAGGGTAAGGGTAAGGGTTAGGGTTAAGGTTAGGTTTAGGGTTAGGGTTAGGGTTAGGGTAAGGTTATGGATAAGTGTTAGGGTTAGGGTTAGGGATAGGGAAAGGATAAGGGTCAGTTTTAAGTTTAGGTTTGGGGTTAGGGTGAGGGTTGAGGTTAGGTTTAGGGTTAGGGTAAGGGTAAGGCTTAGGGTTAGGATTAGGTTTAGGGTTAAGTTTAGGGTTAGTGTTACTTTTAGGGTTAGCGTTCGGGTTAGGGTAAGGGTTAGGGTTAGGATTAGGGTTAGGGTTAGGGTAAGGGTAAGGGTTAGGGTTAGGGTTAGGGTAAGGTTTATTGTTGGGGTTAAGGTTAGGGGTAGGGTAAGGTTTAGAGTTTGGGTTAGGGTTAGGTTTAGGGTTAGGTTTAGGGTTACGGTTAGGGTTAGGTTTAGGGTTAGGGTAAGGGTTTGTGTTAAAGTTAGGGTTAGGGTTAGGGTTAGGTTTAGCATTAGGGTAAGGGTAAGGGTTATGGTAAGGGTTAGGGGTAAGGTAAGGGAAAGGGTTAGGGTTTTGGTTAGGTTTAGGTTTAGGGTAAGGTTTAGGGTTGGGTTTAGGGTAAGGGTAAGGTTTACGGTTAGGGTGAGGGTTAGGGTTAGGCTCAGGGTTAGGGTAAGGCTTAGGTTTAGGGTTAGGGTTAGGGTAACGGTAAGGGTTAGGGTTAAGTTTAGGGTTAGGTTTAGAGTAAGGGTAAGGGTTAGGGTTAGGGTTAGGTTTAGGTTTAGGGTTAGGGTTAGGGTTAGGGTAAGGGTAAGGGTAAGGGTTAGGGTTTGGTTTAGGGTTAGGGTTAGGTAAGGGTAGGGTTTAGGGTTACGGTTAGGGTTAGGTTTGGTGTTGGGGTAAAGGTTAAGGTTAGGGTAAGGGTTAGAGTTTGGATTACGGTTAGGTTTAGGGTTACGGTTAGGGTTTGGGTTACGGTTAGGGTAAGGGTATGTGTTAAGGTTAGCGTTAGGGTTAGGTTTAGGTTTAGCATTAGGGTAAAGGTAAGGGTTAGGGTAAGGTTTTGGGTTAAGGTAAGGGTAAGGATTAGGGTTAAGGTTAGGTTTGGGTTTAGGGTAAAGGTTAGGGTTAGGTTTAGGGTAAGGGTAAGGTTTAGGGTTAGGGTTAGGGTTAGGGTAAGGGTAAGGGTTAGGTTTAGGGTTAGGTTTAGGGTTAGGTTTAGGTTTAGGGTAAGGGTAAGGTTTAGGGTTAGGGTTAGGGTTAGGGTAAGGATTAGGGTTAGAGTTAGGGTTAGGGTTTGGGTTAGGGTAAGGGTAAGTGTTCGAGTTAGGGTTAGGATAATAGTAAGGGTTAGGGCAGAGTTAGGGTTAGGGGTTAGGGTTAGGGTTAGGGTTAGGGTAAGGGTCAGCGTTAGCGGTTAGGGTTAGTGTTAGGGTTAGTTTAAGGGTCAGGGTTAGGGTTAGGGTTAGGATAGGGGTTAGGGTTAGAGTTAGGGTTTGGGTAAGGGGAAGGGTTAGGTTAGGGTTAGGGTTAGGGTAAGGGTAAGGGTTAGGGTTAAGTTTAGTGTTAGGGTTAAGGTTAGGGTTAGGGTTAGGTTTAGACTTAGGGTTCGGGTTACGTTAAGGGTATGGGTTAGAGTTAGGATAAGGATTAGGGTTAGGGTAAGGGTTAGGGTTAGGGTTAGGTTTAGGGTTATGGTAAGTGTTAGGGTTAGCGTTAGGGTAAGGTTAATGGTTAGGTTTAGGGTTAGGGTTAGGGTAAGGGTAAGGGTTAGGGTTAGTGTTAGGGTTAGGTTTAGGGTAAGGGTTAGGGGTTAGGTTTAGGGTTAGGGTAAGGGTTAGGGTTAGGTTTAGGTTAAGGGTAAGTGTTAGGGTTAGGGTTAGAGTTAGGGTAAGGGTAAGTGTAAGGGTTAGGTTTAGAGTTAGGGTTAGGTTTAGGGTTAGGGTAAGGGTAAGGGTTAGGTTTAGAGTTAGGGGTAGGGTTAGGGTTAGGGTTAGGGTAATGGTAAGTGTTAGGGTTAGGTTTAGGGTTAGGGTTAGGGTAAGTGTTAGGGTTAGGTTTAGGATTAGGGTTAGGGTAAGTTTAAGCGTTAGGGTTAGGGTTAGGATTACGGTTAGGGTTAGGGATAGGGTAAGTGTGAGGGTTAGGTTAGGGTTATTGTTAGGGTTACGGTAAGGGTTAGGGTTAGGTTTAGGTTTAGGGTAAGGGTGAGGGTTAGGATTAGGGTTAGGCTTAGGGTAAGGGTTAGGATTATGGTTAGGGTTAGGTTTAGGGTTTGGGTTAGGGTAAGGGTAAGGGGTAGGTTTAGATGTAGGGGTAGGGTTAGGGTAAGGTTAAGGGTTAGGGTTAGGGTTAGGGTAAGCATTAGATTTAGGGTTAGAGTTAATGTTAGGATTACGTTAAGGGTTAGGGTTAGGGTTAGGGTTAGGGTTAGGTTTAGGGTTAGGGTAAGGGTTAGGGCTAGGTGTTAGTGTTAGGGTTAGGGTTAGCGTAAGGGTTAGGGTTAGGTTTAGGGTTAGGGTAAGGGTTATGGTTAGCGTGAGTGTTAGGGTTAGGGTTAAGGTTAGGTTTAGGGTTAGGGTTAGGGTTAGGGTTAGGGTAAGGGTAAGGGTTTCGGTTAAGTTTATTTTTAGGGTTAGGGTTAGGGTTAGGGTAAGGGTAAGGGTAAGGGTTAGTGTTAGGGTTAGGGTTAGGGTTAGGGTTAGGGGAAGGGTAAGGGTTCGGTTTAAGTTTAGGTTTAGGGTTAGGGTTAGGGTTGAGGTTAGGTTTAGGGTTAGGGTAAGGGTAAGGCTTAGGTTTAGGATTAGGGTTAGGGTTAAGGTTAGGGTTAGTGTTCCTTTTAGGGTTAGGTTTAGGGTTAGGGAAGGGTTAGGGTTAGGATTAGGGTTAGGGTTAGGGTAAGGGTAAGGATTAGGCTTAGGGTTAGGGTAAGGTTTAGTGTTTGGGTTAAGGTTTGGGTTAGGGTAAGGGTTAGAGTTTGGATTAGGGTTAGGTTTAGGGTTAGGTTTAGGGTTACGGTTAGAGTTAGCGTTAGGGTTAGGGTTAGGGTTAGGGTAAGGGTAAGGGTAAGGGTAAGTGTTACGGTTAGGGTTAGGGTTAGGGTTAGGGTTAGGGAAAGGATAAGGATCAGGTTTAAGTTTAGGTTTGGGGCTAGGGTTAGGGTTCAGGTTAGATTTAGGGTTAGGGTAAGGGTAAGGCTTAGGGTTAGGATTAGGTTTAGGGTTAAGTTTAGGGTTAGTGTTACTTTTAGGGTTAGCGTTAGGGTTAGGGTAAGGGTTAGGGTTAGGATTAGGGTTAGGGTTAGGGTAAGGGTAAGGGTTAGGGTTAGGGTTAGGGTAAGGTTTAGTGTTGGGGTTAAGGTTAGGGTTAGGGTAAGGGTTAGAGTTTGGGTTAGGGTTAGGTTTAGGGTTAGGTTTAGGGTTACGGTTAGGGTTAGGGTTAGGGTTAGGGTAAGGGTTTGTGTTAAAGTTAGGGTTAGGGTTAGGGTTAGGTTTAGCATTAGGGTAAGGGTAAGGGTTATGTTAAGGGTTAGGGTTAAGGTAAGGGAAAGTGTTAGGGTTAGGGTTAGGTTTAGGTTTAGGGTAAGGGTTTCGGTTGGGTAGAGTAAGGGTAAGGGTTACGGTTAGGGTGAGGGTTAGGGTTAGGCTTAGGGTTAGGGTCAGGCTTAGGTTTAGGGTTAGGGTTAGGGTAGCGGAAATGGTTAGGGTTAAGTTTAGGGTTAGGTTTAGAGTAAGGGTAAGGGTTAGGGTTAGGGTTAGGGTTAGGTTTAGGGTTAGGGTAAGGGTACGGGTAAGGTTTAGGGTTTGGTTTAGGGTTAGGGTTAGGGTAAGGGTAGGGTTTAGGGTTACGGTTAGGGTTAGGTTTAGTGTTGGGGTTAAGGTTAAGGTTAGGGTAAGGGTTAGAGTTTGGATTAGGGTTAGGTTTAGGGTTACGGTTAGGGTTAGGGTTAGGGTTAGGGTAAGGGTATGTGTTAAGGTTAGCGTTAGGGTTAGGTTTAGGTTTAGCATTAGGGTAAAGGTAAGGGTTAGGGTAAGGTTTTGGGTTAAGGTAAGGGTAAGGATTAGGGTTAAGGTTATGTTTGGGTTTAGGGTAAAGGTTAGGGTTAGGTTTAGGGTAAGGGTAAGGTTTAGGTTAGGATTAGGGTTAGGGTAAGGGTAAGGGTTAGGGTTAGGGTTAGGTTTAGGGTTAGGTTTAGGTTTAGGGTAAGGGTAAGGTTTAGGGTTAGGGTAAGGATTAGGGTTAGGGTTAGGGTTAGGGTTTGGGTTAGGGTAAGGGTAAGTGTTCGGGTTAGGATTAGGATAATAGTAAGGGTTAGGGCAGAGTTAGGGTAGGGGTTAGGGTTAGGGTTAGGGTTAGGTGTTAGGGTTAGGGTAAGGGTCAGCGTTAGCGGTTAGGGTTAGTGTTAGGGTTAGTTTAAGTGTCAGGTTTAGGGTTAGGGTTAGGATAGGGGTGAGGGTTAGGGTTAAGGTTAGGGTAAGGGGCAGGGTTAGGTTAGGGTTAGGGTACGAGTTAGGGTTAGGGTTAGGTTAGGTTTAGGGTTAGGGTTAGGGTTAGGGTTAGGGAAAGGATAAGGGTTAGGGTTAAGTTTAGGTTTAGGGTTAGGGTTAGGGTTAAGGTGAGGCTTAGGTTTGGGTAAGGGTAAGGGTTAGAGTTAGGTTTTGGGTTAGGGTTAGGGTAAGGTTTAGGGTTGGGTTTATAGTTAGGGTTACGGTTAGATTTAGGTTGAGGGTTAGTTTAGGGTAAGGGTTAGGGTTAGGGTTAGGGTTAGGGTTAAGGTAAGCGTTAGAGTTAGGGTTAGGGTTAGGGTTAGAGTTAATGTTAGTGTTAGTTTAAGGGTTAGGGTAAGGGTTAGGCTTAGTGTTAGGGATAGGGTTAGGGTTAGGGTTAGGATATGGGTTAGGCTTAGGGTTAGGGTTAGGGTAAGGGTAAGGGTTATGTTAGGCTTAGGGTTAGGGTTAGGGAAAGGATAAGGGTTAGGGTTAGGGTTAGGGTTAGAGTCAGGGTTAGGGTTAGGTTTAGGGTTAGTGTAAGGGTTATGGTTATGGTTAGGGTTAGGTTAGGGTTAAGGTTAGGTTTAGGGTTAGGGTTAGGGTTAAGGTAAGGGTAAGGGTTAGGGTTTAGAATAGGTTTAGGGTTAGGGAAAGGATAAGGGTTAGGGTTAATTTTAGGTTTAGGGTTAGTGTAAGGGTTAAGGTTAGGGTTAGAGTTAGGGTAAGGGTAAGGGTAAGGGTTTGGGTAAGAGTAAGGTTTAGGGTTACGATTAGGGTTAGGTTTAGTGTTGGGGTTAAGGTTATGGTTAGGGTAAGGGTTAGGGTTAGGGTTAGGGTTCGGTTTAGGGTTAGGGTTAATGTTAGGGGTAGGGAAAATATAAGGGTCAGGGTTAAGTTTAGGTTTAGGGTTAGGCTTAGGGTTGAGGTTAGGTTTAGGGTTACGGTAAGGGTAAAGGTTAGGGTTAGGATTGGGGTTAGAGTTAGGGTAAGGGTAAGTTTTAGGGTTAAGTTTAGGGTTAGGTTTAGGGTTAGGGTTAGGGTTAGGGTTGTGGTAAGGGTAAGCGTTAGTGTTGAGGTTAGGGTTCATGCTACTTTTAGGGTTAGGGTTAGGGTTAGCGTAAGGGTTAGGGTTAGGATTAGGGTTAGGGTTAGGGTAAGGGTAAGGGTTAGGGTTAGGGTTAGAGTAAGGTTTAGTGTTGGGGTTAATGTTAGGGTTAGGGTAAGAGTTAGAGTTTGGGTTAGGGTTAGGTTTAGGGTTAGGTTCAGGGTTACGGTTAGGGTTAGGGTTAGGGTTAGGGTTAGGGTAAGGGAATGTGTTAAGGTTAAGGTTAGGGTTAGGGTTAGGTTTAGCATTAGGGAAAGGGTAAGGGTTCGGGTAAGGGTTAGAGTTAAGGTAAGGGTAAGGGTTAGGGTTAGTGTTAGGTTTAGGTTTAGGGTAAGGTTTAGGGTTAGGGTTAGGTAAGGGTAAGGTTTACGGTTATGGTGAGGGTTAGGGTTAGGGTATGGTTAAGGGTTACGGTTAGGGTTAGGTTTAGGGTTAGGTTTAGGTTTAGGGTTAGGGTTAGGGTTACGGTAAGAGTAAGTGTTAGGGTTAGGGTTAGGTTTAGGGTTAGGGTTAGGGTTATGGTAAGTGTAAGGATTAGGGTTAAGGTTAGGGTTAGGGTTAGGGTTAGAGTTACGGTTAAGGTTAGGATAGTGTTAGGATTAGCGTTAGGGTTAGGGTAAGGGTTAGGGTTAGGGTTAGGGTTAGCGTAAGTGTTAGGTTAGGGTTAGGGTTAGGTAAGGTTATGGTTATGGTTATGGTTATGGTTAGGGTTAGGGTTAGGGTTAGGGTAAGGGTAAGGGTTAGGGTTAGGGTTAGAGTTACGGTTAAGGTTAGGATAAGTGTTAAGGTTAGGGTTAATGTTACGGTTAGGGTAAGGTTAAGTGTTAGTTTTAGGGTTAGGGTTAGGGTAAGGGTTAGGGTTAGGGTTAGGGTTAGGTTATGGTTGGGTTTAAGGTTAGGGTTAGCGTTAGGGTAAGGGTAAGGGTTAGGATTAGGGTTAGGAGAAGGGCAAGGGTTAGGGTAAGGGTTAGGGTAGGTTTAGGGTAAGGGTAAGGTTTAGGGTTAGTGTTTGGGTTAGGGTTAGGGTTAGGGGAAGGGTAAGGGTTACGGTTAAGGTTAGGGTTAGTGTTAGGGTTAGGGTTAGGGTAAGGGTAAGGGTTAGGGTTAGGATTAGGTATAGGGTTAGGGTAAGGGTAAGGCTTAGGTTTAGGGTTATGGTTAGAGTTAGTGTTCGGGTTAGGGAAAGGATAAGGGTTAGTGTTAAGTTTAGGTTTTGGGCTAGGTTTAGGGTTAAGGTTAGGGTTAGGGTTAGGGTAAGGGTAAATTTTAGGGTTGGGTTTATGGTTAGGTTTAGGGTACGGGTAAGGTTTAGGATTAGGGTTAGGTTTAGGGTTAGGGTTAGAGTTAGGGTTAGGGAAAGGGTAAGGGTTAGGGTTAAGGTTAGGGTTAGGGTTAGTGTTCGGGTTAGGGTTAGGGTAAGGGTTTGGGTTAGGATTAGGGTTAGGGTTAGGGTAAGGGTAAGGGTAATGGTTAGGTTTAGGTTTAGTGTTGGGGTTAAGTTTAGGGTTAGGGTAAGGGTTAGGGTTTGGGTTAGGGTTAGGTTTAGGGTTAGGTTTAGGGTTAAGTTTAGGGTTAGGATTAGGTTAAGGGTATGTGTTAAGGTTAGGGTTAGGGTTAGGTTTAGCATTAGGGTAAGGGTAAGGGTTAAGGTATGGGTTATGGTTAAGGTAAGGGTGAAGGGTAGGGTTAGGGTAAGGGTTAGGTTAGGTTTGGTGTTAGGGTAAGGTTTAGGTTTAGGGTTATTGTTAGGGTAAGGGTAAGTGTTAGGGTTAGGGTTAGGGTTATGTTTAGGTTTAGGTTAAGGGTAAGGGTTAGGGTTAGGGATAGGTTTAGGGTTAGGTTTAGATTTAGGGTAAGGGTAAGGGTTAGAGTTAGGTTTAGGGTTAGGGTTAAGGTAAGGGTTAGGGTAAGGGTTAGGGTTACAGTTGGGATTAGGGTAAGGGTAAGTGTTAGGGTTAGGTTTAGGGTTAGTATACGGGTAAGGGTTAGGGCAAGGTTAGGGTCAGTGGTTAGGTTTAGGGTTAGGTTTAAGGGTTAGGGTTAGGGTTAGTGTTAGGTTAAGGGTTAGGGTTATGGTAAGGGTAAGGGTTAAGTTAGGGTTAGGGTTAGGGTTGGGTAAGGGTAAGGGTTAGTGTTAGGTATTCGGTTAGGTTAGGGTAAGGGTAAGGGTTAGGGTTAGGGTTAGGGTTAGGTTTAGGGTTAGGGTTAGGGTTAGGGTTAAGGTAAGTTTTAGGGTTAGGGTAAAGGTAAGTGTTAATGTTAGGGTTAGTGTTAGGGTTAGGTTTAGGGTAAGGGTTAGGTTTAGGTTTAGGTTTAGGGTATGGGTTATGGTTAGGGTTAGGTTTGGGTTAGGGTAATGGTTAGGGTTAGAGTTAGGGTTAGGTTTAGGGTTGGGTTTAAGGTTAGGGTTAGTGTTAGTGTAAGGTTAAGGGTTAGGGTTAGGATTAGGGTAGGGTTAGGGTAAGGTAAGGGTTAGTGTTAAGGGTAGGGTTAGGTTTAGGGCTAGGGTTAGCGTAAGGGTAAGAGTTAGGGTTAGGGTTAGGGTTAGGGTTAGATTAAGATTTAGTGTTAGGGTTAGGGTTAGGTTTAGGGTTAGTGTTAGGGTTAGGGTAAGGGTAAGGGTTAGGGTTAAGGTTAGGGTTAGGGTGAGGGCAAGGGTACGTTTTAGGGTTAGGTTTAGGGTTAGAGTTAGGGTAAGGGTAAGGGTTAGGGTTAGGGTTAGGTTTAGGGTTAGAGTTAGGGTTAGGGTAAGGGTAAGGGTTAGAGTTAAGGTTAGGTTTAGGGTTAGGGTTAGGTTTAGGGTTATTGTAAGGGTTTGGGTTAGGATTAGTGTTAGGGTTAGGGTTAGGGTAAGGGTAAGGGTTAGGGTTAGGTTTAGGGTTAGAGTTAGGGTTAGGGTAAGGGTAAGGGTTAGAGTTAAGGTTAGGTTTAGGGTTAGGGTTAGGGTTATTGTAAGGGTTTGGGTTAGGATTAGGGTAAGGGTTAGTGTTAGGGTAAGGGTAAGGGTTAGGGTTAGGGTTAGGGTTAGGTTTAGTGTTGGGGTTAAGGTTATGGTTAGGGTAAGGGATAGGGTTTGGGTTAGGGTTAGGTTTAGGGTTAGGTTTAGGGTTAAGGTTAGGGTTAGGGTTAGGGTAAGAGTATGTGTTAAGGTTAGGGTTATGGTTAGGTTTAGCATTAGGGTAAGGGTAAGGGTTAGGGTAAGGGTTATGGTTAAGGTAAGGGTAAGGGTTAGGGTTAGGGTAAGTGTTAGGTTAGGGTAAGTGTTAGGGTTAAGGTTGGGGTTAGGGTAAGGGTTAGGTTTAGAGTTCGGGTTAGGTTAAGGGTAAGTGTTAGGGTTAGGGTTAGGGTTATGGTTAGGGTTAGGTTAAGGGTAAGGGTTAGTGTTAGGGTTAGGTTTAGGGTTAGATTTAGGTTTAGGGTAAGGGTAAGGGTTAGAGTTAGGTTTAGGGTTAGGGTTAGGGTAAGGGTTAGGGTAAGGGATAGGGTTAGGTTTAGGAGTAGGGTAAGGGTAAGGGTTAGGGTTAGGGTTAGGGTTGGGATTAGGATAAGGGTTAGGGTTAGGGTTAGGGTTAGGTTTAGGGTTAGGGTTAGGGTTAGGGTTAGTGTAAGGGTAAGGGTTAGGGTTAAGGTTAGGGTTAGGGTTAGGATTAGGGTTAGGGTAAGGTTTAGGGTTAGAATTAGGGTTAGGGTTAGGGTAAGGGTAAAGGTTAGTGTTAGGGTTAGGTTTAGGTTTAGTGTTGGGGTTAAGGTTAGGGTTAGGTAAGGGTTAGGTTTTGGGTTAGGTTTAGGTAAATGTAAGGTTTAGGGTTAAGGTTAGGATTAGTTTTAGGTTTAGGGTTAGGGTACGGTTAGGGTAAGGTAAGGGTTACGGGTAGGATTAGGGTTAGGTTAGGGTAAGGGTTAGGTTTAGGGTTATGGTTAGGGTTAGGTTTAGTGTTAGGGTTAGGGTAAGGCTAAGAGTTAGGTTTTGAGTTAATATTAGCTTTAGGTTAAGGTAAAGGGTTCAGGTTATGGTTAGGGTTAGGGTTAGTGTAAGGGTTAGGGTTAGACTTAGGTTTAAGGTTAGGGTTAGGGTTAGGGTTAGTTTAAGTGTTAGGGTTAGGGTTAGGTTTAAGGTTAGGGTTAGAGTTAGGGTTAGGGTAAGTGTAAGGGTTAGGGTTAATGTTAGGGTTAGGGTTAGGGTTAGGTTTAGGGTTAGGGTAAGGGTAAGGGTTAGGGTTAGGGTTAGGGTTAGGTTTCGTGTTGGGGTTAAGGTTAGGGTTAGGGTAAGGGTTAGGGTTTTGATTAGTGTTAGGTTTAGGGTTAGGTTTAGGGTTACGGTTAGGGTTAGGGTTAGGGTACGGGTATGTGTTAAGGTTAGGGTTAGGGTTAGGTTTAGCATTAGGGTAAGGGTCAGGGTTAGGGTAACGGTTAGGGTTAAGGTAAGGGTAAGGGTTAGGGTTAGGTTTTGGGTAACGTTTAGGTTTAGTGTAAGGGTAAGGGTTTAGTGTTAGGGTTAGGGTAAGGGTTAGGGTAGGGGTTAGGGTTAGGGTTGGGGTTAAGGTAAGGGTAAGTGTTAGGGTTAGGTTTAGGGTTAGGATAAGTGTAATGGTTAGGGCAGGGTTAGGGTTAGGGTTTAGGGTTAGGGTTAGGGTTATGGGTTAGGGTTAGGGTTACGGTTTTGGTAAGGGTTAGCGTTAGGTGTTAGGGGTAGTGTCACTGTTAGGTTAAGGGTTAGGGTTAGGGTTAGGGTTGGGATTAGGAAAAGGGTTAGGGTTAGGGTTAGGTTTAGGTTTAGGGTTAGGTTTAGTGTAAGGGTAAGGGTTAGGGTTAAGGTTAGGGTTAGGGTTAGGATTAGGGTTAGGGTAAGTGTTAGGGTTAGTATTAGGGTTAGGGTTAGGGTAAGGGTAAAGGTTAGTGTTAGGGTTAGGGTTAGGGTTAGTGTTGGGGTTAAGGTTAGGGTTAGGTTAAGGGTTAGTGTTTGGGTTAGGGTTAGGTTTAGGGTTAGGTTTAGGGTTATGGTTAGGGTTAGGGTTAGGGTTTTGGTAAGGGTTAACGTTAGGGGTTAGGGTTAGTGTTAGTGTTAGGTTAAGGGTTAGGGTTAGGGTTAGGATTAGGATAAGGGTTAGTGTTAGGGTTAGGGTTACGGTAAGCGTTAAGGTAGGCTTAGGGTTATTTTAGGGTATGGGTTAGGGTAAGGGTTTGGTTTAGGTTAGGGTTAGGTTTAGGGTTAGGTAAGGGTTAGGGAGTAGGGAAAATATATGTGTTAGGGTTACGGTTAGGTTTAGGGTTAGGGTTAGGGTTAAGGTTAAGGTTAGGGTTAGGGTAAGGGTAAAGGTTAGGGTTAGTGTAAGGGTAAGGGTTAGAGTTAGGGTTAGGGTTAGGTTTAGGTTTAGGGTTAGGGTTATGGTAAGGGTAAGGTTTAGGATTAACGTTATGGTTAGGATTAGGTTTACGGTTAGGGTAGGGTTACGGTAAGGGCAAGGGTTAGGATTAGGATTGGGTTAGTGTTAGGGTAAGGGTAAGGGTTAGGGTTAGGAGTTAGGTTTAGGGTTAGGGTAAGGGTTAGGGTTAGTGTTAGGGTTAGGTTTAGGGTAAGGGTTAAGTTTAGGATTAAGGTTAGGGTAAGGGTTATGGTTAGGGTTAGGGTTAGTGTTAGGGTAAGGTAAAGTGTTACTGGTAGTGTTTTGGTTAGGGTTAGGGTTAGGGTAAGGATTAGGGTTAGGGTAAAGTTAAGTGTTAATGTTAGGTTTAGTGTTAGGGTTAGGGTTAGGGTAAGGGTTAAGTTTAGGTTTAGGGTTAGGGTAAGGGTTATGTTTAGGGTTAGGGTTAGGGTTAGGGTTAGCGTTATGGTAAGTGTTAGTGTTAGGGTTATTGTTAGGTTTAGGGTAATGGTTAGGGTTAGAGTTAAGGTTACGTTTAGGGTTGGGTTTAAGGTTAGGGTTAGGGTTAGTGTAAGGGTAAGTGTTAGGGTTAGGTTTAGGGTTAGGGTTAGGGTAAGGTAAGGGTTAGTGTTAAGGTTAGGGTTAGGTTTAGGGTTAGGGTTAGGGTAAGGGTAAGAGTTAGGGTTAGATTAAGATTTAGTGTTAGGTTTAGGGTTAGGTTTAGGGTTAGTGTTAGGGTTAGGGTAAGGGTAGGGTTAGGTTTAAGGTTAGGGTTAGGGTTAGTGTTAGTGTTAGGGTAAGGGTAGGGTTAGGGTTAGGTTTAGGGATAGAGTTAGGGTAAGGGTAAGGCTTAGGTTTAGGTTTAGGGTTAGGGTTAGGGTTAGGGAAAGGATAAGGGTTAGGGTTAAGATTAGGTTTAGGGTTAGGCTTAGGGTTAAGGTTAGGGTTTGGGTTAGGGTAAAGGTAAGTTTTAGGGTTAGGTTTACGGTTAGGGTTAGGGTAAGGGTAAGGCTTAGGTTTAGGGTTAGCGTTAGGGTTAGGTTTAGGGTAAGGGTAAGGGTTAGGGTTAAGATTAGGGTTAGGTTTAGGGTTTGGGTTAGGGTAAGGGTTAGGTTTACAATTAGGGTCAGGGTTAGGGTAAGGGTAAGGATTAGGGTTAGGGTTAGGGTTAGCTTTAGTGTTGGGGTTAAGGTTAGGGTTAGGGTAAGGGTTAGGGTTTGGTTTAGGGTTAGGTTTAGGGTTAGGTTTAGGGTTATGGTTAGGGTTAGGTTTAGGGTTAGGGTAAGGGTATGTGTTAATGTTAGGGTTAGGGTTAGATTTAGCATTAGGGTAAGGGTTAGGGTAAGGGTTAGGGTTAAGTTAAGTGTAAGGTTTAGGGTTAGGTTTAGGGTTAGGATAAAGGTAAGGGGTAGGGTAAGGGTTAGGGTTAGGTTTATGGTTAGGATAAAGGTAAGGGTTAGGGTAAGGGTTAGGGTTAGCCTTATGGTAAGGGTAAGGTTTAGGGTTAGGGTTAGGGTTAGGGTTAGTGTAAGGGTAAGGGGTTAGGGTTAGGGTTAGGGTTAGGGTAAGGGTAAGGGTTAGGGTTAGGTTTAGGGTAAGGGTAAGATTTAAGGTTAGGGTTAGGGTTATGGTTAGGGTTAGTGTAAGGGTAAGGGTTAGGGTTAGGGGTTAGTTTTAGGGTTAGGTTTAGTTTTAGGGTAAGGGTAAGTGTTTGAGTTAGTGTTTGGGTAAGGTTTAGGGTAAGGGTTAGGGTTAGGGTTGGGGTTAGGGTTGGGGTTAGGGTAAGTGTTAGGGTTAGGGTTAGTGTTAGGGGTTAGGGTTAGTGTTAGGGGTTAGGGTTAGGGTTAGGGTTATGGTAAGGGTTAGCATTAGGGGTTAGGCTTAGTGTTAATGTTAGGTTAAGGGTTATGGTTAGGGTTAGGGTTAGGATTAGGATAAGGGTTAGGTTTAGGTTTAGGGTTAGGTTTAGGGTAAGTGTAAGGGTTAAGTTAGGGTTAGTGTTAGGGTTAGCGTATGGGTTACGGTTAGGGTTAGGATTAGGGTTAGGGTTAGGGTTAGGGAAAGGATAAGGGTTAGGTTTAAAGTTAGGTTTAGGGTTAGGGTTAGGGTTAAGTTGAGGGTTAGGGTTGGGTAAGGGTAAGGGTTAGCGTTAGGGTTAGGGTTAGGTTTATGGTTAGGGTTAGGGTGAGGGTAAGGGTAGGGGTTAGGGTGAAGGTTAGGGTTAGGGTTAGGGTAAGGGTAAGGGTTAGAGTTAGGATTAGGCTTAGGGTTAGGGTAAAGGTTAGGGGTTAGGGTTAGGGTTAGGGTAAAGGTTAGGGTTAGTGTTAGGTTTAGGGTTATGGTAAGGGTTAGTGTTAGTGTTAGGGTTAGGTTAAGGGTAAGTGTGAGGGTTGAGGTTAGGGTTGGATTAGGGTAAGGATAAGTGTTAGGGTTAGGATTAGGTTTAGGGTTAGGGTTAGGGTTAGGGTAAGTGTAAGGTTTAGGGTTAAGGTTAGGGTTAGGGTTAGTTTTAGGGTTAGGGTTAGGGTTAGGGTAAGGGTAAAGGTTAGGGTTAGGATTGGGGTTAGGTTTAAGGGAAGGGTTAGGGATAATTTTAGGGTTAGGTTTAGGTTTAGGTTTAGGGTTAGGGTAGGGGTAAGCATTAGTGTTAGGGTTAGGTTTAGGTTTAGTTTTGGGGTAAAGGTTAGTGTTAGGGTAACGGTTAGGGTTATGGTTAAAGTTAGGTTTAGAGTACGGTTAGGGTTAGATTTAGGGTAAGGGTTAGGGTTAGGTTTAGGGTTAGGGTTAGGGTTAGGGGAAGGGTAAGGGTTACGGTTAAGGTTAGGGTTAGGATTAGGGTTAGGGTTAGTGTAAGGGTAAGTGTTAGGGTTAGGATTAGGGAT